>CM054140.1:20274492-20281992 GCA_028751875.1 Rapana venosa | reverse complement strand
ACACACACACACACACACACACACACACACACACACACACACACACACACACACACACACACACACACACACACACACACACACACACACACACACACACACACACACACACTTAGGTGGTGATGAGGGAGATGAAGGATGCTGTTGAAAAGTAGGAGCAGATATGAGGGGAAAGTGTCAGGTAGGAAATAAGTGCGTTTTGAGGCTGGATTTGAAGGTATAAAGTGAAAGCTTTTGGCGAAGTGAAAGAGGGAGGTCATTCCAGGTGGATGGGCCAGAAACAGAAAGAGCGACGGCCAACAGTGGTTTGTTTGAATCTGGGTATTCAAACAACAAAATATGGTCTCATGGGACAGATTTTCAGGAGAGTGGAGTCAGTAGTAATGTTGTTTCCAGTGGAAAAATGCTGTGGGACTGACATCTCAGTGGAGACTAGGACACCCTCCCTCCCTCGCACACTGGCAGGGCATGAGCAAGTCCGCTCCTGTTGCTTGTGTCTTAAGACATGAACCCGAAACTATCTAGTGTGCCTCCGAGGCTTTGTTAGCCCATGGAGTAATGGAGTTAGTTGATTCTGTTTTTCTTTTTGTTTTTTCTGTCTTTCTTTTATTTTTCATTTCGAGGATAATGGACTTAGCACCCATGTGCTTTTTATATATTTTTACATCCAGTCCCCGTGTGTATGCAGTTTTGTGAATTTTGTCATCCGTTCCCACCAGGCACACAATGGCCTACTCTTCTGAAAAGCGAAACGGGTTTTAACGTGTGCGCAAGATGTTCTGCGTGCGTTCGCACACGGGGACTTCGGTTTATAGTCTCATCCGAAGAACTTTTGGGGAGAGTGGAGTCGGCACTGATGTTAACTCCAGAAGAAAAATCTTTTTGAACGAGATTCGAACCAGGGTCAGCAAGATCACGAGCGCAATGCGCGTCGCTCTAACCACCAGGCTATCCCGTCTCCCCCCCTTGGATAGTCAGATGAACAGCTCAGTCTCTGTAAGGAAGGCAGCTGTACTCTGCTGCAGGTCCTCTCTCCCAGTCTCCACAGAGCTTCTTGGCCACTACTGGGGTGGTATGGGTCAGTCAGGCCAGGTCCTCTTTCTTCAGAGTGCTGCCTCATGTAGCGGGCAGGACTGTATACAGCACAGGGTCTGTTGTCTGGCTGCCTGTCTTTGCATGGGCACTGCATTTAGAGTTAAGAGTCTATTGTTTTTGTGATTAGGGATGACTTTTTTTTCATTGTGCAAAGCCAGGTACAGAGTATTGTATTAGTGAATTAGAATGGCTTTTTTTTTCTCTCCCATTGTTCAGGATCAGTTACAGTGTGGATCACGTTCTCTGTATTTTAATTTTGTTGTGCTATATTGCTTCTGTCTGTGGTCTTCATTGTGAGAAATTTGTCATAAGGAATATTACCTTAATCAATATCTATTGTAGTGTTTACCTTATCTTTTATGCTCTTTTCCACGCATGCCAGTGACGTTACAGATTACCTCACGAACTCCACACCCGTTCTCCACACATAGAACGCAAGCCACATCAACCATAACGTATAAACTACGCAATCTGTCTTCCTTCTTTGTTTTTTCTCTCCCCAGAAACTGATGCATCACAAAATCAAGACAGCTATTTCCATGTGGAAGCCAGACGACAGGATTGCCTTCAACCGACCTCCACTGACCTTTCCCTCACCCCCAGCCCATCCGCACACCACCCCCCTCACACCACGCCCTTCTGCTGAAGCTTCCGTTCACCATTCAAAGCCGCTGGACAAAACTAAAGAAGAGGAGAAGGAGGAGGAGGAGGATTCAGGTCACGCCAAGAGGACAAGCCCAGATCAGATAAGTCATCTGGAGTATTTACAGCACCGTCACAATCTGCGTGATGCTGCCACGAAAGACGAAAGAAGATCGTGTCCAAGTGACACGAAAGACGAAAGAAGATCATGTCAAAGTGACACGAAAGACGAAAGAAGATCATGTCAAAATGACACGAAAGACGAAAGAAGATCATGTCAAAGTGACACGAAAGACGAAAGAAGATCATCTCAAACTGATCTCATGAATGGAGATTTAGAAGAAATCGAAACTGTTGAATAAGAACAGACTCAGTAGTCACGTTAGTGGCGATTATCTCATCAGTGAAGTTTTATACATCGAAGTAAGCTTTCAGAGTCTCTATCTATCTATCTATCTATCTATCTATCTATCTATCTATCTATCTATCTATCTATCTATCTATCTATCTATCTATCTATCTATCTATCTATCTATCTATCTCTCTCTCTCTCTCTCTCTCTCTCTCTCTCTCTCTCTCTCAAACATAAAAGGTGTAAGATACCAAAGTACAGAACATTCCATACACATCATACCAGGTATGCCAAAGAATTCCTTCAGCATATACTGGATCAACTGCAACAGAACTCAGTGCTCTCAGAGACGTCATGGCTGCGTGCTATATACAAGGGTATTTTGTGTGTCTTCAACCTATCAAATGTGACATAAGTTACAAAAATCTTTGACGTGCACACTTGATCTTCTGCATGCTTGTGAACACAATTGAGGGTAAGGCACAGGCAGGGAAGCTCCTAGAAAAACCTAACAGAGATTCGAACCCGTGGCCCGCGATGACATACCATTATCATTGGTGTCTATGGTACACTACTGACGTTTTCCAGCAGAAGGGCAGGGTCTACTTTGCCCTGTGGTCTGACAAAAGCCTAACTGTGATAGATTCTTGTGAAATGGGTACTCAGCTCAGGGAATGCAGAAAAAGAGATCGTATGTATGTATGTTTGTCCGTCGTGTCCGACGATGACCTCCAAAACAGCAGAGGAGGCAGCTGCTGTTTTAGTGACTGCGTATTATAGATTGACGAAGTATGCTGCATTGGATCTGTAACAGTTAAAAAACCCAAACAAACCCAAAATGCAACCAAACCCGTGGACTGTGTCTTGTAGCCTATAGAGTGAATAAAATCTCGATATTGGTCTTTCAAAAAGGTGGATTGCGAAAGTGTCAGTTGTGGCGAAATTGTAATGTATGTATTGTATTGTATTGTGTTGTATTGTATTGTACACCACTTTTAGTCACGGCAGATTTCTCTGCCTGAAATTTGGGCTGCTCTTCTTGCCGGGGGAGAGCGCGTCGCCACAAGAGCAGCGCCACCCATTTACAAAAAAAAAAAAAATCCCGTTTGCATGTATATTTAGTTCTCTACGAAAGTGGCTTTTCTACTATTTAAATTTTTTAAACCAAGGACAACTATTCTGTTGCCGTGGGTTCTTTTACATGTGCCAAATATGTATAGTACACTTGGTTTATCGTCTCATCCGAAAGACTAGCATTCAGACCACCACTCAAGGTCTGATGGATGAGAGGTAAAGTTCGGGCTCAAACGAGGATCAAACTCGCGACCTCTCGCTTTTTCTTCTTCTGTTATTTCGAGGATAATGGAATAAGCACTCATGTACTTTTTTCCCCATCAAGTCCCCGTGTGTAAGCAGTTTTGTAAATGTTGTCATCCGTTCCTACCGGCACACAATAGCCTACTCTTCCGAAAAACAGAACGGGTTTTAACGTGTACGCAAGATTTTCTGCGTGTGTTCTAAGTAGGCGAGTTGCCTTGTAGACCACCGATCCACCTTAATGTTATGATCATGGTGATTGAAATAGGATGTCGATTATGGTATGCTAGAATGTCTGTGTTACAATTATTTGTTATTCATTTCGTCTTGCCTGCCTGCCTCTGTGTGTCTCTCTGTCTGTCAGTCTGGCAGTCAGTCTGTCTGAGGAGAGAGAGAGAGAGAGAGAGAGAGAGAGAGAGAGTAATTGATTGATAATCTTTATTCTCAAGGGTTACTAATAAGTATTGAGAGAGAGAGAGAGAGAGGGGGGGGGGGGGAGGGGGAGGAGGGGAGAGGGGGGGGGAGAGATTAATTGATTAATTGATAGATAATCTTTATTCCCAAGGATTACAGATAAGTATTGAGGCAGAGAGAGAGAGAGAGAGAGAGAGAGAGAGAGAGAGAGAGAGAGAGAGAGAGAGAGAGAGAGAATCCTTATTCCCAAGGGTTACAGATAAGTATTCACACACACACACACACACACACACACACACACACACACACACACACACACACACACACACACAGTGACATAAATAATTCTACAAAGACAGTAGATATTGTTTTGAAAATACATTTTTATTGATAATCGCAAGTTTGCAACAAGAAAGAAGAAAGAGAGAGCGCCAGCGCGATGGAATGGGGAGGGGGGGGGGGGGTTCAGGGCAATGAGAGAGAGACAGAGAGACAGACAGACAGCAGAGAGAGGGGGAGAGAGAGAGAGAGAGAGAGAGAGAGAGAGAGAGAGAGAGAGAGAGAGAGAGAGAGAGAGAGAGAGAGACAGACAGACAGACAGACAGAGAAAAAGAGACAGGAGCGAGAGAGAGAGAGAGAGAGAGAGAGAGAGAGAGAGAGAGAGAGAGAGAGAGGCAGAGACAGAGAGAGAGAAAAAGAGAGAGACAGAGAGCGAGAGAGAGAGAGAGAGAGAGAGAGAGACAGAGACAGAGACAGAGAGGTGACAATGGTTTCGATTTAGAAAAAGCTCATGCCAAGCTCTGACGAAAAACAGATAGACAGATTAACATGTAGGCATCGAAGCAACTTGTACCCTCGAAAAGAAATATAACTGTATGAACATTTTCTTTTCAGCAGATGTGGTTCATTCATTAAAAAAAATAATTATGACTTCAAAAAACAGTCAAAAGTAAGAAACAACAGTTACAAAAAAATTCAATAGAATTCATGTACATATTGCCATCATGGTCATCATTATCGTAGTCGTCGTCGTCGTCGTCGTCGTCGTCGTCGTCGTCGTCGTCATCATCATCATCATCATCATCATCATCATCATCATGTTCGTCGTCGTCGTCGTCGTCGTCGTCGTCGTCATCATCATCATCATCATCATCATCATCATCATCATCATCATCATCATCATCATCATCATCATCATCATCATCATCATCATCATCAACAACAGCAGGCTCAATAAAGCAACATTATTAAAAAAATACAAAAATCAAAATCTTGACCAGCAAACAACAGCAAACCCCATCAGGACAGAATAATGCCACACCTACCTCCTGTGTTTACATTATGTACAATATCTTAGGATATATCATTCATCATTGACTGCTAACACTATTTTCCTTTCCCCATTAATACGGCTGTTGCAGTCAGCAATGCGTTTACATTATGTAGAATATCTTAGGATATTTCATTCATCATTGACTGCTAACACTATTTTCCTTTCCCCGTTGCTACGACTGTTATAGTCAGCAATGTTAAAAAACAACAACCACCCACACACATAACCTATCTGTATTATAGACAAGGTAGAGCTATAAAAAGCTGATAAAAGTCACTTCCATGGTCTTTTTTATTTTTAGTTACTCTATTTTTCCTTTTCTTTTCTGTTTTTACATTATGAATGCAGATACGTTAAATTATTCGTAGTTACAGATGAAGGACGTATTTGTACTTAACATTAGCGTTTTCTTGGCGCACAAATACAACCAAAAAAGACTACAGTCGTGGTTTTCTTTGCAGGCATCAGATTCGCAGCCTTTGCAAGTCGCTTTGATATTGAAGGCGATAGACGTAAACAGAACTGTATTAAAATTGGTAAAAAATACAACAAACAAATAAAACATCCTGAACCTTTTCACAACATAGCATCTGGTCATAACGATACCATAAGAACTTTTGACCCCCCCCCCCATCCCACCAAAAAAAAAAAGTGACAAAGAAAGCAAACTCTCTAAATCTCTCTGTCTCTCTTCTCCCCCCTCCCCCATACTCTCTCTCTCTTTCTGTCTCTCTCTCTCTCACTATCATTTTTATATAAATGTTTGGTTTATACATTTTATAGTGATTTATTTTACCATCGTTCAAAATGCATACAATATTTTTCTCCATCTTCAATCGATATACTATGCCTCTTGGAAATGTACTGAGTGAGTTTAAACTGATTTGCATAACTTCGAATTGTTGTATTGATGCTGTTGTTGGTGGGGCTGTTAAAACTGTTTTATATCAGGCTCTTCGATATTTTGTGACTTAACTTGATGTCTTTATAGATAGTATATTTTTTTGAAAAAAGGATTTCAGTGAGGATGCTTTAACAGAATTTGATATCTGGTTTATTTTTATGATGATGTAACCTGAAAATGCTCTCTCTCTCTCTCCTCTCTCTCTCTCTCTCCTCTCTCTCTCTCTCTCTCTCTCTCTCTCCTATCTACTCCATTTACCTAATCTAATCATTATCTTTTCTTTTGTTGTTCCTTATTTCATTTATAATCATATTATCCTAAAATAAATCAGTGTATCATTGTTCATGTTCAATGTTAGGATTTATTGTTAATATTATTATTTTATTAAGTAATATCTTTCTAGAAAAAAAATTCTTTGTTCTGTTGAAATTAATCAGGTCAAGTCATTAGGATGATGTATTGTTTAAAAATAAGTATTAAAATCATGTTCTTCTTTGTGGACTTTTTCCTCCTTTTGTTTTGTTGTAGTCCTTTCAGGCAAGCCGTCTCTAAAAAAAAAAAGTATGGCATCATCTGTTTCTGAAACCCGATTCATCATCTCTCTCTCTCACTGCTCTCTCCTCTCAGTCTCTCTCTTCTGTGTGTCTGTCTGTTTGTCTGTCTGTCTCTTTTCAGCGCCAACCCCAAACCCCCAACAACACACAAACGCACAGTAATTTAACAACTACATGTTAATGCTATAAAGTCATGTTAGCAGTGAAATAAATGTCGCTCATAATGATGACAACAACATATTAACATTCTGTAAAGAAATTACCCCGCACCGAATGATTCGAATGAAATGTTACAAAAAATGAAAATATGAACACGTCCAACAATTTGTATACTAGGGCCTGATAATTATGAAGTGAAAAATGTTAATTCTGCCACCAAATTTGAAAAAAGAAGAAGAAAAACTAAGACAGGTAAACCAAGGAACCACACAGAGCTCTATGTAGTACCTGACCAAACCAAAAACCAAGGCAGCTTGCGGAAGGAACAAAATGCTTCAAAGATTTTGGAGATTACTTGGCCACGGCAGAACAATTTTTCTTGGTCTGACTTTTTCGCACGCACGCGTGCGCGCGCGCGCACACACACACACACGTCGCACGCACGCACACACGCGCACGCACGCTTGCACACACGCACATCGCACGAACGCACAAACGCACGCACGCACGCACGCACGCACACACACACATACACACACACTCTCTCTCTTTATTGTCATTGTTTCTGTGTTTTGCACACACACACACAGACACACACACACACAGACACACACACACACCACAGACACACACAGACAGACACCCACCCACACACAGACACAGACACACACACACCAGACACAGACACACACACACAGAGACACAGACACAGACACACACATACAGAGAC
>CM054140.1:20246992-20271992 GCA_028751875.1 Rapana venosa | reverse complement strand
ATCTATGTCTGCATATACATTATCTTTTTCTCTCGCTTTTTTTCTCTTTAGATAGATGGCTTGATGAAAAAAAGCAAATGCACTGCTTATTCAATGTACCATCTGAAAGTAAAAGTTTGACTTTGACTTTGAAAAGTTTGACTTTGACTTTCACACACACACACACACACACACACACACACACACACAACACACACACACACACACACACACACACACACACACACACACACACACACACACACACACACACACACACACACATATCTATATATCGCTATCCCGTTCCCTAATATAGAGAACAAGGTAGTCAGTGGTCAGAGATCTCTCTCTCTCTCCCCAAGCTAAGTTAAGCAGCATTGAGCATGGTTACCAATCGGATGGGTGACAGTTCGCGCACCTTGGCTTCAGTACAGTTCCCCAGTTCACCCAGCTGTAAATGGGTACCTGCCCTCTTTAGGGTCAGGGAAGGTAAAGCAGCGAGGGAGAGGAGATGAGCGCCGCCCTCAATATGCTGGATCCTTGAGAAGCTTGGGTCTCTGACGCCTCGTTCCCCAACGACCGCATAGGTTATGGGAACACCTTTACCTTACTTTATGTGTAGTGCTTTTGTATGGGAATACATTTCAGTTGTATTGTTGTACATACACACACAATTGCATAAAACACATCTGTCGCGAAAAAAGATTAACCAAAAAAAAAAGAAGAGATAAAGCAAAAATTAAATCACCGGAATTTTTCCTAATTATGGCTAATGTCTTGCAGTAAGTAAACCAGCTCGTTGTGGTGTTAAAGTACACCCCCATCCCTAAAAACACCCAAAACAAAACAAAAACATTTATAAAGCAAAAACAAAATCACCGGTATTTTTCACACGGGTATGCAACACTTACAAAATAAAAGAAAAAGCGGCAAAAAACCCCAGCGTTTAATCAGCACACACAAGAATCACCGGTGTTATTCTATTCGGATCGTTTCTAAAAACAAAAACAAATGCAAAACCAACCAAACAGCCCATATGAACAGCGCATAAGTAATGAAAAAGATCATAACATCACTTGGTCAAGAAAAGCACCGGTATGACTTTAATCAATCGGCCAGTATCCAGCAAAAAGCAGTTGGTCAACACGTAAAAACAAAGATGAAATCATTAGTATCATTTCATTAAAAAAATGATAACAATAGCAGTCAATTAAGAAAAGTAAGAACTGAAATCACCAAGTATTATTTCATAAATCCCATTATCTAAAAAAAGGCACACATTGAAATAAAAGACTTCTGTGATCAAAGAGACAAAAGCATGACTATTTTAATACAATAAGAAAGAAATTATTGGTATTGTTTGATACATTAAACACCTAAAAATAACAACAATGGCAACACTTCTATGTGAAAAGTCCAATAATAATAATGATAATGATTGATTCAGAAAATCAAGAATGATTTAAATCACCGGACTCGATTCACATAGCGAACGCCTTAAAAAACAAAAAAACCCATGCAAATCAAAAGATGCTCAAGTAGAGCTACAGTGATCAGTTTAATAGAAGCAAGGATAAAAAACATCAGTAGTGTCTTCTTCTGGTTAATAACATGAAAATAAAGTTGTTAACTCACTTCTACACAGAGGCAAAATTAGCGGTGGGTTAATAGAATCAACGATAAAGTCACCGGTATAACTTCGCACACTACTGAATGTTTGATAATGGCGATCATAACCATTAACGACTAGCACAATACTACCAGTAAAGCATAAAATAGCTGTGGCACTGAAGAGATTGTTTTTTTTTTAAACAACAAAATTGCTCTGAACAAAGCAACAATCCTGGTCTATAGATAAAAAAACCCCACACATTTGCATTTTATCTGGATATTTTTCTTAAAATACAACCACTGTCACCGATGTTGTTATCCCCAAATGACAACCATAGCAGTCGCTTAATAGAAGCATGAGTGACATTCTGAATAAAAACAAAAATAGCTGCATTAATGATACCATTATACATGTAACCCCCCCCCCCCCCCCCCCCCCCCCCCCCCCCCACACACACACACACATCAGTAGCTAAGCAATAGAAGCAAGACTGATATTACTATGAAAAACACCCACATTTACGATACATACAAAAGTGTCGAGAAAACAAAAAAGATACTAACATCATTAGCTGAGCAATAGAAGCGAGAATGAAATTACTAAAAAAACAACAACAACAACAACAAAACAACGAGAGAAGCCACACGAACGATACATCTTAAGTGTCGAGAAAACGACAACATCAGTACTTAAGCAGTGATAGAAGCAAGAATGAAACTGCTAAAAATCCCCCGTGGGGATGCCGGGGGAGCCTGTCAGTATAAATAGCATCCCCACATTCTGGAAATTCTGTGCTAGAAATTTCCTCGTTTCTATCACTCTCTTTGTTTCTGCCTTGTTCCTTTTTCTTCCTGTCACCTCCTTCTTGTCTCTTTTCTGCCTTCTTAATCCTTTCTCCTGCCCTTTTTTTTTTTTCCCAAGAAGGACTTAAAAGATAACAATTCTTTCTTATGCCGAAGTCGGAATCACTGGGCCTGACTTGTCAGGCACTTAACGGCAGCGTGACGCATATTTGCTTATATAACAGGCAACATTAGTTGCTGTTTAAGCGTTCGATGACGACGATGACGACGAAGAAGAAGCAGCAGCAGCAGCAGCAGAAACTGCTAAAAAAAAAGCAGCCACAATAACAACACATGCATATATACTAAGAAAAAGACAAAACCCATCAATAAGCTCAGCAACAGAAGCACAGAACGAAGCTACCAGAATGAGTTCACACAGTTCGTAGTTACTTTATGAGATTTCTCACTGCTCCCACGTTGTTGCCTACAAAATACTGAGCAATAAGAAAGAAACAAAGAAACAAAGTAACACCACTCCCCTCCCCCTGACTAAGCAGCAACAATATCAACACTACAATAAACCATATCAACAATAAATGAAAAAAAAAAGAAGTTGAATGATACTAGTGACTGTCATTCTCCATGCAGAAACTCATTTCAATTTTGTTTTGATACATGATAAGAATCGGTGATATGCCATTAGTTTAAACGAGGGTTGGCCAAAACAAATGTCTGCCTATTGGCTTACTTGTTTAATGGTCACCATGGTATTTTGGCCCAGGCCAAAAGCTTTATTGGTTATTGACGTCAGCTAAGTGCCAAGGCCGACGTTAAGATAACGCCATAGAGTAAAACGTCATCTTGATAAATTATTGTCTTCAGCTATGACAAGCTCTTAGGGTAGCTATCTGCCCTCTCCTCAGTAGGAGACAAAAAAATCCTCTGAAGTCGGAATATAGCTGTCTTACCTGGTAAAATACTTGGAAAGAGTTTCACACACACACACACACACGCACGCACGCACGCACGCACACACACACGCACGCATGCACGCACGCACGCACGCACGCACGCACACACACACACACACACACACTCAAACTTCTCATCCAGTGTGTACTTACAATCTCACAGTGATTCCAAAGTGGGATGAGGGAGTCAGAGTGCATGTTCTGGGTGACCTTCAGGTTGTTAAACAGGGGAACGCGCAACAACAACAACAACAAAAACAACAACAACAACAATCTATGTAAATTTGTCGAAACCTTTTTTTGAAATTTCTTCAACGGGGATGGTTATATTCAGACATTTTTGGTGTGTGTGTAGGGGATGGGGGGAGGAGGGGGGAGGGAGAGGGTGAGGAGGAAAGAGGGGACTCAACTAACACTGTTCTATACCTTGGGGTGTGTGGGTGGGAGCTCTTGTATACAGGGCAACCCTGAATCGAACCCAGAACTACAACTCCTGGTGTCAGGCAGTCACATTACGTGGGCAGAGTTAACTACCGTCAGTCTTTTCTGCTGGACTGGAAACACGGGCTCCAATCAACCCATTAGGAGAAAAAAAAAGCCCAAACAACGTACAACAAAGGATAACAATAACAGCAATAACAGATTTGGTCGTCTTAATTAACCCCCATTGGTGACAACCTATTAGATTTGCACTGTTTCTTTTAGTAAAGAACACTTGTTGAATCAAAAAACAAAGAAAAAGAAAAGGCAACATTTGTAAAGGTCAACTGGATGATGAAAACCACCTGACTTTTATTTAACAAGAGGGTCAATAAGAAAACTGTTAAATGCCATTTTGTTTTAAATTTGATTCCAACAAACACGAAAATGCAGATATGCGTAATTTTTAGCGCCATTCTATGGAATGAATAACTGTAAAATATGAATTTGGGAACAAAACATAAATGCTTCAACAATATAGAAATCAACTGCTTTTTATAACATTCCTTTAACGTCTACTCTCTCTCTCTCATATTATCACCACCAACATGATGATCATAATCATCATCATTATCATCATGTTTCTTTTTCTCTTACAATACACTCCATTAAACTGTGACCAGAAAATGACTATGGTATTGTACAGTCTTAACATAAGTAGACACACACGGCTACTTCAGTCTACCTGAAATGGTTTGCCCTAAGTATAAATAGCAACATCGAATAATCCCCCCAAATTGTCATTATGGAAAATTGGTATTAGAAGAAATTTGACGTCAAAAAGTGCGCCAAAATATTGGATGGTACCCGGGCAATTGTACACACAATATGCACGTTATTATTACTTTTCTTTTGATCCCGTCTGGATATATAGTACGAATAAACTGCAAATCTCCTCCGTAGGCTATCTTTCTATCCTTCAGATTATCAAGCGCGCGCGTGCACACACACACACACACACACACACACACACACACACCTGTCAAACTGAACCACAAGGCTCAAATGTGAAGGCTGACAGAAAACTCCAATTCAAAACCGTGAAAGTCTTCTTCTTTAGCTTTCTGCTCATTACATCCTAATTTGGCAGAACCCTAATACACAGCACCTGTCTAAATCCTGGTTATCCTTCTTTGATACGTTATTTTAGTTTTTTTTCAACACAGGCAAAGGTAGGCAATTTATCAAGTAAAATGATTTACTAGTCAAAATGATGGTTTAACCTTGGCTCATCCACCGTCATCATCATCATCATCATCGCTCCATGACCTAGATTGTCGTGGAAGAGGCAGGAGGGAAGCACTGATTGACAATGTTCAGCATGCTGGTCTGTTTTCACCTTTTCGCATACTATAATTATAACATTGACAAAGCAATCACAAAAATTCACCGGTGTGTGATGTAAATTGAGACTGACTGTCTTCATAATGAAAAAAAAAGTATCAATTTTTTCAAAATTTTTTTGGCTTCAACATATACTTCATCATTTTTCAAAAGTACTTGTTAACAATGCACAAAAGGACAACGAATCAAAACGTAAACCGACATGATATAAAACAGATAAATCTGAAAATGGCCGTGTTCTTCTTCTTCTTCTTCTTCTTCTTCTTCTTCTTCTTCTTCTTCTTCTTCTTCTTCTTCTTCTTTAAAACACTCCAAGGATAGAAGACAGAACACAGCTTCTTGATTTTGCCACGTAAATACAAAAACACTTTACATGGTACTGGTGTAAAGATGTGTAAGATGTACGCTTTTACATTGACTGGACGGTCTAATCTGCATGTGGCGGAAAATTCCTGTCTTTTGACTACGTGGTCAGAACACTCGCTATCCCCAAGCTAAGGTCAAGCAGGGTTGAGTGTGGTTGCCTCTCGAATGAGTGACCGTTTGCGCGCCTTGGCTTCAATATAGTCCCCAGTTCACCCAGCTGTAAATGGGTATCTGCCCTCTTTAGGGTCAGGGAAAGTAAAGCAGCGAGGGAGAGGAGATGGGCGCCGCCCTCAATATGCTGGTTCCTGGAGAAGCTGAGGTCTCTGATGCCTTGCTTCCCTACGACCACAGAATTATGGCACACCTTTACCTATTACATTTTTCACTGATGCCCTATATCTTGCGTGCTTGTTGGGCTATCTGATGTATTATTTTCTTTTAAGGAAAACAATCCTGCTTCTATTCGACGACTGTTTTTTAAATTTCTTTTTATTGTACTATTGTTTTGACTACAGAACACAGCATCTTCAACCTAAAAAGAAAGGATATTTTATTTCAATAGAGTATGATGAACCCGTAATGAAATTTGTTTCATTTGTGTACAAGAATCTCGTCATCCATGATAAGAAGATTACAAAATATAAAACACACAAACAATAAGAATATTTTGCAAATGTAAAACTGCATACTCTTCTTCATCATAATGGTAGATGTAGGGTGTGTGTTTATTTTTTTCTGTTCTTTTTTTTCAAAAACCCCAGGAGGGACATACACCTTTCCCTTTTTCCCCCTCTTAAAAAAAAAACAAGGGCGGAAGGGAAGGGAGGACTTTAAAGATGAGGAAATTGAGTGGGGGAAAAACCGAGAAGGGAGAAAGACCCAAAGGGAAAAGGACAGAAAAGGGGGAGAGGGGCGAGGGAGCGGGGAAAAGGGCCTCTCCCCAAAATAATCCCCTTTCCCCCGGGGTTAACAAACAACAAAGCCCGGTTTAAACCCCTTTCCAGAACGTGGGCAATGGCGAAAAGCACAGAATTGAAAAAACAACAAACAACAAACCCAACCAACAACAAAAAAAACCCCCCCAAAAATTTCCCTTATGAATCCAGGGGGGTTTGTCAGACCAAAAAAAAAAAAAAAAAAAAGGATAAAAGTATGGTTTGTCTTGAAAGTCCTCACAAGAGGGCCATTTAACAAGCTTTAAAGTTTGCTGGACGCATTTCTCCGATTTTGGGGAAGGGGGGGTCCTACCAAACCCTTTTGGTCAGGTTGTGGTAAAAACGATTGGCCCAAATCACTTCTTTCCCCCGCCTTCTTCCAAAATCGGGGCCAAGGGGGGGGCGGGGGAAGGGGAGAAACAGATGGGGCAAGAAGGGCAAACGTGGGAAAGGCCCCCCAAGGGACAAAATGGGAGAGAGAAGGGGGGCGAGGAAGGGGAAATGGGTTTTTTTCCTTTTCCCCTTACACTTTTTCCCTCCCCCCTTCCCCCCCCTCCCCCCCTCCCCCCCCCCCCCCGTTTTTCCCCTTCGGGGGGGGAGGCGGACTGTTGGTCAAAAAAAAGGAAAGGGACGTGTTTCCCTTTTCTGCGTCCCGAAAAAACCGGGGCCCGGGTTTTTTCCCGTTTTTCCCCCCAGTTTGGGGGCCGCGGGGCCCCGAACTTCGCGGGGGAGGGCGGAGGTTTTCGTTAAAAGTCGGGCCCTCGGAAAAACCCATTCTTGGCTCGGGTTTCCGCCTCTTTTCCCCGCCCGCGCGGGAAAAGGGGCCCCGGGGTTTTGGAAGGGCTTTGGGGTTTTCCCCCCTTTCCCCTTAAATACTTTGGGGGTTCCTTTTTTTACAAAAAAACACCAAAAACCCAAACCCCCAAACCCCCCTTCGCAAACAGGCCCCCCCCGGGGCCCCCTTTCTCTGGGGGGCTTTTTCCAAAACACCTGGGGTGAAGGCACCGCCTCTCCTTTCCTCTACCGCTTCCAAAGGGGGGTTTTCCCCCCCTTTGGGCGGGGGTTTTGTCCCGCGGGGGCCCTTTAACCCCCCCCGGCCTGTTCGAAAAAACTTTCCCCGCGCCCCTCTTTTTTGCCCTCAATTCCCGGCGTTTTCCCGGCGGGGGTTTCACCCTCTTACCCCCCCTCTTTTCCAAAGGGGGGTTCCTCCGGGGGCTCCCCCTTTGCCCTTTAAACGTTTTCCTTTTTTTGGGGCCGTGTTTTGGTTTGCGCGGACGATGGCCCGGAAGGGGGATTTTTGGGGAAAAGGCGGGCTTTGCGCCGGGGGACTGGGCCCGGTTTTTTCCCTCAGGGGGGTTTCGGTGTGGTGGGGATGTGGGGGTGCCAAAGTGGTTGGGGGGTGGAGGGGGGGGAGGGGGGGGGGGGTTTGTGGGGGTGGTGGAAAATTGCCCGGGGGGGGCTGGGGGGGGGGGGTTCGTGCTGGGGGGGGGGAAAAAAACGGGGTGGGGGGGCCTGAGGGGGGGCCCCAAAAGGTAGGTCGGTGGGGTTAAAAGGGGGGTTAGGAAAACAAACCCAAACGTCGGGGAAAAAATTTAAACAGCTGCGAAAAAAGGGGGGGTTTGAAAAAAACCCAAACCCCGGGGGAAAAAAAAACCACCCACACAAACACCCCACCACCACCACCACCAACCACACCACCAACCCCAAACCCACACCAACCCCAACACCCACACACACACACAGGAAAAACAAATCAGGGTAAGAATACAAGTCCTCGATCTTATTTTAGACTGGATCAATACTCTTCGCAAAATAATATACTTTATATTATATCGTTTTAAAATGTTCCACAAAACAGCCCCCTCCACCTTTGCGACTGCCCCCAAATTACATCCTCTTCCCTCCGTTTTGCTGCAAAAAACCTTGTGCTTAGAATACCGAGATTCCCCCTTTTACTTTTCCCCCGTGCCTTTTTTGTTCTGGCCAGTGATCTGGAATGACCTCCCCTTTTCCCCCTTCCCCAAAAAACCCTTTGTAACTTTTAAACCCCTCAAGACATATTTTTTCAAACGATTTCCCCCTTGTGTTTTTATCTCAAATCTATCGCGCACGTGTGTGTGGTTTTGTGTGTGTGTGTGTGTTTTTGTGTGTGTGTGTTTTGTGTGTTTTTGGTGTGTGTTGTGTGTGTGTGTTGTGTTTTTGTTTGGTGTGTGTTTGGTGTGGTGTGTGTGTGTGTGTTGTGTGGTGTGTTTACGGCGCGTTTGTAAAATTTGAATTTTGTTAACCGGGAAATTTGTTAGGGGTTGATGTATGTTTGAATGCAAGCGCTTTTTTTTTTTTGGGAGATATAGCGCTTATAAATTCCATTTATTTTTTTTTAAATTTAATAATAATAATTTTTTTATCTTTTTTATTATTATTACCTGAGGGGCATCTTTTTTGAAATTAGGCAGTGGGTTAAGGTCAGTCAGAGAAGTTTTTGTTACTGCTAGGGTATCCATGTAACCCGTAAAACCGTCGCTTGGGGGGGGGGGGGAAACCCCAAATAAAAACCCCCCCCCCCAAGACAATTTTGGGAATTGGAGGAGAGGGCGCCACCAAGGAAAAATTCTTAAGCCCCAGAAAGACATGAAAGCAAATGCAAAAGCCCAAAGGATACCGGACGGGGAGGCCGGGGTCCCAACGACCCCAAAAAACCCCCAAGGGGGAAGGCCCAAATAGGGGATTTTAAAACAATTAAGTTGGAAAAACAGATTTGGTACAGGAAGGACATTTCAGGCAAAATCAAAACAAGATGGCTTAAAAATTGGGAAAATTTGGAAAAAAAGTAAAAATTTTTAAAACTGAAGGGGAAAAAAGATTTGTTTTTTGTAAAAATAAAAAGGGGGTGGTTTTTTTGCAAAAGGGAAAAAGTAGTGGGGTGCATTACAGTGTCACCGGTTCCAGCGGGAAAAATTTCAGATTGGGTGTCGGCCAACCCCAAAAGAAATCCCCATCTAAAATTTTTTGGGTCATCTGACCTTGCAGATGAAGAATTTGGAATTTCGAAGACTTAAAGAGACCATTATGAAGATACCCCAAGAAAGCATCAACATTCAAGGGGATTTTTAACGCCAAAGTGGGTCCTGACTCTTACAACCAAGGGGCCGGAACATTTGGGGTCTTTGGAACTGGAGAGACCAACGACAGGGGATCGTTGCTGGGTTTGCCCGCACCCCCGACTTACCATTGCAAAATACCCCTATCCCCACAAGAGTCAAGGAGGGCAAACCTGGCATGCGCCAAACGGGAAAATCCATAAACCAAAATGTTTTTTCTTAAACACGGCCTTAAATCCAGCATCTCAGAGCCAAAAAAAGAAAAATACCCCGAAATTTACTTGGGGCACCCCCGACCCCTTTTGCGGTTTTCCCAAAAATGAAAATGAAGAAAAAAAAGGCAGCCCCAAACCCAGTATCAAATTTTAGTGGAAAAAAAAATTGGTCCCCAATGTGAGGAGTCCCTTTCCCAATAAAACTTGCGGACGTTTTGCGGCTTAACATCCTGGACAATGCATCAATGACCTCCCAACAAATTTAATAGGCATCCCGGGGGAAACAGCAGAGGAGGTACTCGGTCTGTCAGAGGAATAAAACCAGCCCCGGAAATACCAATGACATCTTGGACCCCTGCGATACAAGAAGACACTGAAACAACCAGGTTTCCAACCTAAAAAATCCGGAGGGCCAACAAAATTTGTGAAAGTCATTGTTAAAGGCCGAGGAAGGGA
The DNA here is from genome assembly GCA_028751875.1 of Rapana venosa. Taxonomy (NCBI): domain Eukaryota; kingdom Metazoa; phylum Mollusca; class Gastropoda; order Neogastropoda; family Muricidae; genus Rapana; species Rapana venosa. The sequence goes on along the minus strand of CM054140.1, from coordinate 20,261,748 downwards.
TCAGTGTCAATGTGATGAGTCGAAAAAAGCTGAAAGTGGGCAACAGTTAAAAAAGGCATCGCACCCCGAAGAAACTCACAAAACCACTTCAACCAAAAAACATCAGGCATTGAAGACAGCCCGGAAACCCCCTCACGGGAAAACTCAGCTGCATTTAACAGGTGGTTGAGTATTGTCAAGAATATAAACTACCCAACAACCTGAAGAGCATAATAGAAGGGAAAGAGCAACATCAAGGGTATCGAAAAACCATACTGAGGGAAGAAAAAATGGAAAAAAAGCCATCCGAAAGTTTTCCCGTGGAAAAATCCCCCAAAAGGAGCAGCAAATACCCGCAGAGCTGCTCAAGCTGGGGCGAAACAGTATCCAATGTTTTCAGTATCTGCAGAAGATTTTTTGGGGGACAAAACAGTGGCCAACAGAATGGAACAACACCTATACCCCCTTTCCCAAAAAAGGGATTTACCCAAAAGCCAAAAATATAGAAAAAAATCAGCCCTTGTCACAACGCCGGGGAAGTTCTGCTCAAAGTTTTTTGAACGACTCAAAGAAGGAGGCTGAAGAAACACCTTTTCAGGGAACAAGCTGGGTTCAGGGGAGGAGGAAAACACAATCGAACAGATTTTTTTTTAACGCAAAATTCGATGGGAAAAAAAATTTTTAACATCAGAGGGGGACCTTTTCCACAACTTCATCGACTTCAAAGAAGGCTTTTGACGAGTATGGGCAACGGGCCTGTGGCAGGTCCTCGGTTTTTTTGGGGAGAAGAAAAGGGCTAGTGCAAACCCATTCAAAACTAACAACCGCAAGTGCACCTTTGAAAAAAAGGCGGAAGCCTTCCCCTACGTTGGGGTTCGACAAGGATGCCCGTTTCTCAGTCCTGTTTAATCTGTTTTGGAAAAAATTATGAGGGAGCCCCTTTACTTCCACTTACCTTCCATTGGCGGCAAAACCCCTCAACAAATTGCGGTTTGCCGATGACTTTCCCCATGGGCGGAAGTTCACAGCTGAAATTTAGAAGATTGAGAAAGAGTGGAGAATGGGGGTGGAGGTGAGCTCGGAGAAAAGTAAGACTTGTGAACAGCACGAGCAAAAGCCCACTGCTAAAAAAATTTAATGACGGCCAGCGGCTGGGGGAGTAGGCTTTTTTAAATACCTGGCCCCCACCCAAAGGACGGGCGATCGACGACAGAAATCAAAATCAGACTACCATGGCAACATTTAGAAAAAACTCACACCCTTTTGGGGAAAAATAAAAGATCAGTTTCCCAATCAAATAAAGTCAAAAGCCCTAATTCAGACCCTATCCTGTGTACGGGAAGTGAAACCCCGGGCATTGACTGCTGAAACGAAGAACAATCAGATTTGAAACAAAAAAGCCATAGAAAATGGGGGATATCCCGGAGGAACGAAAGGGCCAAAAGTCAAGAGTCAAAAAAACAGATGGCGGTCCAAGGAACCCCTTTCACCCTCGTAGAAAAAAAGAAAAAGCTGACTGGTTCGGCCCCGTCACCCCCCACAAACTTGCCCAAAACAGTACTGCCGGGAACACCGAAGGTGGCAGAAAAGAGGGGAAGCAGAAAAAGTCATGGGGGGACAACATCGAGAAGGCCAGGATGAAAGACCGGCACTATGCGCAGCCCAAGACCGAGATGGATGGAGGGGGCTTCCCGGGATTTCTTTCGGTTTCCCCCCGACCGCCCCGGGCATGGGACTATGATGATGAGAATCAAGTAGAGTCGCTGTGTAATGCAAGATTTTTGCGTCTTTAAAGGGTGATTATTGTCATTATCTCACCTTTCTTTTTTTCTTGTTTTGTTTTGGTTTGGGCCCCCCTTCTTTTTTCAAGTAAAGTTACACGGGCACTGATAAGTTGATGGTTTAATACTGATGACCCTGTGTCATTGTTATATTTTTTTTCCATTTGGTTTTGTTGTTTTGGTTTTTGGTCTGGTTTGTTGGGGAGAGCTGTGCTTCCCCCCAAAAATTTTTGTCCGTTTTCCCCTAGTTATCACAAAACCTTTTGGGGGCCAAAGCCGAAACCCCAATGTTTCCATCATCGTTCCTCACCGTCGTCTGTCGGTCGTCATCACCATCATCAACCCCCTCTCCTTCCTTTTATCATTTTTCCTTATCATCATCACATCTTCGTCGTCGTCGTTCGTCGTCGTCGTCGGTCGGTCATCTTATCTCACACCCCCTACCCACGTCGTTGTCGTCGTCTGTCGTGTCGTCGTCGTCGTCCTTTTCTTTCTCCTCCTCCTCCTTCTGATCCCCTCCTCCTCCCCCTTTCATTCCCTCCTCCCTCCTCCCTTTCCCCTTTTTTTTTGACCACCCCTACCCCACCCCACCACCCTCACCCTCCCCTCATCACCACCCAAATTTTACACCATCTACCATTTAACACATCACCATTATCACCCCCCATCACACCATTATCCCCCACATCACCATCATCTTTGCTCATAAACACCCAAACTTCAATGTTACTGACACACAACCCCTTTAAATGTTTTTCCTTCTCTCAGCTTCCCTGAAGGAACCTGCGCCAATGCCTAAAAAAGAAAAAATTGCATGATCTGAAACATTTTTCAAAAGAAACCCAAAAGGGCCCAGGAACATTTTCACCTATTTGGGAATATCAATTTTCCCAAGTGGGGGTCAAAATTAAAAACTTGAAAGAGTAAGCCCCAACGTATTGAAAACCATTCTTGTTGTCAGGGTGGGGGGTGGGGGAGGGGGGGGAGGGGGGGGGGGGGGGGGCTGGTCGTTGATTTTAGGTGGTGTCGTTGGTTGTTGTGTGTTGTGGTGTTGGGGGTTTTGGTTTGTGTTTTGGGGTTTTTTGGCCTTTTTTTTTTTCTTTTTCTTTTATTTTTTTTTTTCGAGGGTAATGGAATAAGACTTATGTGCTTTTTTTTTACATCCAGTCCCCGTGGGGTATGCGGTTTTGAAATTCTGTATCTGTTCCCACCGGGACACAAAGGCTACTTTAGAAAAAGCGGAAACGGATTTTTAAACGTTTTTGCGCAAGATGTCCTGCGTGCGTTCGCACACGGGCCTCGGGTTTTTTAGTCTCATCCCAAGGACTTTGGGGGGGGGGGGGGGGGGGAAGAGTGGAGTCTGCACTGATGTTAACTCGGGGGTGTGTGTGTGTTGTGTGTTGTGTGGTGTTTCCGGGAGCTGGGGTCAGGTGTGTAGGTAAAAGAGCTGTAGCCTTAGAGCCTACCCACCCGCTTATGTGCCGGTAGAAGAACTGAGTACACCAGTCTGCGAACCTGCAAAGATAGATATAATTATATATACACCTCAGTCATACCAAAACATCATTATAGGCTGCCATTAGATGAAAACAGCACATCGCCACCACACACATGGGACTGTACGGTTTGTGCATTACAGGGGAATGGGGGGAAAAGCAGGCGATAACATTATAACAGGAATAAATGTAGCTACACACACACACAAAACACACACACACACACACACACACAACACACACACACACACACACACACACACACACACACACACACACACAACACACACACACACACATACAGAAATTGAAGAACACATCTTGCGCACTCGTTAAAGCCTGTTCCGCTTTTGGAAGAGTAGGCTATTGTGTGTCAGTGGGAACGGATGACAACATTAACAAAACTGCATACACACGGGGACTAGATGTAAAAAAAGCACACGAATACTTATTCCATTATTCTCGAAATAAAAGAAATGAAATAAAAGAGAACATGAGCAAAATTCAATCAGGCTAAAGAAAAGATGGAGGCAAGACAAAAAAATCACAGCAAACAACGACAACAATAACAGAAAGCACCCGCCAAAAAAACAACAACAACACGCCACAACAACAACCAAACAAACCCAACAACAAACAAACAAAACAGATCTACAACCCACCAAGATAACAACGACGACGATGACGACGGCGACGACAACAACAACAACAACAACAGCAGCAAGCAGCATTAGCAGCAGCAGCAGCAGCAGCGCAGCAGCAGCAGCAGCAGCAGCAGCAGCAGAGCGCAGCAGCAACAACAACATCAACAACAACAACAACAACAACAACAACAACAGCAGCAGCAGCAGCAGCAGCAGCAGCAGAAGCATTAGCAGCAACAGCAGTAACAACAACAACAACAACACCACCAACAACAGCAGCAGCAGCATTAGCAGCAGCAGCAGCAACAACAACAACAGCAGCAACAACAACAAACAACAACAGCAACAACAGTAGCAGCAGCATTAGCAGCATCAGCAGCATCCCGCAGCAACAACAGCAACAACAACAACAAAAGCAGCAGCAGCATTAGCAGCATCAGCTGCTGCAACAAACACAAAACACAACAACAACAACAACAACAACAAACAACAACAACACAACAACAGCAGCAGCAGCAGCAGCAGCAGCAGCAAACAACAACAACAGCAGCAGCAGCAGCAAACAACAACAACAGCAACAACAACAACAACAAAACAACAGCAGCAGCATCAACAACAACAGCAGCAGCAACAACAACAACAACAACTACAGCAGCAGCAACAACAACGGCAGCAACAACAACACCAAAGCCCGCTACTTACGTGAGGCTTGAAGAACACCAGGGTAACGACCACCGCCATCATCTGAAATCAAAGACGCTGCAACACTCACTTCTGTGGTCATAGAAAACAGCAGTCGCATTTCAAAACCTCTCCGTTATGCCTGCATGCGCGCGCACACGCATACATTGACAGATAGACAGACACTACAGTGACCTGACAGACAGACGGCAGACAGACATACACATATGCACAAACACACACATAGACACAAACACACACACACACATACCGCCCAAGATTTAGACAGATAGATTCACACACATACGCACACACACACACAAACTAGTATTTTCTTACGTTTTGTTCCTGTACCTTTTATTATCTAAAGTATAAACGTGTAAGAATGGATGAAACAGTAGGTGAAGTAATTTGTCTGTCCTGACGTTTTATGATTTTCTTTTTTTAATTCTTAAAACATTCTTTATTTAAATGTGTGTGTGGACGTGAGCGCGCACGCGCGCAGGTGTGTATGAGTATGTGTGTGCGTGGTATATGTAAATATGGTAATTTGTATTTTCAATGTATTACCTTATCGATTTCCTTTTTTACTGGTTTAATTTAATGGTAAATGATGCAATAATGTAGTATTTTAGTATAATCATTAAGAAATTTGTTCTTAGATAGATGGCTGATGAAAAAAAGCAAATGCATTCTTTTCAATGTACCATCGGGGAAAAAAATTTTGACTTGACTTACTTGACTTGACAAACACAGAACACAGAACAAACAGCACATACCACCCCCCCCCCCCCCCCCCTTTCACCCCCCACAATTTAAAACACACACTCACACAAATCACTCCCCTACACCCAAAACCCCCCCACCCCCAAAACTCCCCCCTCACCCTTCCCCCAAACCGAAACCCCCCCCCCCCCCCCCCCCACACAAACCCACCCCCCCCCCAAAACCCCACGCACACACACAAACACAAAAAACCACACACAACCCACACAACCCCCACAAAACACATACACCCCAACAAAACCCACCAAAACCCCAACCCTCCCCCCTAAACATTTTCCCCAACACCCCCCCCCCCCAAAACCCCCACACCCACCCCAAAACACAACACACACACACACACACAAAACACACCACACACCACCCCCAAAAACACACACAACACACACACACACACACACACAACCACACACACCCCACACCACAACACCACACACAAAACCCACGGACACCACAAAAACCACACACACACAAACTCCCACCCCCACACCACACACCCCACCCCAAACCCCCCCCCCACACCCCCCAAACCACCAAACCCACACCACACACACAACACCACCAAAAACACACCAAAGGACACACACAACACCCCCAAACACACCCCCCACACACGGACCACACACACAACACACTACACCACACGCTAAAACACACACATACTGGGGACACAAAAAACACAACACACACACACACACACACACACAAACACACAAACACACACACACACACACAACACACACACACAACCCCACCACCAAAACACACCCCAAAAAACCACACCAACACATAACAGGGACAACACACACACACACACACACAAAACACCCCACACCACACACCACACACACACCAATCACACACCCCAACCCACACACACACACCACCACACAACACCACAATAGGCTTGATGAAAAAAAAGAAAAATGCATGTTATTAAATTACCATTGAAAAAAAAAGTTTGATTTTAAAAAATAAAAGTTTGACTTTAACTTTGACTTTGACTTTGAACACAAACCCACACACACACAACACACACACCCCAACACACACACACACACACACACACACACACACACACAAACACCAACACACCCACACAGGGGACCCACCCACACACGTACCCCCCCCCCCCCCCTCCAACCACCTGGACACTTCACAACACCCCACCCCCGTATCCCCCTCCCCCGTCCCACCTTCCCCCCCCCCACCCCCCGGGACACACCACACACACACAACACATGACCGGGAGAGTCGCGGGGGACAAAGAACCACTGGGGCCCAGGGGGGGGGGGGTTCCGAGGTGACCGTGCCGACAGCAACACCACCAAGCCCCTCGCACCAAGGACCGCACCGCAGTACCTGCCCTCCCCTTCAAATCAATATCCAATAAATTAATCAACCATCAATCATCCAATCCATCAATCCATCCCCTTCATCCATCACCTCCATCCATAAATCAATAAATCAAATTTTCATCAATCAATCAATCAATCAACAATCCCAAACCCATCCTCCATCAACCCATCCACCCATCCATCAATCAATCAATCAATAAATCAATCAATCAATCAATCAATCAATCATATCAATCCAATCAAAAAAACAATCAATCAATCAATACATCAATCCATCCACAATCCATCAATCCATCACCATCCATCCACCCCCCCACCCACCAACCCACCCCCCTTCCATCCCCCTCCCTTCCCATCCATCCACCCCCCAAAAAACCCCCCACCCCCTCCCCCCCCAACCCACCCACCCCCCTCCTTCATCATCAAATTATCAACCCATCCCCATCCACCACCATCCTCATCAAATTATTTTTTTAATCCATCCATCTTTCCATCCATCCATCCATCATCCATCCTTTCCATCCCTTCAATCCACCATCCGTCCACCATCACCCATCTCAAATTATTTAAACCATCCATCCATCCATCCATCCACCCATCCATCCATCCGTCCATATCCCCCATCCCCCACCCATTCATCATCAAATTATTCAATCCCATCCATCCATCCATCCTCCATGCCAGCCAGCCAGCCAGCCATCCAGCAATAAACAAATTTTTTTTAAAAAAAACAATAAATCCATCCATCCACCCCCCCACCCCCAACCCCCCCCATCCTCCACCCATCCATCCATCCATCCTCCATCCCCATCCATCCATCCATCCCATCCACCCAACCCCCTTTCCACAAATTAATCAAAAATCAATCAACATGCCCCATTATATCCCCAAAATCATCGACCCCACCCTCCATCCATCCATTAGCCATTAAAACCCCACCCACAACCTCTCCCTTACCACTCAAAATTACTACCTCTCTTAAGAAGCAAAGAAAGCAAAAACGACCAACCGACCAACCGCCCCCCAAACCAAACCAGCTCGTCGACCGTCAATTAAATTTCCCAATCTTTATTATCTCAGAAACAAAATTTCAATAAATCAATCAGCAGTCATTTTTTCATTTAATTTTTTAATCAACCACCAAAAGACTGTCAGAGAATAAAAAAGTATGAGGTTTGTAAACGTGTGTCAGGTTTTTTATTTTTTGGAGGGGGGGGGGGGGGGGGGGGGGGGGGGGGGGGGGGGGAAAGGGGGGGGGGGGGGGCCGGGGGGAGGGGGGGAAAGGGGGGGTTTTGGGGGGGGGGGGGGGGGGTTTTGGGGGGGGGTTTTGGGGGGGGGGGGGGGGGGGGGGGAAAAAAAAGGGGGGGGGGGGGGGGGGGGGGGGGGGGGGGGGGGGGGGGGGGGGGGGGGGGGGGGGGGGGGGGGGGGGGGGGGGGGGGGGGGGGGGGGGGGGGGGGGGGGGGGGGGGGGAGGGGGGGGCCCCGGGGGGGGGGGGGGGGCCCCCCCCCGCTTCCGGGACCGTTTTCTTTTCTTCTTTTTTCTTCCCCTTTTTTTTTTCTTTTTCTTCTCTTTTTTTCTTTTTTCTTCTTCTTTCCCCTTTTTTCCCCCTTCCCCTTTCCTTTCCCCCCCTCCCCCTCTTTCCTCTTTCCTCTTTTTTCTCCTCCCCCTCTTTCCTCCTTTCCCCCTCTTTTCTTCTTCTTTTTTCTTCTTCTTTTTCTTCTTTTCCTCCTCCTCCTTCCCTTTTCCTTTCCTTTTTTCCCTCCTCTCCCCTCCTTCTTCTTCCCTCTTCTCTCCCTCTCAAACTTCTTCCTTTTAACCCCCCTTAACTCCAAAACCTTCGGGTAGGATTCAGGGTTAAAAGGTGTTGGGGGAAAATGGGGGGGTTAGGATCTGCGGGCGGTGCGATGTCGCCAATTACTCCAGATCGGGGTTCTGTCTCAGTTCTGAATTTAGTCACCAACTATCCGTCATCGTCTTGGGGCTTTGTAGGGAGGGTCCCCGTTGGTTTGCGATTGAACATGCCCCACGGAAAATATCAAATGAACCAGATGCTGCTGAAAGGCCCCGGGTCTTCTAGTGGTGACCTCAGGCAGCTTGATTTGTTGCTTTTAAAAAAAATTTTACGCTATATAAAATTCCATACATTATTTTATTTAATTGATAACTAAGTGCCTGAGGGGGGTTTCGATTATATTTTTCTGTATGGTGGATTGAAAATGGATTGAACAACATGGGCGGTTTGGGACAAAAAGTCACGAAGGGAGACGCAAAAAACAAAAACAGAACAAGGGGGATGGACAACAGACACAAAGAAACAAACAGAGAGACAGACAAAACAAGCAACAGTCGGGAAAGGGAGGCACGGACAGAAGGGGCGGAATGACGTCATAGGAAGGAAAGTGGGGATGGTTTAAGACATTCGCCCCGCCAACAAGTTAACCGTGAGGGTTTTGGGTTTGTTCCCCCGTCGCCCCTTTTTTCCCATTTAACAAAAAATCCTGAATTCAAAGTCTTTTGAGATATAAACCCAGGCCCCGTGTTTTGAAACCCGCAGAACACTTTCGACACGTTAAAAAACCCGTTTTCCCCTTTTTGGAAAGTGGGGCCTTTTGTGCCGTGGAAAACAGATGCAAATTTACAAAAACGCTACACACGGGGGTGGGGGTGGGTGTAAAAAAAGCACATGAGTGCTTATTTCATTATCCTCGATATAAAAGAATAAATAAATAAATAAATACTGACCATCACCATGACAACCAGAGGAACCAGAAAACTCAAGTGCTGCCACTGATCCGTAGACCACCAACACCTGGATCACAGGTACATACATACATACACATGAACCGACGCAGGAGCGTTTTTACGCGCGCGCGCGCACCACACACACACACACACACACACACACACACACACACACACACACACACACACACACACACACACACACACACACACACACACACACACCACACACAAACACACACACACACACTCACACACACACACCAGAGAAAGAGGAGAGAGAGAGAGAGAGAGAGAGAGAGAGAGAGAGAGAGAGAGAGAGAGAGAGAGAGAGAGAGAGAGAGAGAGAGAGAGAGAGAGAGAGAGAGAGAAATACGCTTTTAAAATAAAAATTTTGACATTCAATTCAATCAAACACATCCATCCATCCCTCCATCCCTCCATCCATCCATCCATCCATCCATCCATCCATCCACCCACCCACCCACCCACCCACCCATCCATCCATCCATCCATCCATCCATCCATCCATCCATCCATCCATCCATCCATCTCTCTCTATATATATATGAGTGACTGAATTGAATATCAATAGTGCTATTAAGAAAACGTGTATTTCTTTTCCTAATTGTACAGAACGTTGAATCTGTTGACGGGAGATAAACTCTCTTACCATCGTATGTTTTACAGCCATCATATTAACTCCCCTGTTCCACTCAGATTCCGTAGACGACTATCTTTCCTTAAAAACCAGTAGGTTTCTGTCCCCTTCTATGATCCTCTATCGTGCTCGATTAAGTCACACACAACACACACACACACACACACACACACACCACACACACACACACACACAACACACACACACACACACCATCATCATTATCATCATCATCATCATTATTATCATCATCACCATCACCATGACTATCATCACCATGATCATGATCATGATCATCTCCACCATCACTATCATCACCATCATCACCACCACCACCACCACCACCATCATCATCATCATCATTCATCATCATCATCCACCACCACCACCACCACCACCATGATGGAAACCTACCATGTGGAGCACTGCTTGTCGTAGCCGAAGATTTCTGACAACAGAACCACTGCCATAGTGGCCAGGCTGGGAACTCCTGCACATCACGTTGTACAGCACACCATCAGTCAGCAGTAACAGCAGCAGCAGCAGCAGCAAGAGTAATAGTAGTAGAAGAAGCAGCAGCAGCAACAGCATGAGTAATAGTAGTAGAAGCAGCAGCAGCAACAGCAAGAGTAATAGTAGTAGTAGCAGCAGCAGCAGCAACAAGAGTAATAGTAGTAGTAGCAGCAGCAGCAGCAACAAGAGTAATAGTAGTAGTAGCAGCAGCAGCAGCATGAGTAATAGTAGTAGTAGTAGCAGCAGCAGCAGCATGAGTAATAGTAGTAGTAGTAGCAGCAGCAGCAGAAGCATGAGTAATAGTAGTAGCAGCAACAACAGCAGCAGCAGCAAGAGTAATAGAAGTAGTCGTAGCAGCAGCAGCAGCAAGCAGCATGAGTAGTAGTAGTAGAAATAGAAGTAGTAGTAGTAGTAGTAGCAGCAGCAGCAGCATGAGTAGTAGTAGTAGAAATAGAAGAAGAAGTAGCAGCAGCAGCAGCAGCAGCAATAGTAGAAGCAGATGTACTAATAATAGTGATCGTAGTAGTAGAAGTCGTAGCGGCAGCAGGACTAGTAGTAATATAGTAGTAGTAGTAGTAGTAGTAGTAGTAGCAGCAGCAGCAGCAGCAGCAGCAGTAGTAGTAGTAGTAGTAGTAGTAGTAGTAGTAGTAGTTAGTGGCAGTAGCAGCAGCAAGTCAAGTCAAGTCAAGTCAAAAACACTTTAATCATCCCATGAAGGGCAATTCCAATACTGACAGGCAGATTGATTCGTATCATAATCTCGAAACACACACACAAAAGCTACATTTCATATCGGTTAAAACATTCCAAGATAACTTCCAAAAAAAATATCACGAAAACACACACATACACACACGCACCACACACACACCATTGACTAAGAAGACAGACTTCTTTCACACACACACACACACACACACACACACACACACACACACACACACACACACACACACACACACACACACACACACACACACACACACACACACACACACACACACACACACATATACACACTTGCAAAGAGTCATTCCTCCAACCACACGTATCGTCTGACCCATCAGCAACAATACTCACCCCATCCCACAAAGCAGTACTTGGCATAGGTGAACTTTACGCGCGTGAGGCCAGCCAGGCCACCACTCTGAATGCAGACATAGGTGTGTGTGGCCTCCATCAACAGGAAGGTGAAGGCCGCCAGCTGCAGGAAGTGAAGACAAAGTTTTCCCGCCAAGCACAGCGTCTGTGACACACAACATCCGGGAAATTTGATGTGGCTGTAGTGATATTTCTATTAAAGTGACGTACATCTTTCCAAGAGAAATAATGTCCGTGACGTTTTCACATCACGTGTGACCCTGAGATTCATAGGAAAGATCTTCTCCACTAGTTGTAGATCTTGTTACCTGTAAACCTTTACTCAGTGAATCCCAGTATGGCTGACACAATTTCTGTAGATGAATATGGAGTATCTTCATTATGTTGGCAAGTTTTGTATTCAAAATTGAAAGTAGAAAAGCAGAGAGAAATGATGTCACCCCCCCCTCTCCCCAGAAAGAAGATACTCTTAAATATAGGTATAGGTGCAGACATGCAAATGCCTCTAAACAGATCACAGTGTAGAAGAAGAAACGGAAACTGAATAATTAGGCATGCTAAAAAAGATTCTAGATTCATATCCATCTGCGAGCTGCTTCTTTTCTATCCCTCTCTTTCTTTCTGCCTTTATCCTTTTTTTCCTGTCACCCCCTTTCTTGTCTATATTCTGCTTTCTTGGTCTATTCTCCTGCCTTTTTTTTCCAGAGAGACTTAAAGATGACAATTCTCTCCCATACTGAAGTTGGATGCTCTGGGCCTGACATGCCAGGCACTTAACGGCAATGCAACGCATTTTGGCTCATATGACAGACATCAATAGCTGCTGTTTGAGCGTTCAACGACAAAGAAGAAGAAATATAGGTCCAATATCGGTATTAGTGATGGAGTTTGTGATGACTGGTGCATGGGGAATAGCCTATGTTGATGTCTTCACACACTACTGAACTTTGGCACGAGCAATACGAAATCACAGCCTAACTGGTTTTCATGGGTTAATTTTAATTGAATTAATAATATGCCTTTTGTGGAGATTGAAATTGCACGGTTTTGTCCATCTGTCTTTCTGATGAAGTTTGATTAAAAAGAAATAAAAAGGAGGCTTTTGCAGCAACTTAGTACATCAAAGGTAGAGAAACTCTCGGATCAACTAAGGTGCAGACATGCAAATGCCTCTAAACAGATCGCAGAGTAGAAGATGAAACGGAAACTGAATAATTATGCATGCTAAGAAATAAAAAAAGATTCTAGATTCATATCCATCTGCGAGCTGCTTTCAACAAACTAGTCAACAACACTTATCTCTATGTGCACCGCATCACTGGGCGCTAGACAAGTAGCGAAGCAGCTGTCTAATCACTTTCTCTACAAGTGAACGGTGTAGCATGCAGGACATCTCCAGCTCTTAATGCTTCCTCCTCCTCCTCCTCAAGCAACAACTTGCACCGAACTCATCCCAGAGAAGCTTCCCTCAAGATCCTGTCTAAATCTATTTCCAACACTCCACTAGGAGCTATAAGGACTAAGAAGAAGAGAAGAAGAAGAAGAAGAAGAAGAAGAAGAAGAAATCTATTTCCTGATGGTGTTATGCACACAGCACCATTTTTGTCTCTGAGACAAGAGGTTTGGTTTTTATTTTCCCCCATCATGGTTTCAAGCTCTGCTCTCTCTGCCAGACCTTTGAAAGGTAAGAAGTTGTTGAAAGTTAATCAAGGTGAACATTACAGCCACAAAGAAAGGCAGTTAAAAAATCCAACTTTCTTTGATAAAGTTAGGGCCTCCTCACACTTGGTGATTTTGTTCTAAAGGAGAAAACGCATAAAGTGGAATAATGAACTGCTTGTGCTGCTGCTGCTGCTGCTGCTCTGATGATGATGACGACAACAACAGTCATGAAACTAATTATGAAATCCCATCTAACAGGAAACGTCATGGCTTAAAGTTTCAGAGTGAAAGATAACGGAATGAGCACTCATGCGCATTTTTTTTAACATCCAGTACAGTTATTTCGAGGATAATGAATAAGCACACATGTGCTTTTTTACATCCAGTCCCCGCCCGTTAGGGATACATCTTCATAATAATAACCCAATACTTATACAGTCTCACAATAAAAACAAGGGGAAATAACCCTTTTCAAAACAGCTACCCCCCAACAACCCCCCCCCCCCCCCCCCAAAGCAAGCAAAATAAAAGAAAACCCTAAAAATACCCCACCACCCCACCCCCCAAAAGACCCTAACCAAAACAACAAATAAACAAAAGAGAAGGAAAAACCAAACCAACAAAAGATGATAAAAAGAGAAAAAACAGACAAACAACAACAACAACAACAACAACAAACAACAGCAAGAAAAATAACACAACCAACTTAATAAGTCATAAAAGAGAGAGAGAGAGAAGAGAGAGGAGAGAGAGAGAGAGAGGAGAGAGAGAGAGAGAGAGAGATGAGAGAGGAGAGGTAGAAGAGAAAAGAAGAGCACGTAGATACAGAGATAGTTATAGAGAGAGGGAGACAGACACATAGATAACTAGACAGATAACTAACTAACTAGGCCCCAGGTAGACAGACAGATCAGCAGACAGAGAGACTGAAAAAATATCCAGGTAAAAAAGTGTTTATAACGACCAACGTTTCCCTAATGACGGTTAAAGGGCTGTTTACTCATTTCTAATTCCATCACTTTTCCACTTCGGTCACTGCCCCCCCCCCCCCCCCATCCCCCCTTACCCGCCCCCCCTCAACCCCCCCCCCCCCCCCCCTCATCCGTCCTTTCTCTTCGTAATTTCTGAAAAACAATAATAATAACGATGATGACGATGATGATGATGATGGAGAAGTTTGTTTACCTCGTTTGTCTTCCTTCCCTCTTACTTTGTTGCTGAGCTTGTCATAACAACATCTTTCCCTTAGCATCAATCTGTTTGTTTGTTCTTTATCTCTCTGTGTCTTTCTCTTCTCTCTCTCTCTCTCTCTCTCTCTCTCTCTCCTCTTTTCCCCTTCTCTCTCTCTCTCTCTC
>CM054140.1:20231992-20234492 GCA_028751875.1 Rapana venosa | reverse complement strand
AGAGGTCTAGAGAACCAAGGCATGCAGAACCTCTGTTGCACGCATTAACCCCTCACGCATGTATATTGCGCAAAGGAATAGACCAGCCATGGCCAGTAGGATGGGTGACACGAACATACCCAGCATGCACCCTACTACCTGGAGAGGGATGGGCTCCGCTAAGTACAACTTGCTCACGACACACTGCCTAAAAAAAAAGGTTCAGTGCGGCACCCTAACATCCCCATGAAGGAACTGATGTCATCCCTGTTCCTCTGCTAGAGCTCCGAGGTTCACCAATGGTGAGATTTTACCGTATGCGACAAACTTTAACCCACTATTAAAGGTAGCTGTATTTCGACTTTACTTATTTATTTTTTAAAATTTATTCTTTTATATCGAGGATAATGGAAGAAGCACTCATGTGCTTTTTTTTACATCCAGTCCCCGTGTGCATGCAGTTTTGTCAATTTTGCCATCTGTTTCCACCGGCACACAATGGCCTACTCTTCCGAAAAGCGGAACAGGATTTAACGTGTGCGCAAGATGTCCTGTATGCGTTCGAACACGGGGCCTCGGTTTATAGTCTCATCCGAAGGACTTCGGGGATGGTGCCTAAACTCGTGCCAATGTGCATGCGTATTTAACAACAACAAAAAAAATTTGTCATCCGTTCCTGTCGGCAAGAACTGACCTACTCTTTACGAAATGCGGAACGGGTTTTCAACATGTGCGCAAGATGTTCTGCGTGCGTTCGTACACGGGGCCTCGGTTTATAGTCTCATCCGAAGGACTTTTGAGGGAGTGGGGGTCAGTACTGATGTTAACTCCAGGGGAAAATTCCCTAAAACGGGCATTGCCTTCGTGGTGGCTCGACCCCGAGCTGTCAGATCGCCAGCACAATGCTCTAACCGCTAAGCTACCCCCCCTCCCACCTACCTTGAAGGAGGTCAGGTAAAAGTCACGTCAATTAATCATAATACAACTTAGTACAATAACAGCAACAGCCACACAGAAGTCAAGTCAAATCATAATACAACATAATACAATAACAGCAACAGTCACACAGAAGTCACGTCAAATCATAATGCAACATAATAATACAATAACAGCAACAGTCACACAGAAGTCACGTCAAATCATAATGCAACATAATAATACAATAACAGCAACAGTCACACAGAAGTCACGTCAAATCATAATGCAACATAATAATACAATAACAGCAACAGTCACACAGAAGTCACGTCAAATCATAATGCAACATAATAATACAATAACAGCAACAGTCATACAGAAGTCACGTCAAATCATAATGCAACATAATAATACAATAACAGCAACAGTCACACAGAAGTCACGTCAAATCATAATGCAACATAATAATACAATAACAGCAACAGTCACATAGAAGTCACGTCAAATCATATTACAACTTAATTCAATAACAGGAACAGTCACATAAAAGTCATGTCAATTAATCATAATGCAAATTAATACAATAACAGCAACAGCCACACAGAGGTCACGTCAAGTCATAATACAACATAATACAATAACAGCAACAGCGACAAACAAATAAAGAAAAAAAGAGAAAGAAACAAGCAAGCAAATAACAAACAAACCAGCCAACCAATCAACCAAACAAGATACAAAGGAGAAAGAACCAACCAACCACAACCAACCAACCAACCAACCAACCAACCAACCAACCAACCAACCAACCAACCAACCAACCAACCAACCAATCAACCATCCAACCAACCACCCACCCACCCACCCACCCACCATCTAACCAAACAACCAACCAACCACCCACCCACTCACCCACCCACCCACCTAACCATCCAGCCAACCACCCACCCACCCACCAACCCACCCACCTAACCAACCAACCAACCAACCAACCTACCAACCAACCAACCATCTACCACCCACCCAACCCACCCACCCAACCAGCCACCCAGCCAATCAATAGCAAACCAACCAACCAACCAACAAAACAACCCAACTCACAGAGATGTTGGAGGCGCTCAGAGCCACAGCATAGTGGCCGGGTACAGGGCACAGACAGCGGGTACGGTTGGTGCCCCGAAGGATGACCTCACACACCTCGCTGTCCCACTCCCCGACCAATACCCGGCTGTGCAACAAAGAAAACAGAATCTGAGGAAGACAGATTCTGAGGAAGACAGATTCTGAGGAAGACAGATTCAGCGCTATATAAATTCCACACATTAAGACAGAAGGTTTTTTAACAACAAAAAAAGTAGTGACGGATGAATAGAGAAAGAACTGCGTAATAGAAAACTAAACAAAAATGCTATTTAAAAAAAAAGGACAACAAAAAACAAAAAAGGGATGGAAAAGGATTTTTTTTCCTAGCTCGGCTCCAAGATTCACCACTGGTGAGGTCGGAGTATGGCTGCCTATATGGCGAGGTACTTGAAAAGAGTCATACACGCACATTTCTCATTCGGTGAACTTCCTATCTCACAGTGATTATTCCCAAGTGGTGGGA
>CM054140.1:20214492-20219492 GCA_028751875.1 Rapana venosa | reverse complement strand
CCAAGCCCAGGGCGTCGTCCTGGTAGCCCAGCTGGCAGCGCTCCAGCTTTGAGGAGAAACGGTTTTTAAAAGAAGAAAAAGGTGTTGGGTTTTTTGTGTTGTGATGTTTTTGGTTTGGTTTGGTTGGTTGGGTTTGGTTTGTTGTGGTTTTGTTGGTGGTTGTTGGTTGTTTGTTGTTGAGAGAGGGAAAAGAGAAAGGTAAAGAGAGGACAAGGGAAAAAAGGAAAGGAAAAAAAAAAAGATTAGGAAAGAAAAAAGAATGAAAAGAAAAGGAAAGAAGATGAAAATGAAGAAAAGAAAAGAAATCAAGAAAAGAAAAGAAAGAAAAAAATAGAAAAAAGGAAAGAAAAAAAGAAAGAAAGGAAAAAAGAGAAAATGAAGAAAAGAAAAGAAAAGAAAAGAAAGGAAAAACAAAAAGAAAAGAAAAGAAACGAAAGAAAAAAAAACCCAAAGAAAGAAAAGAAAGGAAAGAATAGAAAAGAGAAGATAAAAGAAAAAAAAAGAAAAGAAAAGAAAAGGAAGAAAAGAAAAAAAGAAAAGAAAGAAAAGAAAAAAGAAAAGAAAAATAACGAAAGGAAAAGTTTCAAAAAATATGTAAGACAGGAAAAAAAAAGAAAAGAAAAGAAAGAAAAGAAGAGAAAAGAGAGGGAAAACATTTTAAAAATGAAAGAAAACAAAAGGAAAAAAAGATAGACAAGAAAGGAAAGAAGAGAAAAGAGAGGAGAAAAGAAAATAAAGTAAAGAAAAGAAAGAAGAGTAAAGAAAGAGAGAAAAACTAAAGAAAAAAAAACGAAAATAAAGAAAATAAAGAAAAGCTAAGAAAGAAATAGAGAAAAGATAAGTCAGAAAAAAAAATTAAAGAAAAGGAAGAAAAAAAGAAACAAAATAACAGAATAGAACAGAAGAGAAACGAAAGAAGTGAAAAGGGAAACAAAGGCCCTGATGAGGGGTGTGAAAGTCTTTTAAGGAAAAATGAGATGGAGAGTGTTGATAGTGATCTTTGGCTGAATAACTGAAGGTAGATTACAGATGCCTACGGTTCTGGTTAAAGAAGCGAGCAAACCAGCGCACGCGTGCATACAAGCACAAACACACAAACACTGACACGAGAGAGAGAAAGAGAGAGAGAGAGAGAGAGAGAGAGAGAGAGAGAGAGACATACACACACACACACACACACACATACACACACACACACACACACACACACACACACACACACACACACACACACACACACACACACACACACACACACACACACACACACACACACACACACAGAGAAAAGTCCTCCGGATGAGACGATAAACCGAGGCCCCGTGTGCGAACGCACGCAGAACATCTTGCGCACTCATTAAATCCTGTTCCGCTTTTCGTAAGAGTAGGCCATTGTGTGCCGGTGGGAACGGATGACAAAATTTACAAACTGCATACACACGGGGACTGGATGTAAAAAAGCACACGAGTGCTTATTCCATTATCCTCAGTATAAAAGAATAAAAAAACACAACAAAAAAACAGACAAACAGACAGAGAGACAATAAGAAAAAAACCCCGTCAACACACGCATATTAAGCTTTATGAGGAAATGTATAAGCAACTGGTTTATTCAAATGGAGTTACAAAAAAAAAATCCCACCCCCAACAAACTACCTCACACTAACATCAAGCAACACTACAGCGAAGATGTACTATGTAGATCGACCCAGTAAATACGCACAGAAACAATACTGAAGGACCCCCCAACCCACTCCCGGACCAAACAAACTACCCACAAAATACTACTACTACTACTACTACTCCTACTCCTACTACTACTACTACTACTACTGTATGGAATTTATATAGCGCTGAATCTTGTAAAGCAACAAATCAAAGCGCTCAGATGATTTTTTTTTTTAGGGCAATGGAATAAGCACTCATGTGCTTTTTTACATCCAGTCTCCGTGTGTATGCGGTTTTATAAATTTTGTTATCTGTTCCCACCGGCACCCAATGGCCTACTCTTTCGAAAAGCGGAACAGGATTAACGTGTGCGCAAGATGTTCTGCATGCGTTCGCACACGGGGCCTCGGTCTATAGCCTCATCCGAAGGATGCAATAAAAATGCAATAAACAAAAGTCCACCATTACTTTACATCCCATAAAGAGACAAACCGTGTGCAGCATTTGCATCTAAATACCATTATTATCAAGGTGTCGAAATTCAGAAACGTTTTTGAAATATTACTCAAGTAGGCCTATAGAAAAAACTTCTAACGAGGGACAGTTAGCGTGTGTTGATGCTTTTTTTTTGTTATTGTCTGTTGTGCTATTTTAGGTTTTATTTAAGCAATATCAAGACTTTTTACAAGAACAATGAGTCAAACAAGAAAGAGAGTAAAATAAAAAAGCAACAACCACGATTTCTATGCTCTTAAACTCTCTATGCAGAAGAAAAGAGATAAGTTTTTATCTAGTTTTCACAATGTCATGAAATTATTGACATCATTGATTTATAGTTGCTGTCTGAGCGTTTGAAGAAGAAGACGAAACATTTACAAGGCATGGACACAGAGAGCCCATAGAGCCCATAGAGCCCATAGAGCAGAGAGAGAGAGAGAGAGAGAGAGAGAGAGAGAGAGAGAGAGAGAGAGAGAGAGAGAGAGAGAGAGACAGACAGACAGACAGACAGACAGGAACAGGGACAGAGTCACAGACAGAGACAGAAAGACAGACAGACACACACACAATGAGAGAGAGACAGAGACAGAGAGAGAGACAGGCAGACAGACAGACAAAGATAGAAAGAGAGAGAGAGACACGGACAGACAGAAAGACAGAGAGAAAGAGAGAAAGAAAGAAAGAAAGAGAGAGAGAGAGAGAGAGAGAGAGAGAGAGAGAGAGAGAGAGAGAGAGAGAGAGAGAGAGAGAGAGAGAAGGGAGACAGACAGACACAGAGAGAGAACAGGAGAGAGAACGAGAGAGAGAGACAGATAGAAAAAGAGAGGACTGAAAGTCAGCCAGCCAACCAGCCAACCAGCAAGCCAACCATCCAACTGACAGCCAAGCAAACAAACGTACAGGCAGACAGACAGCCAGACAGCCAGACAGACACGACTGACCAAGAACTGACCTGTTCGTACAGGTAGATGAGATGGCCGGAGTGACACTTGGCGTAATTGGGAGGACCCCACCCACACGTGCCGCCCTCACACACACAGTCACGCCGGGCGTAACCTGTGTCACGTATATATATATATATATATATATATATATAATATATATATATATATATATATATATATATAATATATATATATATATATCACATGGTTATGAAGGAGGAGGAGGCGAAGGACGAGAGGAGGAGGAGAAGGAGGAGGGAGAGGAGGAGAAGGAGGAAGGAGAGGAGGAGATGGAGGAGGGGGAGGAAGAAGAGGAAGGGGAGAAGAAGAAGAAGAAGAAGAAAGAAGAAGAAGAAGAAGAAGAAGAAGAAGGGGGAGGAGAAGGAGGAGGATGAGGAAAAGAAGAATAGCGAGGAAGAAGAAGAAGAAGGAGGAGGAGAAGGAGGAGGGGAAGGAGGAGGGGAAGGAGGAGGAGGAGGAGGCGGAAAAGAAGAATTGTGAAGAAGAAGAATAGCGAAGAAGAAGGAGGAGGAGGAAGAGGATGAGGGGAAGGAGGAGGAGGAGGAAGAGGACGAGGAACAGAAGAAGAAAAAGGAGGAGGAAGAGGATGAGGAGGACGAGGAGGAGGAGGAAGAGGAAAAGAAGAATAATGAAGAAGAAAAATAGCAAAGAAGAAGCAGGAGGAGGAGGAGGAGGGGAAGGAAGAGGAAGAGGAGAAGAAGGAGGAGGAACAGAAGGAGGAAGAGGAGACGAAGAAGAGGGGGAAGAAGAATTACAACTAGAAAATCACTACTACAATACTCCTCCTTCTCTTCATCCTCATCAACATTCTCTACTACTACTACTACTGATGAAAAGACAAAACGAGAGATTCATGTTAAAAAAGAATAATATAGCATAATCGCAACAAAGAAATTCAGGCATGCAAACCATTCATATAGCATAAACATGTTCGCATATAATAATAAGCTATGTGACAACATAAAATTCACAGAATATCATCTTTTTCTTCGGCCATACAGCCTACTACCACTAAACCTCCCCACAATTGTCTATGGCAAGATGCTACTTCCTGTCGCCATCTTCAAAAACGAAAGCGACATCAAACATAGAAGGGAGATAAGCCACTGTGTGGTTTGCACAGGAAGAGAGTTACACCGTTTTTATTCTCTCTCTATGCAAGTCAAGAGAGTAAAGTGAATAACCTTTAATGGTTTAAAAAAGAAGGTTTTAATGGCTGACGCTTATTCAAAGTCTTAAAGGTTAAACACTAGTATGTGTTTGTTGTTTCTTTTACACTTTGATAAAATCAATCTTGAATTCCTCGATGAAAGAAATACTATAAATTAAAGTACAGGAATGTTTTCGTGTTGCATTGGGGAAATTCTTGCCGCTACCCCTCCTATAATACGTGTTGGGTGTTATTCCATTCCTGGTAACTCAGTTTCTTTTATCCCAATACTTAAAAAAAAGTGATCTGAGAGAGAGAGAGAGAGAGAAAAGAGAGAGAGAGAGAGAGAGAGAGAGAGAAGAGGAGAGAGAGAGAGAGAGAGAGAGAGTATGAATAATCTTTGTTTTTCAAGGGTTATAGATAAGCATTTGCAGACTTTTTTTTCAACCGCCCTTTGCCCTCTGATAAAAGAGAGAGGTGAGAGAGAGAGTTTTCTTTCCCTCCTACTCGCGCGTGCGTGCGTGCGTGCGTGTGTGTGTGCGCTTGTGTGTGTGCGTGCATGTGTGCACGCGCTTGTGTGTGCGCGTGCGCGCGTGTGTGCACGTGTGTTAACACACACGCGCGTGCAAGCCTGTGTGCGCACTTTTGCCTACATTGCGCTCGTGTGTAAATTAATGCGTATGCACGCGCGCGTGCCCTATATGCACGTATTAACTGTG
>CM054140.1:20199492-20209492 GCA_028751875.1 Rapana venosa | reverse complement strand
TTGGTAAACCTTGGAGCTGTAGCGGAGGAACAGAAAACAGAACAGTGAGATATAGGCCACACGGCTCAGTAAAAACTAGCCTGACATGTTGACTTTTTTGTGTGTGAAAAACTTGCTGAAGAGTCTGCTGGGTTGTTTGTGTACCGTAGCTTTCAGCTGAGTAAAATATCGTTGAGGTTTTGCTTCAAATGATATTTTATAGACCGAATTTTTCCCATAGAGAGAACTAGAGCAGATTTATTATACAGACGAAGTCGAATCTGAGCAATGACAACAAAACAGAGGAAACACCAGACCAGACCAGACCACACCAGACCAGACCAGACCAGACCAGACCACACCACACCACACCACACCACACCACCACCAGACCACACCACACCACATCACAGTTACACCCCACCCCACCCTCCCCCTCTACCCACCCCCACCCTCACCCACACCTCACCCCACACTCACCCTCACCCCCACCCTTAGCTCACCTTCAACCCCTTTCCTCCCCCACCCCACCCTCACCCCACCATACCTCACCCACACCTCACCCCACCCTCCACCCACCCTCACCCCCACCCCCACCATACCTTACCTACCACACCCTCACACCCACAACCTCACCACACATCCTCACCCACACCCCTCATCCCACCCTCACCCCTCCCCCACCCCACCCTCACCCATACCCTCACACCCTCCACCACAACCCCACCCTCACCTCCCACACCACCCTCACCCTCACCCACACCCTTACCCCACACCCTCACCCCACACCTCACCCCCCACCCTACCTCACCCACACCAACACCTCACCCCGTACCCCCTCACACCCCCCACACCCACCACACCCACCCACACCCCCTCACATCCCCTCACCCCCACCCCCACCCCACCCCCACCCACACCCCAACCCTCACCACCTCACCACCACCCTCACCCACACCCTCATCCCCCCTCACCCACACCCACACCCCCACACCCACACCTCACCCCCCCTCACCCACACCCCCACACCTCACCCACCACCCCCACCCTCACCACCCCCCCCACTCCATCCCCCCACCCCAACCCCACACCCTCACCCCCCCACCCCCCTGACCTGATAAGAGAAGGTTCTGGTGTTTTCGTCGTAAGAGATGCAGCGGAAGCTGAGGGCGTGTCCTCTGAGCACATTGGCCACCAGAGGCTTGATCTCCACCTGAGGCAAGGGGACCACGTCCACTGACAGCGACTGGTTCTGCACCTCCCCGAAATCCTCGATCTCGCAGTAGAATGTGCCTGGAAAAAATAATCGGAACGGGTGGGTGGGTAGTGAGGTGTGTGTTGGGATGGTGTGGGTGTGTGGGGTGGTGTGTGTGGGGGGTGTGGGTGGGGGTGGGGTGGGGGGCATGTCAACTGACAAGGCTGGTTCTGTCTGCACCTCCCCGAAATCCTCGATCTCGCAGTAGAACGTACCTGGACGACAAAATAGTTATTCGGTCGGAACGGGTTGGGTGGGTGGGTGGTAGTGAGGTGTGTGTGTGTGTTGGGGTGGTGGTGTGGTGGGGGTGGTGGTGTTTGGGTGGGTTGGGTGGGGGGGTGGTGGTGGGTGGGGGTGGGGGCATGTCAACTGACAAGGACTATTTCTGCACTTCCCCGAAATCTTCGATCTCGCAGTAGAACGTGCCTGGACGACAAAATAATTATTCGTCGAACGGTGGGTGGTGGGTATGTGGGTAGTGAGGTGGTGTGTGTGTATGTTGGGGTGGTGGTGGTGTGGGGTGGTGGTGTGTGGGTGGTGTGTGTGGGGTGGTGGGGGGGTGGGGTGGGGGGCATAGTCTACTGACAGCGACTGGTTCTGCACTTTCCCCGAAATCCCGATCTCGCAGTAGAACGTGCCTGGATGACAAATAATCGGAACGGAACGGTTGGTGGGTGGTGAGGGTGGGTGGGTGGGTGTTTTGTGTGGTGGTAGGGGTGGTGGGGGTCGGGGTGTGTGTGTGGGGTGGGGTGGGGGGTGGGTGGGTGGGGTTGGGTGGGTGGGGTGGGTGGGGTTGGGGGGCATGTCCACTGACAAGACTGGTTCTGCACTTTCCCGAAATCTTCGATCTCGCAGTAGAACGTGCCTGGATGACAAATAATCGGAACGGAACGGGTTGGGTGGGTGGTGAGGGTGGGTGGGTGGTGTTTGTGTGGTGGTAAGGGGGTGGTGGGGGCGGGTGTGTGTGTGGGGTGGGGTGGGGGGTGGTGGGTGTGGGTGTGGGTGGTGGGGTGGGGTGGGGTTGGGGGCATGTCCACTGACAAGGACTGGTTCTGCACTTTCCCGAAATCTCGATCTCGCAGTAGAACGTACCTGGACGACAAAATAATTATTCGGTCGAACGGGTGGGGTGGGTGGGTAGTGAGGTGTGTGTGTATGTTGGGGTGGTGGTGTGGGGTGGTGGTGTGTGGGTGGGTGGGTGGTTGGGTGGTGGTGGGGTGGGTGTGGGTGGTGGGGTGGGGTGGGGGTGGGGGGCATGTCAACTGACAAGGACTGGTTCTGCAATCTTCAATCTCGCAGTAGAATGTGCCTGGAAAAATAATCGGAACGGTGGGTGGGTAGTGAGGTGTGTGTGTATGTTAGAGTGGTGGGGGTGGGGGTGTGGGTGGTTGGGTGGGGGTGGGGTGGGGTGGGGTGGTGGGGTGGTGGGGGTCATGTCAACTGACAAGGACTGGTTCTGCACTTCCCCCGAAATCTTCGATCTCGCAGTAGAATGTGCCTTGAAAAAAATAATAATTGAATGTAGTTATATGTATGTAGAGGGATTAGTGGTAGATCTTTGCAGTGGTGGGTGGTGGTTGGTGTTGGTGTGTGGTGGTGTGTGTGGTGTGTGGGGGGGTGTGTGTGTGGTGGTGTGGGGTGGGGTGTGTGTGTGGGGGGTGGGGGTGGGGGTAAGGGTGGGTGTGGGTGGAGTGGGGTCAGGGTAGGGTTGGTGGGGTGTTTGTGTGTGTTTAGATATATGACATATCACACACATCGCATGTAACTGTATAGTAAACATTAATACGACAAATTTGGATTTAAAAAATCCTCCATTTTGTTAAATTAAAAAAACAACAAACCCAGATATTCAATGGGAAGATTATGGAAATGTCTTCATGCACATACTTACACACGGCGTGTGCGCACACACATGCATGCATACATACTCCCACATTTGCACGTTCACATACGTGAGGCGTATCTATTCCCTTCATACACATGCACACAAACAACATTCACGCGTGCTCGCAAAAGAACTAAATTCAAGTTTATTTCACACACACACACAAACACAAACACAACACAACACACCACACCAAACTAAACCCACCTAATTCCCTTCTACTCCCTGCTACCCTCATAACCACCCCGTCCCTACAAACACCACCCACCCACCCAACCCACCCCTCACCATCAACCACCACCCACCCACCCCTCACTACCACCACCACCACCAGCCACCCCTCACCACCAGCACACCACCCTTCCCCCTCCACCCCCACCCTACTACCACCACCACATCATCCTACCACCCCCCCCACCCCCCATCCTACCACCACACCATCCCCAGAAAAAACAACCCCAAACTACAAAACCCCACAACAACTAACAACAAAAACTAAGAACAACTCCCCTACTCCCTACACCCCCTACTCCTCCCTACTCCCCTATCTCTACTCCCCCTTACCCCTACTACCCCCTACCCTCTACTCACCCTACTCTTACTCCCCCCTCCCCCTACTCTCTAATCCCACTACTCTCCTCTACTCCCCTACTCTCTACTCCCCCCTACTCCCCTCTACTCCCCCTACTCTCTACTCCCCTCTACTCCCCTACTCTCTACTCACTCCCCCCTAACCACCCTACTCCCTACTCCCCTACTCCCCCTACTCTCACTCTACTTCCCCCCTAACCCCCTACTCTCTACTCCCCCCTACCCCCTACTCTCTACTCCTCCCCCCCTACCCCCCTACTCTACTCTCCCCCTACCCCCTACTACTCTACTCCCCCCCTACCCCCTACTCTCATACTTACCCCCTACCCCCTACTCTCTACTCCCCCTACCCCCTACTCTCTACTCCACCCTACTCCCACTACTCCACCCTACTCCCCCTACTCTCTACTCCCCTACTCCCCACTTCTCTCTACTCCACTACTCCCCCCTACTCTCTACTCCCCTACTCCCCTACTTCTCTCTACTCCACTACTCCCCCCTACTCTCTACTTCCCCTACATCCCCCTACTCCTCTCTACTCCCTACTCCCCCTACTCTCTACTCCCCCTACCCCCTACTCTCTACTCCCCTACTTCCCCCTACTCCCTACTCCTCACCTACCTCTCTACTCCCCCACCCCCTACTCCCCTACCTCCCCACCCCCTACTCCTCTACTCCCCCCTACCCCCCTCCCCTACTCCCACCTACCCCACCTACTCCCCCACCCTACTCCCCCTTACCCCCACCTACTCCCCCACCTACTCCCCCACCTACTCCCCCACCTACTCCTCCACCTACTCCCCCCACCTTACTCCCCCCACCTACTCCCCCCACCTTACTCCCCCACCTACTCCCCCCACCTTACTCCCCACCACCTACTCCCCCCCTACCCCCCCCCCCCACACCCCACCCCCCACACCCCCCCAATCCTCCTCTCTCTCTCTCTGTCTCTCTCTCTCTCTGTCTCTCTCTCTCTCCCTCTCTCTCTCTCTGTCCCTCCTCTCTCTCTCCCCCCCTCTCTCTCTCTCTCATACCTCTCTCTCTCTCAATCTCTCTCTCTCCTCTCCCTCTGTCTCCCTCTCTCCATCTCCTCTCTCTCTCTGTCCTCTCTCTTTCCCTCTGTCTCCCTCTCTCCATCTCTCTCTCTCTGTGTCCCCTCTCTCTCTCTCCCTCCTCTCCATCTCTCATCTCTCAATCTCTCTCTGTCTCAATCTCTCTCTGTCCCTCTCTCTCTCTCCCATCTCCCTCTCTCTCTCTGTCCCTCTCAATCTCTCTCTCTCTCTCTCCATCTCTCTCTCTCTCTCTCTAAATTGTTACTGACATAATCTTTTTGCACGATTCGGCTATGTATATGTTTATGTTTTTTCTTCTTTAATCATCATAAATCATTATTGTTTGTGCATTTGCTTTGCCAATGAGATGAATGAACCCATTGTTCCATCCCAAGCCCAACAAATGTATTGTGGTCCAAGGCCAATGTACATTAAATCATTTCAGTGTTCAGTGTTCAGTGTTCTGTATCTCTCTCTCTCTCCCTCTCTCTCTCTCTGTGTATCTCTCTCACTCTGACCTTTATCGAACATGGTGACGCCGTCCACGTTGAAGATGGACATGTGCCTGTCGTCCAGCTCGTCCCGGACACGCACGACCCAGGCGCTGCGCGCGGTGAGCGAGGCGTTGAAGAGGAGGCCGTCCTTGAACCAGCGGAACCGCAGGCCGCCGGCAGAGCCCCGCGCCGCGCAGACCAGCGTCAGCGACCTGCCTTCCTGAGCAGGCTCCGCCACGTAGTTCTCCAGACTTAGCAGCCTCATGCCTTTGGTGTTGGGTGGTGGGGAAGGAGTGGGTAGGGTGGGTTGGTTGTTTGGGTGGGTGGTGTGGTTGGTGGGTGGTGGTGGGGAGGGGGGTGAGTGTGGGTGGTGTGGTGGGTGAGTGTGGGGGGGTGGGTGGGTGTGGTGGGGTGGTGGTTGGGGGGGTGGGGTGGGTGGTGGGGTGGTGGTTGAGTGGGTGGGGGGTTGGGTGGGGGTTGTGGTGGTGGTGGGGGGTGTTGGGTGGGGGTGGGGTGAGTGTGGGGTTGGGTGGGTGGGTGGGTGGGTGGGGGGTGGGGTGAGTGTGGGGTTGGTGGGTGGTGGGTGGGGGGGGGGGGTGAGTGTGGGGTGAAGGGTGGTGTGGTGGGTGGTGGTGGTTCGGGGGGTGGTGGTTGGTGGTGGTGGTGGTGGTGTGGGTGGGTGTTGGGTGGGTGGGTGGGGGTTGGGTGGGTGGTTTGGGTGGGTGAGTGGGTGTGGGTGGTGGGTGGGTGGTGTTTGTGGTGGTTGGGTGGGTGGTTGGTTGGTGGGGGTTGGTGGTGGTGAGGAGAAGAACACAAAATGAGAAAGGGGGTTATTGAGTGAGTGATGAGTGAGTGAGTGAGGGATGGATGAGTGGATGGGTGAGCTGAATGATTGTGATAGAAGAAAATAGTGAGGGTTTTTTGTTTTTTTCGTATTATCGTACTTTAAAAGGTATTGCATTGGAAATTATATATATATATATATATAATATATATATATATATATATATGGTATTGCAATCTTTATTGGGTGGGGTTGGGGATGGGGGTGCGTGGGTGGGTGCAGAATGGGGGTGGGGGATTTTTTCCGGGTACTATCATCTTTTTCTTAGGTACAGGATATCTTACTGGTCAGAGAGCTCACTTTCCCCAAGCCAATGTTAAGCAGCGTTGAGCGTGGTTAAACCATCAAGTGGATGGGTAACCGTTTGCGCTCCTTGGCTTCAGTACAGTTCTTCCAGTTCCCCCAGCTGTAAATGGGTACCTGCCCTCTTTAGGGTCAGGGAAAGTAAAGCAGCGAGGAAGAGGAGATGGGCGCCGCCCTCAATATGCTGGCCCCTAGAGAAGCTGATACGCCTGGCTCCCCTACGACCTTATAGGTTATGGGACACCTTTACCCTTGCCTTTAACTTAAAAAAATATTGGTTTCAAATGTTTCATTGAAAGGCAGTCTCTCAGGTTTAGAAAGCTGTAGAGAATAATGAGTGATGTGTATATTATGAGAGAGTTAAGTCAAGTCAAGTCAAGTCAGTCCAAAACATTTTAATCATCCCATGAAAGGCAATTACAATACTGACAGGCACATTGATACCTATAATTATCTCACAAGACACAAGAAAAATACATTTCAGATTGTTATAAACATTCCAAGATAGCTTAAAAAATTATCACGCACACAAACCCAGGTGCGCGCAAACACACGCACCACGTACACACACACACACACACACACACCACACACACACACACACACACACACACAACACACACAAAACACACACACACACACACACACACACACACACACACACACACACCAATGTAGGAATACAATGTTGTAAAAACCATTGATTGGAAAATACAAAAACTTATTTTTTACACTTGCACGTATGCGCGCACTCCACACACGCGCACACACCCATGCACACACACCAATATATGAACACAGTTTTATAAAGACTATTGACTAGAAAACAGATACATACCGCGCACCATAATGACCATTGTCTAGTAAAGACATAAACTTACACACACACACACATACACACACACAATTTAAAAATCATTATTGAAAGCCAAAAGTGAGATACAGGAGTACTTATTTTCATTACCACACACACACACATACACGCACACACGCACTTGACAATCAGGGGGGTATATCAGAGAATGTAAAACTGTTTGGTCAGTGCTGTTTTGAATATAGAATTCGAATGACTACTGGAACAAACCAATTTCTTTTTCTGTTTTACTGTTGGAGCACCGAAAGCAGCGTCCTGAATTAAGGCAACAACTGAAATTCCGAAGACATAGCATGGGAATGATCAGCCAAGATGGCAGTCGCTATGCGCACAAGCTGCTGAGCTGAACAAGTGAAAATGAGTAGTAGTAAAAGAAAACCGTGTGATGTTTCTCAATGTACTTGCATGCGAGGGGAAGGTATTGGTCTCCGATTTTTGCTGGGTACTGCAATCTTAAAGAAGAAGAAGAAGAAAGACATAGGAGAAGGAGAGGAGGAAAAGAAGAATAGGAGATGGAGAAGAAACAGGAGGAGGAAGAAAGAGAGGAGAAGAGGAGAGGAGGTTATGAAAGAGGGAACAAAAGAAAGAGAATAAGAAAGAGACAGGTGAAGGAGGAGGAGGAAGAGGAGGAGGAGGAGGAGAAAAGAAGAATAGATGAGGAGAAAAAAAAGGGTGGGAGTAAAGGAGGAGGGTGAGGAGGAGAAGGAGGATCATAAGACGAACCTTTAACCGGGAGGCCTGTCAGTATAAACATCTCCACCTTCTAAAAACTCTGTGCTAGGAATTCCCTCTATCCCCCTCTTTGTTTCTGCCTTGTTCCTTTTCTACCCATCACCTCCCTCCTGGCTATTTTCTGCCTTCTTGGTATATTCTCCTGACTCCCCCCCACCCCCCCGCCCCCTCTTTTTTTTTTTTTTAAAACCAGAAAGACTTAAAAGATAACATTTCTCTTCCATGCCGAAATCGGATGCGCTGGATCTGACTTGTCAGGCGCTTAACGGCAGCGGAACGCATTTTTACTCATATGACAGACAATAGTTGCTGTCTGAGTGTCGACAACAACAACAATGACGGCGATGACGACGACGATGAAGAAGAAGAAGAATGTGAAGAAGAATGCAAAGAAGAAGAATGCGAAGAAGAAGAATGTGAAGAAAAAGAATGCAAAGAAGAAGAATGCAAAGAAGAATGGAAAGAAGAAGAAGAAGAAGAAGAAGAAACAAAGAGAGAGAGAGAGAGAGAGAGAGAGAGAGAGAGAGAGAGAGAGAGAGAGAGAGAGAGAGAGAGAGAGAGAGAGAATGACAATGACAATGACAAATTCTTTTATTTCGAGGATAATGAATAAGCACCCATGTGCTTTTTTTTACATCCAGTCCCCGCCCTTAGGGATATATATGATAATAAAATAAAATAAAGCCCATACCAATACACTCACACAGTATACGGGAAAAAATATCTACATAAAATGCTCCACAAAAATCACCGAAAAGAGAGAGAAAAATCAACAATAAGTAAGAAAGAAAGCGAAACAGAAAACACAGAAACTACCAAGAGAGAGCGAGAGAGGGAGAGAAAAGAGAGAGAGAGAGAGAGAGAGAGAGAGAGAGAGAGAGAGAAGAGAGAGAGAGAGAGAGAAGAGAGAGAGAGAGACAGAGACAGAGACAGAGACAGAGACAGAGAGAGGAAAAGAAGAACAAGACGAAGACCACCACCACCACTACCACCACCATCACTAACAAGATCACACACACACACACACACACACACACACACACACACACACACACACACACAACACACACACACACACACAACATACACACACACACACACACACACACACACACACACACACACACACACACACACACACACACACACATACACACACACACACAAACAACACACACACACACACACACACACACACACACACACACACACACACACACACACACACACACACAAACCCGACACAAATGAAGACAAGAAAACAACAGTAGAAAAGAAGTGTAGGAAACGTCCTACATTTCTAACTAGGTTACCGGACTAGGAAGAAACGAGAGAAACACATAAAAGTAATAATCAGACAACAAATCCCAGAGCAAGGACGTTGCCTTGTGTCAATCACTCCAGAAAACAAGAGGGCGTCCATCCCGCAAGGCAAGCTATAGTTTGTTTTTTTTTGGCAGGAAGGAAGGAAGGAAGGAAGGAAGGAAGGAAGGAAGGAAGCCAGCAAAGTCTTTGAAGTTTCTGTTCTGGCAGAGTTGCGCAATTTCCGATACGCTCACAGAAAGAGAGAGAGAGAGAGATACAGAGCGAGAGAGAAGAGAGAGAGAGAGAGAGAGAGAGAGAGAGAGAGAGGGAGGAAAAGAGAGAGAGACAGAGAGAAAGAGAGAGAGAGAGAGAGGGGAGGGAGGGAGAGAGGAGAGAAAGAGAGAGAGAGAGCGAGAGAGAGAGAGAGAGAGAGAGGGAGAGATAGGGAGAGAGAGCGATACAGAGAGAGAGATAGATAGGATGAGATAGATAGATAGATAGATAGATAGATAGATAGAGAGAGAGAGAGAGAGAGAGAGAGAGAGAGAGAGAGAGAGAAGAGAGAGAGAGAGAGAGAGAGAGAGAGAGAGAGAGAGAGAGATTTTTTTTATTTCGATGATAATGGAATAAGCACTTGGTGCTTTTTTTACATCTAGACCCCGTGTGTATGCGGTTTTGTAAAATCT
>CM054140.1:20184492-20194492 GCA_028751875.1 Rapana venosa | reverse complement strand
GGGAGGTCTCTCAACTGAAACTTTTTTTTGTGTGTGTGGCCTCAGTTGCATGCAAGTCACTGAACGCCATCTTTTGAGGTTTTTTCTCTCCTTTATTTCATTTTTTTTTCTCTTTTTTTTTTAAGTAAGTGCTTCACGCGCCTCTCTTCAGCGGCCAACTCCCCCCCCCCCCAACCTTCCCCCCCCACATAAAACCCAAACCAAAACAACAACACCACCAACAACAACAAACCAAAAACAACCTCACACAACCCCCCCCCCCCCCCCCCCCCCAAATACAAAACAGAAACCCGAATCAAGAAAAGCCCCTAACCCCCATCCAAACTTTAAAAGTTTGTCTGTCTGTCTGCGTGTCTGCATGTCTGTGTCTGTTTGTTTGTCTGCCGTCTGTCTGCCTGTCTGACACCCCTTCTGTCTCTGTGTGTGCCCCACTCTCTCTTTCTCTGTGTATCCCTCTGGCTCTGTATCTGTCTCTGTCTCTCTGTCTCTGTCTGTGTGTCTCTCTATGTCTATGTGTCTCTCTATGTTCTCTGTCTCTCTTGTCTCTCTGTCTGACTGACAGTTTTGTCTATTGTCTGTCTCTATCTCTTTCGGGGAGGAGATGGGGGGGGGGGGGGGGGGGGGGGGGGGGGGGGGGGGGAGGAAGGAGGTGAGTATTGGGACAGTGGGGCGGGAAGGGGTGCGGGTTGATTTTTGCGTTGGTTTCATCAACAGCTATTGTACTTGATTGTTTGTTGTTCGTCTAATCTTAACGAACTGGTTCTAAGAGCAAAAAAAAAAGCCTAACACTCTTTGGTTTTCTCTTTCGCATCATAACCAGATTAATGAACAAACTACAGAAAAAAACAAGACCCGCCCAGCCCCCTCAACAACCCCCCCACCCACCCACACCACCACCACCACCACTTATAGACAAACATTCAAAGAGAGTAATTGCCCTTCTGATGACTCTCCTCACGTGACGTCAGTTTCAATTTCAGAGCCAGCGACATCAAACGCGATCTCTTTTCATTTCAAGACAGAAGGGTGAGGAGGGTGCGCATCATCTTAGCAACAACATCCTGCACACTGGAACTCTCTTGTCAGAATCACTGTTGATGGATCCTGGCCAAGAGTGAAGTATTTTCCTGCCTCCCCCCAAAAAAACAACAAACCCAGACAGTTTGTTTTGGGAAAAACAGCTAGGGACAACATAGTTATTGAAGCTGACAGATACAGAAGAAAAGAAGAAAAGAAAATCATCTGGAACTCATTAAATCCTGTCTGATTTGATACACGTTGTATTCAGGAGCCAGAGTTAGGAAAAGGCGATTTTTTAATATATTGTGATTGTGGAAAAAATGAGAAAAAAATGTATCCAGTTGCTGTAAAATAACGAAAATGCTTTTTTCATTCAAAAAGGCCAAAAAGCTGTGTCGGGGTTTGATGTCAGCTAATTGCCAAGGTCTACACTAAAATGTTATTACGTTGTAAAAATGTTGAGATTTACCTTCAGCGATAACAAGCTCTTCACACAACAACCTGCGCTTCCCCTTTAAAAGAAGAAGAAAAAAATCCTCTGAAGACGGAGTATGGCTGCTATATAAGCGAGATACTTAAAAAAAACCCAGGTCATACACGCAAACTTCTTGTGGCAATTTCAATCTCACAATGGTTCCCAGGTGGGATGAGTGAGTCAAAGTGCACATTCTGGGTGCCCCCCCTCCAAGTGTTAATTAACCTGGAGAACGCACAACAACAACAACAACAACAACAGCAACAACAGTCATAGGACCACCCACAACAACAGATTGGTTTAGCAGACAGTAAACATGTCCATAAACCAAATTTAGGCCCGATTCCATTTTGTAAACAAGTCTCCCGCCCGGAACAGTTTATCAAACTAATCTGTTTTCATGCTCAGCCATGTTGCAACACCATTCTGCCACTCCATGACCCAGCTCCGCCTTTCGGAAGAGTAGGCCATTGCGTGCCGGTGGGGAATAGATGACAAAATTTATCAAAAAACCCAACAACAACCCCACATGCATTTTACTGCTTCTGAACATGAATGTAAAGTGTATTTTGAAGAAGCAACCCTCTCCACCCCCCCCCCCCCATCCCGCATTCTACTTGACAAAAAAAAGATATGATGCTTTTCAAATAGAAACATCTTGAAAACAGGTGGGCGGAAAGTTGTTACACTAAGTTTAATCAATCCCCCGTGGAGAGGTCGGGGGCCTGTCAGTAGAAATAGCATCCCCACCTGCTGGAAAGTCTGCGCTAAGAATCGCCTCTTTTCTATCCCTCTCCTTTCTTTCTTTCTTTCTTTCTTTCTTTCTTTCTTTCTTTCTTTCTTTCTTTCTTTCTTTCTCTCTTTCTTTCTTTTTTTCTTTCTTTCTTTCTTTCTTTCTTTCTTTCTTTCTTTCTTTCTCTCTCTCTCTCTCTTTCTTTCTTTCTTCATTTCATAGATTTTGTCTGCATTGCACCATGTTTGTAAATATCTGTTTGTTTAAACTTTTGATTATTTATCATTGATTGCATGACTGTGTAAGATTAGGTTGAATGCATGCGCTTTGATTTGTCTTTGCAAGATATAGCGCTATATAAGTTCCATTATTATTATTATTTCTTTCTTTCTTTCTTGCTTTCTTTCTTTCTTTCTTTCTTTCTTTCTTTCTCTCTTTCTTTCTCTCTCTCTCTTTCTTTTCTTTCTTTCTTTCTTTCTTTCTTTCTTTCTTTCTTTCTTCTTTCTTTCTTTCTCTCTCTTCTCTTCTTTCTTTCTTTCTTTCTTTCTTTCTTTCTTTCTTTCTTTCTTTCTTCTCTTTTCTTTCTCTCTCTCTCTCTTTCTTTCTTTCTTTCTTTCTTTCTTTCTTTCTTTCTTTCTTTCTTTCTCTCTCTCTCTCTTTCTTTCTTTCTTTCT
This sequence comes from Rapana venosa, assembly GCA_028751875.1. Lineage (NCBI taxonomy): Eukaryota > Metazoa > Mollusca > Gastropoda > Neogastropoda > Muricidae > Rapana > Rapana venosa. Next base: position 20,191,590 of record CM054140.1, on the reverse strand, counting down.
TTCTTTCTTTCTTTTTTCTTTCTTTCTTTCTTTCTTTCTTGCTTTCTTTCTTTCTTTCTTTCTTTCTTTCTTTCTCTCTTTCTGCCTTGTTCCTTTTCTTCCTGTCACCTTACTTCTCGTCTATTTTCTGCCTTCTTGATCCATTCTCCAGCAATTCTTTTTCGACTTAGAATATAAACATTTTATCCCACGCCAAAGTTTGAATGCGCTAGGCCGGACTTGTCAGGCGCTTAACGGCAGCGCGTTGAAATGACGGGTTTAAGAGTAGTTGCTGTCTGAGCGTTTGACGACGACGACGACGACGAAGAAGAAGATGTCAGCGAGTGCAGAACATTCCATACACACCACGCCACCTCTGGCAAGGAATTCACGGGGCGGAGATGGATAGTCTCTGTGTCCTAATGCACTGTCCATAGCGAGGCTGTAGTAGGCTGGGCAAGGTTTTGTCGTTGAGTTTCCGCCACTACGTATAAGTGCTCATGTATAAAACTACAATGTTTATAAGACTTGATCTTTACATTTTGAAAACATTATTTCCATATCTATCTATGTATCTATGTGTCTATGTGTCTATCTATCTATCTATCTATCTATCTATCTATCTATCTATCTATCTATCTATCTATCTATCTATCTATCTATCTATTTATCTATCTATCTATCTATCTATCTATCTATCTATCTGCCTACCTGCCTGTGTCTATCTCTCTATCTCTCTATCTCTCTATCTCTCTATCTATCTATCTATCTATTCTATCTATCTATCTATCTATCTATCTTATCTATCTATCTATCTATCTTCTATCTGCCTACTGCCTGTGTCTATCTCTCTACTTCTCTCTTTATCTATCTATCTATATCTTCTACTCTATCTATTTAGTTTGTTTGTTTTCATTCTTTTTTCTTTCTCTCCATCTTTCTGTCCTCTTCCTTTTTTCTTTCTTTCTCTCCTATCCTCTCATTTTGTTCTTGTTCTTGTTCTTGTTCTTGTCCTTGTTTTCTTGTTCTTGTTCTTCTTCTTTTCTTCTTCTCTCTCCTCCTCCTCTTCTTCTTCTTCTTGTTCTTCTTTTCTTGTTCTTGTTCTTTTCTTTTCTTCTTCTTGCTTCTTCTTCTTCTTCTTCTTCTTCTTCCCACCCCCTTTTTTTTTCTTTTTTCTTTTGTTTTGACGAAGAAAAGAAAAGTGCTTAGAGTGCAAACTCAATGAGCAACAACTCGAATATTGTCTCAGAGCCTGTGTGTTCCAAGAATCACTGCCAAGAAAATAGCAGCTGAAGCACTCTCCTTTGTCTGAGGATGTAGAGTTTGCTTACAAACAGCGGGCCATCTTGACATGGACAAAAGAGGCACAAGCACAAAATACAATGACTGGGGTATATATTATTGGGTAGGTAACTAAATAAGTTTGCATGGCGCACAGAAATGAAAACAAGAAAGAAACAGACCACAAAAGAAAAAAAAGAAAGAAAAAAAAGAAAGAAATGGAAATGAAAACAGAAATAAAAAGAAAAAGAAAAAGAAAAAGAAAAGACAAAAAAGTGGTATATGTTTACTAACTTAATTCTGAGAGAGAAGAGAGAGAGAGAGGAGAGAGAGAGAGAGAGAGAGATGAGAGAGAGAGAGAGAGAGAGAGAGAGAGAGAGAGAGGTAGAGAGAGAGAAGAATGTGTGTTTGTGTTGCCAGCAGGTGTGTGTGTGTGTGGTGTGTGTGTGTGTGTGTGTGTGTGTGTGTGTGTGTGTGTGTGTGTGTGTGTGTGTGTTTATTTATTCTTTTTATTCTTTTATTATTTCGAGGAGAATAAGGAGAATAAGCATTCATGTGCTTTTTTTCATCTAGACCTTGTGTGTCCGCAGTTTTGTACATTTTGTCATCCGTTTCCACCGGCACACAATGGCTTACTCTTCCGAAAAGCGGAACGGGTTTTAACGTGTGCGCAAGATGTTCTGTGTGCGGTTCGCACACGAGACCTCGGTTTATAGTCTCATCCGAAAGACTTTTGGGGAGAGTGGAGTGGAGTCGGCGCTGATGTTAACTCTAGAGGAAAAGTCCTCTTGAACGAGATTCGAACCCGGGTCAGCAGATCACGAATGCATCACTCTAACCACCAGGCTATCCCGTCCCCTTGTGTGTGGTGTGTGTGTTGTGTGTGTGTGTGTGCGGCGTGCGTGCGTGCCGAGTGGTGCGCGATGGTGAGTAGAGAAGTGCATGTGTGCATGTGTGTGTTTTTGTGTGTTGTGCGTGTGGTGTGTGTGGTGTATAATTGTGTTAAGCTCTATAGAACAGTGGTTTTTCAGCTAGATGAGACAGAAGGAGTGAGTGGGCGAGAAGGGAAGAGAAGAACAAGGACCAATGAGAGCGAAGGAAACAAGTGACAATTTTCAGAAGAAGAAGAATGAAGACAAAAACTGAAGAAGAGATATGAAAAAGAATTGAAAAGAAGAAGAACCAAAAGAGAAGAATGAAGTAGAAGAGTAGAAGAAGAAAAATATGTGAAGAAAATGAAGAAGAATGAAGAAGAAATTGAAGAAGAGAAAAATAGAAGAATTTAAAGAAGAAGAATGCAAGAAAAGAACCAAGAGAAGAATGAAAGGGAAAGAAAGAAGAATGCAAGAAGAAGAAAAAGAAGAAGAACGCAAAGAGGAGAATGCAAAAGAAGAATTTAAAGAAGAAGAATTTAAAGAAAGAAGAACGCAAAGAAAGAAAGGAGAAGAAGACGAATGCAAAGAAGAGAATGCAAAGAAGAAGAACGCAAAGAAGAAGAAGCAAAGAGAAGAATGCAAAGAAGAAGATGCAAAGAAGAATGCAACGAAGAAGAATGAACAAAAAATGCAAAGAAGAATGCAACGAAGAAGAAGAAACGAAGAAGAATGCAACGAAGAAAAGAAGAAGAAGAATGCAAAGAAGAAGCATGCAAAGAAGAATGCAAAAAAGAAGAATGCAAAGAAGAGAATGCAAAGAAGAAGAAGCAAGAAGAAGAAGAAGAGAAGAAGAAAAAGAAGAAGACTATCCGGAAAAAAGAAGAGCAAAAAAAAAGAAGAAAAATGAAAGAAAAAAAGAGGATGGTGGTAGTGACGACAGTGGGGTAGTGAGTAATGGTGACGGTGATGATGTTGATGATGTGACGAAGATTCATGTGCTAGTGGTAGTAGGGGTGATTATAAAGATATAAGGAAGTTGATGATGATGCTGATATGATGATTGCAATGATGTGTAATAAATGATGATGATATATAATGATGATGTAATGATAATGGTAATGATAATGATGGTGGTGGAAGTGTTGATGATGAGAACAACGACGATATTAACTACAATAATGCTAATGTGACAACGGTGATGAAGAAGAGAAGAAGACGAACAAGAACTCCAAAACATAAGAAAAAATACCTATCCACAACCCAAAAAAGTACGAAGTACAGAAAAAAGGAAGAGTAAATTTGTGAACAACCAGAGTCATCAACTTGATAAAAAAAAAAGCAACAGGAGAAAAAGGGCATGGAAAGCGTAGAAACAACTATGACAGGCAGACAGACAGACAAAGCAGACAGAAGCGGACAGACAAGGCAGATAAGGCAGAAAGAGGAAGAGAGACAGGCAGACAGCAGAGGCAGACAAGGCAGCAGACAGATGACAGACAGGCAGCAGGAAGACACGTAGACAGACAGGCAGGACAGGCTACAGACAATGACATTGACAAAATTTATTGTCATCGTCGTATGCCTGTCGCTGTCTGTCTACTGTGCTGCTTGTCAATGCATACAGACAGAAAGACAGACAGACAGGCAGATAGGCAGGCATGCAACAGGCATACAGACAGGCAGGCAGGCAGATAGACAGACAGACAGACAGGCAGGCAGGCAGGACAGACAGACTGACAGACAGAGACAGGGAGCACCTCTCGCATTTGTCTAAAATCATCAGAGTTACTGCCTCTGTAGCTCAGGCAAGGATGCTATTGGGATGAAAAGTTTGAGGATTAAAAAGTTAGGTGGTGTTTAGCGCGCGTGGGCATTGCAGAGAGAGAGAGGACGGAGGAGAGAGAGAGAGAGAGAGAGGAGAGAGAGAGAGAGGAGAGAGAGAGAGAGAGAGAGGAGAGAGAGAGAGAGAGAGAGAGAGAGAGAGGAGAGAGAAGAGAGGAGAGAGAAGAGAGAGAGAGAGAGAGAGAGAGAGAGAGAGAGAGGGCAGTGCAGTGCGGTGATGTGTGTTTCTAGTAACCGTTATGTACACATATTTTAGTCAATACTGACGTCTACATTTTTGAAGAACTTTGGACAACTGCACTTAGCTTGTGGTCTGAACTTTCTGAGGAAATCATCAGCATTATGATCACTGTCGTAGTTGTCCTATTGTCGTCATGGTCACCCCACCACCACACCACCACACCACCACCAACACACCACCACCACCACCACCAACCACCCCACCACCACAACCACCACCACCAACCACCACCACCCCCAACCCCACACCACCAACCACCACCACCTACCACCACCAACCACCACCAAACCACCACCACCAACCACCACCACCAAACCACCACCACCACCCACCAACCACACCAACCACACCAACCACCACCACCACCACCAACCACCACCACCACCCACCACACCACCACCACCACCACCAACCAACCACCACACACCACCACCACCCACCACCAACCAACCACCACACCACCACCACCACCACCACCACCACCACCACCACCACCACCACACCACCACCAAACCACCACCACCACCACCACCACCCACCACCAACCACCACCACACCACCACAACCACCCACCACCACCAACCCACCACCACCAACCACCACCACCACCACACCACCACCACCACCACCACCACCACACACCACCAACCACCACCAACCACCAACCACCACCACCACCACCACCACCACCACCACACCACCAACCACCAACCACCAACTACCAACCACCACCACCACCTAATAATAATAATATGGAATTTATATAGCGCTGAATCTTGTAAAAAACAAAGAAATCGAAGCACACACATCACATCACAACTGCTATATCACAACATCACAACCGCTATATCACAACATCACAACCGCCATATCTTATCTCCACAAGGCAGTGTATCATGGAAAGTGACTCAAGTGTTGCAGCAGAGAAGTGAAGTGCTTCAGCTCCTCAAAGATACTTCTGACATTTTTCCTTCCCCTGGAACTCCTCCAGAAGAACAGTACATCAGAGAGCTCCAGAGAAAAACCGAAACCGAAATGTCCAAAGTGGAAGCGCAGGGATTATGGAGCTGCTAGCAAGGCACACAAGAAGGATGCTGTGGTGTGTAGCGGGGTGATAGGCAAGGAAAAGCTGTAGCAGTGTGGGTGAAAGGAAGCGTTCACATTTCCCTTGAAATCATAGGCCGCTGGTTCACAAATATCATCGGCAGCGGTTGAATTATTGGCTAAGAGGATTTTCTTGGGCGATAGGATATAGCATAATTATGTGGAATTTTTTCCTGCAGACTTAAACTACTGTAGAAAAACATAGTAAAAAGGAAGTAAAGGAGTCCCATAACCTATAAGGTCGTAGGGGAGCGAGGCGTCAGAGACCTCACTTCTCTAGGGCCAGCATATTGAGGGCGGCGCCCATCTCCTCTCCCTCGCTGCTTTACCTTCCCTGACCCTAAAGAGGGCAGGTACCCATTTACAGCTGGGTGAACTGGGGGAACTGTACTGAAGCCAAGGCGCGCAAACGGTGACCCATCCAAGTGGTAACCACGCTCGACGCTGCTTAACTTGGCTGGGGGAAAGCGAGTGCTCCGACCACTGAGCTATCCCGTCCCCTTAGAAAAACATACACCCAAAAAAACAAGAACAAAAGCACCCCCACCCCCCAAGACAAAAAATGAATAAGAGAACAAACTCTCAACTAAACTCAACTATCCCCATCACCGCTGTCATCGGTAAGAGCTCCACGCAAAAAGAAAAAAACCCAACCAAAAAACAAAGCGGAGCAAACAACCAGCCTCCCTCCCCCCCACCCTGCCCCCTGAAACAAGTAGTATCAACACGAGTACGGTGGAGAAAATCTAGTGATTATTTGTAAAGATGCAAAAAACATGACATGTCTATGTTAGTTTTAACATGAAATGAAACCGATCGACTTTTCTGACTCCCCACTACCAAACTCTTGTGAGGAATCGTGAAGCACAGTACTGACTTTTTCAGACAATGTATCCTGAGCCAATCAAACCTGGCGGAGCCTATTCCTCTTTAAAGAAGCAGATTGCATTGCATTGAGCGTGGCTACTGAGTGGATGGGTGACCGTTTTCGTGCCTTGGCTTCAGTCCAGTCCAGCTGTAAATGGGTACATGTCCTCTTTAGGGTCAGGGAAGGTAAAGCAGCGAGGGAGAGAAGATGGGCGCCGCCCTCAATATGCTGGGCACTAGAGAAGTGAGGTCTTTGACGCCTAACTCCCATACGACCACATAGGTTATGGGAACACCTTTACCTTTTCACTATGCTAACGGCCATAGCTGGCCTATTCTAAACAGAGGAATAGATTTTTAACGTCTATGCAAGATGCAAACTATTTGCACGCAGGACTTAGGCTTCTGGTCTCATCCGAAGGAATTTCGAGGAAATGGAGCCTCTGCATGCATGCGTGTAAGAAGGCGAGCAAGGCAGTGGCAGGTCTGCACAGAAGTTGACCTAGAAGATCGTAGAAGATCCCAGCTGTAAGCGACCAAACACTGCCGAGATTGGAACCCGTGATTAAGATTAACAGCACCATCGTTTTAACCACTCGGCTATCTGGTTTATAAAGAGCCCTGACTGGCAGTCGATTGCTTTTGGATGAAACGAACATGGATAGGTTGGGAATAGTGTAGAGCTAACGCGTGCAATGGGAGTAGGCCTACAACAAACACAGGGTTGTTAGAAAAGTCAAGAATGGATAGGCAAACATGGCAGATGAACACAGGCCCCCCCCCCACACACGCACGCACGCACGCACACACACACACACACACAGAATACAGCCGCACACACACAGACACACACACACAGACACACACCACACACACCACACAACACACACACACACCACACACACACAC
>CM054140.1:20144492-20179492 GCA_028751875.1 Rapana venosa | reverse complement strand
AATGAAAGGTTTTCTTTGGTCTGCGGTTAGTTTGCCCTGACCTTGAAAAACCTTCCCCCTTCCTGTCTACAAAGAAAGAAAGAAAGAAAGAAGGAAAGAATGACAGAAAGAAAAAAGAGAGAAAGAAAGAAAGAAAAAAGAGAGAAAGAATTACAAGCAAAAAAAGCCAAAACCGAACACACAAGCAGACAAACAAATAAACGAAAGAATAAAGAAACTTATAGAAGCTAAGCAAAATAAAAACAAAGCCCCCTCCCCCTCTTTTTCTCCCCCCCACAAACCTAACACAAACCTCAACATATAGACACACAGGCACATATACACACAAGACACCCTCTCCACATACAAGACACAGACACACACACATCCACACACACACACACACACACACACGTATTACCACAACCCATTCACAAGAACTAGAAAACAAAACTCACTTACGTGCTTGTAAACATGACATACAGTCAACAATTCACAAATAATCTAAAGCCTTTCACGTCAAAGCAAACAGATTTCACTGTCAATAATTTGACAAACAAAGAACAAGTCCTCCAAGGTGAAGGGGCTGGTAAAGACAAACAAACAAACAAAAAGAAACAAAATCCAAAAACAGAACACATAAAAAGCACATAATAATAATAATAATAATAATAATAACAATAATAATGATAATAATACCACATGGAATGTATACAGCGCTATATCTTGCAAAAAACAAATCACAGCGCTTTCACTCATCCTAGTTTTTCACATGCAGCCAGTTACAAGTAATAGTTTTTACAAATTCAAATGTATACACACACACACACACACACACACGCATGCACACACGCACGCACGCACGCACGCACGCACACACACACAGTAATTATGCTCTTACATAACCAAAAATAAATCGAGTTATCTCTTGTCTCGGTGTCAATTAGTCTTCATTCATGCCAACGTAATGAAATCAAAACGAAAGTCTTTAGCAGAACCTTAAATTCCTTTTTAAAATTTTTTTTACTGACTACATACAAACCCAACCTCGATCTTTTCAGCGACTTTTTTTTAAAACCTAGAGAGCTGAACAAACAAACCTCTTTCAAAACAAACTCCAGATAATTATACAGAAAACAACCCACCATGATCAAGATTCCCCAACAAGCAATAAGTCTGCAACTCGACAAACCCTTCCACTTGACAATGAATGCCAACAGCCATCGTCAGCAATGAAGTGGCACAAGGCTTCCACAGCTGACGGCTTACAGGCAGACATGTACACACGAGAGGAAAGCTTTCTCCACTCAATCTCTTCAAGACATGCAAGGAGGCATGCCACGAAAAGAGAGGGGGGGGGGGGGGGGGGGATCTGGGTGGGCTCGGTGGGTTAGACCGTTTGACGCTTGATTCAAGGAGAACGGGTTCGAATTTCATTGGGAGCCTTCAGGTTGGAAGAGAAAATGATGTTCTCTTCAGAGTCAACAGTTGTGCAGAGTCTGATTCTATATTCCATTCCTTTGGATATAATTTCAATCCATTCTTTTGGATATAATATCATTTCAGTCCTTTCAATAGAATTCTGTTCCATCTTTTGGATATAATTCCATTCCAGACCTTTGGATATATTTCCATTCCAGTCCTTTGGAAATTATTTCATTCCTTTGGATATCATTCCATTCTAATCATTTGGATATAATTCCATTCCTTTGGATATAATTTCATTCCTGTCCTTAAATTTCATTCTTGTCTTTTGGATATGATTCCATTCCAGTCCTTTGGATATGATTCAATTCCAGTCCTTTGAATATGATTCCATTCCAGTTCTTTGGATATGATTCCATTCCTTTGGATATGATTCCATTCCAGTCCTTTGGATATGATTCCATTCCAGTCCTTTGGATATTGTTCCATCCCAGTCCTTTGGATACGACTTTAAACACAGGTTGTGTCCACGAACACATGCAAAGACCATCTTTGCACACAAGTTAAATCCCATCCCATCTTTCGAAGAGGAGCAGGCCATCGCGTCCGGTAAGAACAGGTGAGACAAGAAGAACACATGCATACTGGCGGCGACATCATCCCTGAAGACGGTGTAAGGCGGCCATTGTGGCGGGAATCCCCTCTAATAACGGACGCTTCAGCAGAGATTTGAACTCACGCCTTCAATTACCGCCAGACCACGAGTGCTACGCTCAAACCTCTGGGCTGCCATTCCCCCAACAAAACAGTTCTATGATGGCCAGCTGCAACAAGGGCAGTACAGCTTGGGCCTTTCTCAGCCATTCCTGGTCAGTCACACGACTTCTTTTTCGCAGCCGGCAGTCTCGGAAGACTATGGAGTTGCGCTCTAGGTGTTAATTCTGGTACAGCGTCTGTTGTGGCTTAGTCACAAGACAGGTCAATCCAAAAATCAAGGTAGGATTTACGGGGCTCGATTGTGAAAAATGTGTCTATTTTATATTTTTAAAAAATCAAGCAATGTAGCCACTTACTGGATATGGAATTCATACAGCTGTAATTTTTTGGGGTGCTATCGTATTGATCATGCCCACTTTACTTTCGCGTACAAGCTCTCTTACTTCCCAGTTCTGAAAATACAGGTTTGTTCAGTGCACAGTAACACACTAGTACTTACTGCCCACCCTTCTTCCAGATTAATTTAACTTTTTACGTACCAAGAAATTCGACCACGGAGCAAAGACAGAGGAGATTAACAGTCAGACAAATCAGCGGGTGAAAGCAATACAAGGAGACGCAAAGAAATGAAACAGACACTCGCTGATTGAATCCCACGATCTGAAAGAAGGGACAGCACTAGGTTTAAAAATTATTTCACAGTAATCGTTCCTTGACGCTGCAGAAGGCTTGGCAGGAGCTGGGATTTGTGAGAGATGGGGGAGACACAGTCGGCAACCAGTGGGTTAACTAGTAATTACACAACCTGACCAGGTTTGATCAAGTGTCATCTACCCTCAGTGTCTTGTTTCATGGTGGTGGAGTGGATCAAACAAGGGACTGTTATTCTTAGCGGTTCTGAAGTTTGCCGGTCGTGAGATCGAATCTTGTCAGTGAGGACCTAGGAGATTATTAAGGGTTAGAACTTTTATAGTGTTCTTGGGCAAGTCATATTATTATAAACTTGAACTTTAATATTACCGAAGTGATAGTCGAGATAAGGCCTCTGTAGTTGGCAGGACTATGAACGATATGATTGGATTGAAGTGGATTGGAGTGTGGAGTTGCCTGTGTGGTTCGGTTCATTTCCCAGGGTATATACGTATGCAAATGATCAAGTATGTGCGCACATTAGATGTGCCGACATTCATGTCAACATTTCGTTGGTCGTGGAAACAGGAAGGTACTCAGCATGCACCCGAAGCCTTACCAGCACACTGGTCAAGCAATGTGCTGAGTGGATATTTTTGGGGCAGATGTGAGGTGGCACGTATAAAATCTCTATCACGCAGCAACTCTTTGGAAAAACTGTATAGATATAAAAGAAACTACAGTGTGTCTTTATCTTCTTTCTGCTAAGGTAGCATCAATAGCACTTACATAAATGATAGAAATAATTCTTGTTTCAGGTTCCCAGAGAGAGAGAGAGAGAGAGAGAGAGAGAAGAGAGAGAGAGAGAGAGAGAGAGAGAGAGGGTGAGGGTGAGGGAGGGAGAGATTTTGGTAAAACATGTGTGTATTCACTCAAACGTAGCTTAACGATTTGATTAAGCACAATCCAACACAACACAACACAAGAAATGTAACCACTCCATTCTTATGTTACCCAACACAAACCAAGACCAAAAGCAAAATGTAACCAGTCTAAATCCTACACAATACAATGCCTTCCCCCTTTCAGCATCACTTTATATGGAGAGACGTAAAATTGAATGCTACTACAATACATGACCGTACAATTGAATGCTACTACAATACATGACCGTACAATTGAATGCTACTACAATACATTACCGTACAATTCAACACAACACGATACAATAAGTATCAGAACACAGCACGACACAACCCAGCCCAACCCAACTCAAACCCAACTCAAAACCAACCCACACTAAATCCAACACACAACCCAACCCCAACCCAGCCCAAACCCAACCAAACAAACCCAATCCAACCCTAGCCCAATCCAAACCCCAACCCCAAACAAACCCAATCCACCTAACCAACCCAAACCCAACCCAGAAACCCAACCCAACCAAACCCAAACCTAACCCAAACCCAACCCAAACCCAAACTAACCCAAACAAATCCAACCCAAACCCAACTCACCCCCAACCAAACCCAAACCCAACCAAACCCAACCACCCCCAACGTAACCCAACCCAAACCCAATCAAACCCACCCAAACCCAACCTAACCAAAAACCAACCAGACCCAACCAAACTCACTCAACCCAACCCCAGCCCCAACCAAACCCCAAACCAACCCAAACCCAACCCAAAACCCAACCCAATCAAACCCACCCAACCAACCTAACCCAAACCTGCCCTACCCAAACCCAACCCAGCCCAACCCCAACCCAAACAAACAAACCAAACCAAACCAAAACCAAAAACCCAAACCCAAACCAACCCTAACCTATACCCAACCCAAACCCAAACCAACCAAACCCAAACCCAAACTCAACCACAACCCAAAACCCAAACCCAAACCCCACCACAACCCAACCACAACCCCAAACCCCAAACCCAACCCTACCAAAATCAAGCATAGAGAAAAAACAAACAGCAACACCACCACCACCACCAGAGAGCATCAAGATGCCCTGCCCGGGACTGACCTGGATCCAGATGCAGCGTGTAGTTATCTGGCAGAAAGGACAGGTTGTGAAGACCGCTGTGGAACAGATGGTCCAGAGTCTCCCGCACCAGACCCTCCTCATCTCTGTCCACGTAAAAATGCATCAGCAAGAGATCCTGATCTCCCGTAGAGCTGAGATGAAGAAAAAAAGAAAGAGAAAAGAGAGAAGAGAGAAGAAAGGAAATATAAACAATTCCAGTCAAGTCAGAATAATTGTAATTATCCCACGAAGGGCAATGACAAACAACATCACATATTATGCGCTTTGATTATTTGTTGCTTTACATGATTTAGCGCTATATAAATTCCATACATTATTAGTATTATTATTATAAACAATATCAAAATAGAAATAATTATTATGAAAAACCAAGAAATAGTTTCTTAACCCAAAAAAATGAATGACGTACTTCTCCGAGAGAACTCTGTAAGAAATCGAAAGAAAACGGCACTGAAGTTTTTCAGGCAACGTGTCGTGGGCAAGTTTGAACCTAGTGGAGTTGATCTCTTCTCCAGGTGGCAGGATGCATGCTGGGTATGTTTATGTCACCCACGTTTACCGGCCATAGCTGGCCTACTTTTGCATTAATGGTGGATGGGGTTTTAACACGTAGGTACATTCTGCTTGCGTTCGCGCGCAGGACTTCGGTTTAAAAATCTTACCTGAAAGATTTTCAAGGCATGGAGTAGGTACAATGGGGAGGAAAAAAAATCTCTCAATCGGGGCGGAATAGCCAAGTGGTTAAAGCGTGCTGTGATAACGATCTGGAGGAGAGCGAGAGCCGTTCCAGTCTCCACTGAGGAGTCCGTTTCTAACTGCAGTTAAGAGACAGTTTCCAACAGGGTCTGACATTACATGATATTTCATTACGTTGCCATACGTTAGTTTGCACAACGACATTACATGCATTACTTTGCACAATTATATTGCATGGCATTATAAGGGCATATGACATTGCATTACGTTGCACATGACATTACATCGTATTGCAATACTTTGCATTCATTACTTGCACATATATTGCATGGTATATATGCAGCATGACATTACATTTCATATGCACAACACATTACATATTGCACATGACATTACATTGCATGACATTACATGCATGTATACATTATTTCAATTACATTGTATTGCAATTACAGTATATTACATTATATTACACAACATTATATTACTTTACACTACATTACATTATTGCATTGTGCAATAGGTGCGTTACATTGCATACAAATAATTTCACACGCCCACATCTATTGACTGTGACATTATAACACATTTTACGCAACCCTGGAGGGGTTAAAACAGGGGAAATTCTTTAAAAGTCTGAAGTCTCAAGAAGTGGCCACTGAAACTAGTTTCAGATTTCCAATTTTTGCAAAAGTTTATTTATTTATTTCATTTTATTCTTTTATATCGAGGATAATGGAATAAGCACTTATGTGTGCTTTTTTTTTTATAACACCCAGTCCCCGTGTGTACGTGGTTTTGTAAATTCTGTCATCCGTTCCCACCGGCACACAATGGCCTACTCTTCCGAAAAGCGGAACAGGATTTAACGTATGCGCAAGATGTTCTGCATGCGTTCGCACACGGGACCTCGGTTTATAGTCTCATCCGAATGGCTTTTGGGGAGAGTGGAGTCTGCACTGATGTTAACTCAGAAAGTACACAGGGAGCGGGATATGTCATAAAGGCTACACCGCGTCAGCCACAGGGCAGAGGCTTCACCAACAAACAGCATGACCCCCCAAAAATGGTGTGATAAGCTTTGTTTCGCTGGTTCACACCACTACCACCGATAACTTTGGCGTGCGCTGCAGATTTCAACCACACATACACACACACATACAAAGCACATCCTCCACCACAGCAACCTCCCCACAAACCACATGCCCCACCACACCACACAAACCATCACACATCCAACGCCAACACTCCACTCTTACATAACACACACCACACAACAACCACACACCCCACCTCCCCATCCACCACCCACCCCCCATCCCCCCCCCCCCCCCCCTGTCTAATATCACACACATGAACAGCGTAAACTGAAGTCAACCAACAACAACAACAACACACACACACTCCACCACCACACACCCCACCCACACACACACACACACACACAACACACACACACACACAACACACCACACACACACACACACACACACACCAACCCCCTCCCCTCCCCCTCCTCCATCACACCCACACAAACAGTCACGCACGCATCCTGCTGACATGGGATTTATTCCTAAGGTAAGACAGGCCAGGTTTTGGGCCCTGCATGTTTAAAGGACTGACCGGCCAGCTAATCAACGCTGCTGTGCTTTATAAAGATGGGGACTCTCAGGAACTGAAGCTTCCTACTATAGCTAAGCTGAGGAATCCTCAGCATGACAAGTCTGTTTATCTGTCTCTCTGTTTGTTTGTCTGTCTGTCTGTTTGTTTGTTTGTATGTCTCTGTCTGTCTGTTTGTCTGTCTGTCGCTGTCTGTCTGCCTGTTTCTGTCTGTCTCTGTCTCTCTGTGTCTCTGTCTGTCTGTCTGTCTCTTTCCATAGTGTTTGTGTGTTTTGTGTTTGTTGTGTGTGTGGTCGTGCGTGCATGCGTACGTGCGTGCGTGTTTTGTGTTTTGTGTTTTATGTAGTGTGTGTGTGTGTGCGCGCGCTTGCGTACGTGCATACGTGCGTGTGTGCGTGTGTGTACATGTAAGAAAGAGAAACAGGTAGACAGAAAGGAAAATTTGAGTAGAACACACACACATACAGGAGTTACGCCTACTGTGTAATTTATTCCTTCTCTTTCTGATCTTTTCTTCCAATCTTCACGTTTTCTTCTTTCTCTCTTATCACATTATGGCCTGCTGACCATCAGTCCATACATCCTGTTTGGTTGTCTCTTCAAGGAAAATGGTTTGACATCAAAGGTTCTTTCAGTTCATTACCTAACAATCTTTCTGTTCAAGCAGAAGAAGAAGAATGAGAAGAGAGACAGACAGACAGAAAGAAAGAAAGAACAAGAAGGCATGTAGACAAAAGAAGAGAGAAAGAAAAAAAAGATGAAGTAAGCAAGCGGGCAAGGAAAGAAACAAAGAAAGAAAGAAAAGGGGAAAAAAGAGAAAAAAAAGAGAAAAGACAGATTTGGCTAAAGATTCCCCCAACCCCCCCCCCCCCAAAAAAAAACAACAACAAAAAAACAAAAACAAACCACAACAACAACAAAAAACAAAAAAACCCCAAACAAAACCCAAAACAAAACAAAACAAAAAAAACAACTACAAAAAAAATCACCGACAGCTTGAATTCCCGACCCCCCCACCCCCCCCAACCCCAACGACTTTTAAAGGATTGCTTTCAGCGAAAACTAAATCTTTTGAAAACATGATATATACCAGGATTTAAGTGACCGCGTTATAAAATGCCTTAGATATTACTTTACCCAGAAGGGTCATTCACAAACACGCATGCAGGCTTAGCTTATATGCGCAGAAACCACTTGCGCGTACACACACACACGCGCGCGCGCACACACACACACACACACACACACACACACACACACACACACCACTCTTTGCCTGAAGACAACACGCCACCTTGTGTGGTTTGGGAAAAATAAAGTGATTTCCCATGTTCATACTTAAGCTGAAATATTACCTTCCCTCACGTCTTCTTCACGTCCATTGCATTAATAATAATGATACCAACGCATCACCTTGACACTGTTTTGCCTGCGTGCCATTTAAGATTAAAAAAACCAACTTGCCGTGTCTTGAACAAAAAGCTAATTTGTATGCGCACATTCACTTAACACTTTTGCCATGTGCATTTTGTAAATGATGGGTGTCAACAACTCGAAAGCCTTCATGTTATTTTCAACAAAGTATTCTTGTTTCCCTCTCTACCTGTCAAAAATTCTTCAGATGTGACAACAACCACAGATTCGTTTAAAACAAAAGTTTAGTTGTTCAGAACAAACGTAGACAATACCAATACATGAAATGAGTACAACAAGCAATGTTTATATGACTAGTGTAACATATATGTGAAAAAATGGGCTGCAGCTGAACGAAAATTTTTTTTATAAAATAAAACAAGATAACTGATACAGATTGTGAAAATATCAGAAATAAATAAACAACGAATAAACACCGATAAACAAGAGAGGTAGATGTATCATAGCAATGCAAGTCCAACACTACCGCAAGACAAGCTGTGACATGTCTACACCAGAAAACAATAGAACCATGCTAAGCATCTAAATATTCAACAAAAACCGAGATTCCGTATGCGCAATTATGCAGAACACATGGCACACGCATGTCAAACCCCCATCCACCTTTCCACACATAAAAAACAGACCAGCTCTGGCTGTTGGGAGGGTTAACATGAACACACCCAGCATGCACCTTGTAATCTGGACACAGGATGGACTCCTTCAAGTTAAACTTGAACACGACACATGCCTGAAAGAAAAAAAATATCAGTGGAATACCCTAAGGACCCCTAAAGGAGAGAAGTCGTATCCGTATACTGTCTTCTGGGCAGTATTAGGAACACTGGCTTAGGTGTTTCGCGTGCTTTCGAGAAAGAGTATCACTTCTCTTGTTTATTAATGTCTAAGTCAGAATTGCACAATCATAGGAGAGGCAACATGAAAAATGAAAATGATCAAAGAGGCAAAGAAAACAAAACCCTGCAAGACTCCCCTTACACAAACCTAACTCATTGTGCCGTCATTTGCATCTTTTACTGCTGCAAAACCAAAGAAATATTGTTGCAGATGACATAACTACAACACTGTCATTTTTGTTCTTTTTTTCTAAAATGGCTGACTGTTAGCGTCTCCACTTGCGGTGACAACACAGAAAATCTGAAATTTCCTATTTCGGGAGAAAAGCTTCTTTCTGACACTGAAATAAGTTGATATCATCGTCGTTGCCGTCATTATCATCATCATCAACTACTTATAATTGTAAAATTAAGTCTAACTCGCACGTATCAAGTATTTATTCTTTATTCGTTACTTCGAGGATAATAAAACACTCATGTGCTGTTTTACATCTAGTCTCCGTGTGTAAGAAGCTTTGTAAAATTTGTCATTTGTTCCCATCGGCACACAATGACCTACTTTTTCGAAAAGCAGAACGGGGTTTAACGTGTGGGCAAGATAAGATGTCCTTCGTGCGTTCGCACTCAAGCCATCGGTTTATAAACTCGTCCGAAGGATGTGTGTGTGTGTGTGTGTGTGTGTGTGTGTGACTGCGTGTGTGCGTATGTATGCGCCCACCCGCGCGCGTGTGTGTATATAAGATTGAAGACAACACGCCGCCTTGTGTGGCTTGGGAAAAATGAAGTTATTTCCCATGTTCATACTTTAGTTGAAATATTACCTCCCCTCACGTCTTCTTCACGTTCATTGCATTAATAATATTTATACCAACGCATCACCTTGACACTGTTTTGCCTGCTTGCCATTTAAGAGTAAAAAACCCAACTTGCCGTGTCTTGAACTAAAAGCTAATTTGTATGCGCACATTCACTTAACACTTTTGCCATGTGCATTTTGTAAATGATGGGTGTCAACAACTCGAAAGCCTTCATGTTATTTTCAACAAAGTATTCTTGTTTCCCTCTCTACCTGTCAAAAATCCTTTAGATGTGACAATAATCCCAGATTCGTTTAAAACAAAAGTTTAGTTGTTCAGAACAAACGAAGACAATACCAACACACGAAATGAGTACAACAAGCAATGTTTATAGGAGTAGTGTAACATTTATGTGGAAAAAAAGGGCTGCAGCTCAACGAAACTGTGTCAAAAAAGTTTTATAAAATAAAATAAGACAACTGTATGTGTTTAAAGATTGTGAAAATATCAGAAATAAATAAACAACGATAAACAAGATGAAGGAAGATGTATCATGGCAATGCAAGGCAAAACTATCGCGAGACAGGCCGTGACATGCCTACACCAGAAAACAATAGAACGATGCTAAGCATCTAAATATTCAACAAAAACCGAGATTCCGTATGCGCAATTATGCAGAACACATGGCACACACATGTCAAACCCCCATCCACCTTTCCACACATAAAAAGCAGACCAGCTCTGGCTGTGGGGAGGGTTAACATGAACACACCCAGCATGCACCTTGTAATCTGGACACGGGATGGACTCCTTCAAGTTAAACTTGAACACGACACATGTCTGAAAGTAAAAAAAAACATCAGTGGAGTACCCTAAAGACCCCTAAAGGAAAGAAGTCGTACCCGTATACTGTCTTCTGGGCAGTATTAGGAACACTGGCTTTGGTGTTTCGCGTGCTTTCGAGAAAGAGTATCACCTCTCTTGTTTATTAGGAACACTGGCTTTGGTGTTTCGCGTGCTTTGGAGAAAGAGTATCACCTCTCTTGTTTATTTATGTCTCAGTCAGAACTGCACAATAAACAACCATAGGAGCAGCAAAATTGAAAATGATCAAAGGGGCAAAGAAAATAAAACCCTGCAAGACCCCCTTACACAAAACTAACTCTTATTTGCATCTTTTACTGCTGCAAAACCAAAGAAATACAGTTGCAGACGACGTAACGACAACAATTTTTTCCCCTTCTAAAATGGCTGACTGTTAGCGTCTTCACTTCCGGTGTCAACACAGAAAATCTGAAATTTCCTATTTCGGGAAGAAAGCTACTTTCTGACACTGAAATAAGTTGACATCATCGTCGTCGCCGTCATCATCATCACCATCAACTACTAATAATTGTAAAATTAAGTCTAACTCGCACTGACAGATATCAAGCATTAAATTATTCTTTATTCGTTATTTCGTGGATAATCAAACACTCATGTGCTGTTTTACATCCAGTCTCCGTGTGTAAGCAGTTTTGTAAAGTTTGTCATCTGTTCCCATCGACACACAATGGCCTACTCTTTCGAAAAGCAGAACGGGGTTTAACATCTGCGCAAGATGTTCTGCGTGCGTTCGCACACGGGCCGTCGGTTTATAGTCTCGTCCGAAGGATGTGTGTGTGTGTGTGTGTGTGTGTGTGTGTGACTGCGTGTGTGCGTATGTATGTGCCCAAGCGCGCGTGTGTGTGTTTATAAGTGCATGAAGAGAAGGAGAACTGTATGACATAACCGTGAAGCGAACCCATTTTCTTCCAATTGGACAATGCAGAAATCGCGTGCAAGGAGAAGGTTTCAGTTTGGAAGAGACAAAGCCCAAAGCAGGCAGAGCCAGTTGACTGTCTGCAGAAACCACAAGGAAGCAAGCAGCAGGGAGGAAATATGACATGTCTCAAACTAGACTTCCTTCTTCTCTCTTCTTCCTGCTTCATCTCTAGCTCCCCTCTCCTCTCTCTGTCATGTCCTGTCGTTGCTGTTTGGGTCAATTGTCTGAACAGGGTTTTCCTTTTTCATTCTCCCCCTTGTTCTGTTCTGCCCATCTCCTGTTGTGGACGCTATTTTTGTATTTAAATCTTTGAGAAGGATTTCCTGATTTCTTTTGTTTTGTTGACATTATCTTCTGTTAGATATCTTGAAACAAACACACACACCCACACCACACAGACATATATACATACATGCAACCGTGCGCGCGCACACACGCACATACACGCAACCGTACGCGCGCGCACGCACGCACGCACACACACGCACGCATACACACATACACACACACGCGCGCATGTTCACACGCGACCCCCCTACACACACGCTCACACACGCGCGCGCGCGCACGCGCACTCTCTATCACACACGCACGCACTCACGCAGGCGCGTACACACACACACACACAAACACAAACACAAACACACACACACACACACACACACACACACACACACACACACACACACACACACACACACACACACACACCATTCCTCTCCCCTGCCCGCCTTTTCCGTTTATGCCAATTTTTTTATATATTATTTTTAAGTAATATCTGAGAATAGGTAATCCAACACCAGAAACATTACGTTATATCAAAAGTTATTTTCCAATACGTTTTATTATGATTTGTTCAGCTTTCTCTCTAGTTTTCCATCACGTTTTTTTCAGACAAGTTAGTGATACATCTCTGGGTTGAACAGCCTCTGGTATCTTAAAAGTGTCTAAAGTGTTTGCAAGTTCAAATTTATCATAATTCAAGATTCAAGACAACTTTATCACCCCGTAGAAGAGAAATTCTGGCAGCTGCAGCACTGCCCGAGAAAAGACAATAAAACATCCCAAACAAACACAGAGCCCAACTCCTAGAACACACACACACACACACACCACACACACACACACACACACACACACACACACACACACACACACACACACACACACACACACACACACACACACACACACACACACACACAATCAGTATATCTTCAACGTGTAACAGCACGCATTAATCAGACATCATCACACATCCATCAGATGTAGCCAAGATTCTAGCCTCGATCTGCATCTTTTACGAACATTTGGATTAACCCCCCCCCCCCCCCCCCATATCTACAGAACTATCAATGCCTGCAAAGAACTAGAGGAAATAGCTTATCATTTTCCTGTCCTTCTGAAAAAGTGCAGTTTGCCGCCGGTAATATCACAGGACCAAGAAAACAACCACATAATATCAATTCAATGTTCCAGTGTTCCCAAAATATTGCCAGGATGAAAATAGAAAACGGAATGTGTGAATTTATCGAAGACTAAAGAATTATGATCTAGATATGGCGTCCGGTCTTTTTCTGATTGGCAGGCTGATTTACAAGAAGGGAGGTAAGCCATTCAAGAAGGGAGGTAAGCCCAGTCTCTTCATACATCAAGGGTAAAAAGTTGACAGGCCATGAAGGGGGACATGAAAAGTAAAGTAGGGGTTGGGGGGGGGGGGGGGGGGGGGGGTGGGGTACTGATTCTCAACAGCACAAGTGGAGTGGAGATTTTTATCATTTCATGTAGTCCATCTCATATGCAGACCTGCCAGTGCTTTTACTCCTCTCCATGCACGCATGTATAATCAAGCATGTATGTTACAGATTGCGTAAATTCATGTCAGGATTTGAAAGATGAAGGATACACCAACAAAACACACCTCAACTCTTCATAACCAGCACGCACCTGACTTCAGTAGGCGTTTGAATTATAATGTGTCGTATTGTAGTGTGTTTTTAATGTATAATTTTGTATTGTATGGTACACCACTTTTAGTCACAGCAGTTTTCTCTGCATTAAATTCAGGCTGCTCTCCATGGGGAGAATGCGTTGCCACGGGAGCATCACAACCCATATGTTTTAAACTTTTACTTTCCTATTTGCGAATGTATTCATTAACCTCTATGAATGCCTTTTCCTACAGTAGTATTTTGCCAGGAAAAAACTCCCTGGTTGCCATATTCTAAAACTGTACTGCATACTGGACCTCTGTTTAGCATAACACCCAAAAGACTAGCACCCAGACCACTACTCTATTCTAATAGATGGGTGGAGAAGTACGTGAGTTCATGTTCAAATAGGGAAGAAACCTATGGCTTCTCGCTTTCTAGGCATGTGCGTTAGCTCTAGACCACTGATCCACTAGGTAAGCATTTGCCTTATGTCTCTTGTGTTCCACTTGTTTGTATACCACTTTCAGTCATGGCAGAGTTATCTGCCTAAACTTCGGGCTGCTCTCCCCGGGAGAGCACATAACCACACAAGGGGGAACGGGATAGCCTAGTGGTTAGAACATTGCGCTCGCAATCTGACGACCCGGGTTCGATTCCCGTTCAAGGGGATATTTTAAACCCTGGAGTTAACATCAGTGCAGACTCCACTCTCCCCAAAAGTCTTTCGGATGAGACTCTAAACCGAGGCCCCGTGTGCGAACGCACCAGAACATCTTGCGCACACGTTAAAATCCTGTTCCGCTTTTCGTAAGAGTAGGCCATTGTGTGCCGGTGGGAACAGATGACAGAATTTACAAAAACCGCATACACACGGGGACTGGATGTAAAAAAGCACATAAGTGCTTATTCCATTATCCTCCATATAAAAGAATAAAAGAAAAGAAAGAACAAGCAGAAAGCTTGTTTAGCAGTAGTAAGTAAAGAATGTTCTGCAAGTGGCTGACACCATCTTAAAAAAAACAAACCCAACAAAACAAACTAGTATAACTACAATGCAGTTCAGGTTTCACAGTAAAGCGAAACGCACTATACTGCTTTGTTGCTAGTGCATTTCCTGATCAACAGGTCTCAGACCAGCGAACACACGCACATCACATCGCTTCCACATCAAAGCGACTAGGTGCCGCAGCCATCAGGGAAAAGTTATCTCCTACCCTTAAAAGTAAAAGGAGGGACCTGCTTGATGACTCGTGCTTATCGCGATGAAATGGTCCAGACAGGCAGACACATAGACACACAGAGAGACAGACACGGATACATGCTCTGCTGACCTAATAGCAGAATCAAAGAGAAAGTTGTCTCAGATAGACAGACACATAGACAAGAGAGACAGACAAGGATGCACGCTCTGCTTACCTAATAGCAGAATAGAAAGAGAAGTTGTATCAGACAGACAGACATGACAGACAGACAGCTGTAAATATGCAATAAGAGAATTAGAGAGACCAGACAGGATGCACATCTGATACCTAATAGCAGAATAGAAAGAGAAAGTTGTATCAGACAGACACATACACAGACAGACAGACATACAAGGATGCACGCTCTGCTTACCTAATAGGAGAATAGAAAGAGAAAGTTGTATCTGTGTAGTGCTTTTAATCAGAAAAAGCATGCAGACTTTATATCTATTTTTTTGTTCGTGTAAATGTGTACATGAGTGTGTATGCATGGATTTAGTTCTTGGGCAGAAACTGTGAAGACATGCATGTGTGCGCACACGCGCACTGACTTGAATTAAGTTTGACTTTGACGTACGCACGCATGCAAACCTCCCCCCTCACCACACCCCCCCACACACACACACACACACACACACACACAAACACAACACACAACACACACACACACACACACACACACACACACACACACACACACACACACACACAAACACACACACAGGCATGCAGGCAGAATGCACACATACACACACATGCATGCACACAAGCACACAAATATATTTCTGTCTCTCTTTGTGTGTTTCCTCTGTCTTTCTCTCTGTCTCTTCTCTTTGTCTCTGTCTGTCTGTCTGTCTGTCTCTTTATCTGTGTGTATTCTCTGTCTTCTCTTTGTCTCTCTATCTCTGTCTCTCTCTATGTCTCTGTCTGTCTGTCTCTCTCTCTGTATCTCTCTGTGTATCTGTCTGTGTTTTTTCTCTTTCTCTTTCCTTAAATATCGTAACCATAAAACAGGATACACGTATATCGTGCTAGTCTGGTTTATGTGAGCTCTTCAAATGTTATGTATAAGAGATCTTTATTGTAAAATCAAATCTATGCACGTGTTCACTTAAAATCTTCTTGAAAATGCACATGTGCGTAAGTGCGTGCGTGTGTATGTATATGTGTATGTGCGTGTCTGTGTATGCATGTACGTATGTGTGTATGTGAGCACGTGCGCACACGGACATAAACACACATTTGCACGCATGTATGCTCACACACATGCACACGCGCACGCGTGTGTGAGTGCGTGTGTATGTGTGTGTGCGTGTGGTTGTAGGTGTGTGTATTTTGTATTTTACCATCTGGAAATAAAAATTTGACTTTGACTTTGACTTTGACACACACACGCACGCACGCACACACACACACACACACACACACACACACACACACACACACACACACACACACACACACACACACACACACACACACACACACACACACATAATCACACATACACACAGACGCGCGCGCATGTGGGCGTACGCGGTAGTAAAACGCAAGGCAGAACATCCATCGGTGTCAGGATTTTTTGTGTGATTTATTTTGCACTTTTGATCTTGCCTCCTGATCCTCCTCTTCTCTCCTTCAAAGCTGATAGCAAAGCCTCCTGATCCCTAGCACCACTGACTACATACACTATTGTGGCCTCATAGCAAATAGCTGGACATCAGAGCTCAGCATGCAGTCAAGTGCCTCGCCTAAGAATTTATCTGTTGAACAAGAATTCCGAAGAAGATGGAGAATTTGATGAAGACGATTTTAAGAAGAATTATTTGAAGAAGAAGGATATGAAAAAGCAGAATTTAAAGAATTTGAAGAGAAGAAGGAAAGGAGAAGAAGAAGAAGAAAAGAAGATTTGAGAAGAAGAAGAATTGAAGAAGAATTTGAAGAAGAAGAAGAAGGAAGAAGAAGAATTGATTCAAAGTGTATTTTAAATGTTTATTTATAATTTGAAAAAAAATTAAACAAGAAGATTTGAGAATTGAAGAGAGACGAATTTGAAGAAGAAGAAGAAGAAGAAGAAGAAGAAGAAGAAGAAGAAGAAGAAGAAGAAGAACAAGAAGCTGCAGCTTCTTCAGTCATTCCCCCATAGGGATGCCGGGGGCCTGTCAGTATAAACGGTATCTCCACCTTATGAAAACTCTGTGCTAGGAATGTCCTCTTTTATATCCCTCTCTTTGTTTCTGCCAAGTTCTTTTTCTTCCAATCACCTTCTTCTTGTCTATTTTCTGCCTTCTTGGTCCATTCTCCTCACTTTTTTCCCCAGAAAGACTTAAAAGAAATATTAATTCTCCCCCATGCCGAATTAAAATAATACTAATAAATGGATTTTATATAGCGCTATATCTTGCAGAGACAAATCAAAGCGCTTGTACTCAACTCATTTTTACACAGTCACACAACCAGGAACAGTAATAGTTCCACCAAGTCCAAATGTGCACGCGCGCGGGCACACACACACACACACACCACACACACACACACACACACACACACACACACACACACACACAACACACACACACACACACACACACCCTGGCAGGGCGAAATAATCTTGGCTGTTGGAGGCAGGGAAAAACTGAGATGAAGCAGGAGAGGAAAATCTTAGGTTTGAAATAAATATGTCTTGAGACTGGATTTAAAAGTGTCATAAGAAGGCTTTTCTCGGAGAGAGAGAGGGAAGTCATTCCAATCGATGGACCAGAAACAGAGAAAGAGCGACGGCCGACGGTGGATTGGTTGAATCTAGGTATTCGTAAGCACAAGGTATCTGCAGCAGAGCGGAGAGAACGAGAAGGAGTGTACAAGTGAAGACATTCACAGAGGTAGGAAGGCGCTGTTTTGTGGAGACATTTGTAACAGAGGGTACCGAGGGTAGAATTCGTATGCACTGGGCCTGACTTGTCAGGCGCTTAACGGCAGCGCAACGCATTTTCGCTCATATAACAGACAACATCAATTGGTATATGAGCATTCAACGAAAATAAAGAAGAAGTTCATAGGTGCCACAGAGATAGGAACCACTGTCTTAAATTCAACACCATTGGGATTAAAAGTCAATCATCGTTTTCACTTAACTATCTCACATTTACAACAACAACAACAACAACAACAAAATACGGCAGTACCAATTGCTCATGGCTTCTTAAGTTTCTCTGAAAGCAGTAAACGGCTGCCTAAAACTGTAGAACAAAGAAAATGACCATAGAATACATGTATACTATGAAGATTCAGCGCTATATAAATTCCATATATTATTATAATAATAATTATTATTATTATTATTATTATTATTATTATTAAACCCAAATAAAAGTGGACGGAATGAATTTATGGAACGTGAAGGATAACAACAAATAATGGATCTGTTTGGCACCCGTGGTGAGGTGAGATCGACAGGCACAGACAGATAAGAGGAGATAGGCCCTTTTTCTGCTTTTATCATAAACCCAAAGGAGAAACTGCTGATAAATTTATGAGAGAGAAAGACATACAAAGAGAGAGAGAGAGAGAGAGGGAGAGAGGGAGAGAGTGAGACAGAGAGACAGAGAGACAGAGAGAGACAGAGAGACACACAGAGAGACAGAGAGACATACAGTGAGAGACAGAGAGATGGAGACAGAGAGAGAGAGAGAGCGACAGAGAAAGAGACAGAGAGAGTGAGACAGAGAGACAGAGAGACAGAGAGAGACAGAGAGACAAACAGAGAGACAGAGAGACATACAGTGAGAGACAGAGAGATGGAGACACAGAGAGAGAGAGAGCGACAGAGAAAGAGACAGAGAGAAAAAGAGAGAGAGACAGAGAGAGACAGAGAAAGAGAGAATACAGGGACATAGAGAGAGACAGAGACAGACAAACAAACAGACAGACAGAGACAGAGAGAAACATAGACAAACAAACAGACAGGGACAGAGAGACAGAGAGAGACAGAGAGACAGAGACAGAGAGGGAGGAGAGAAGGTTGGGATAGGGACGGGGATGGGGAGAGGGTGCTTGAGGGGCGCGCATGGGTGGGTGAGTCTCACATGATGTAGTACAGCCAAGATCAAATTTATGGCACGGCATGGCACGGCACGGCATGGCACGGTATGGCATGGCATGGCACGGCACGGCACAGCATGGCATGGCATGTACTCATTGAGATTGAGAGGAGCTGTAGTGGCAGCATGTCTTTCAAGCGAGAAAGGGGCGGGGTGCGGGGGTTGGCTTGTGTGACAGACTGGAACTGATGGTTATGACAAACCAGCTGTTGCCGTTCGTCATTGTGAGTGTGTGAGGTGGGCGAGATACAGGGGTAGTTGGGGACAGGGACAGGTGCATGTGTGTGTGTGTGTGTGTGATGTGAGTGTGTTTGTGTGTGTGTGTGTGTGTGTGTATGAGTGTGTGTGTGTGTGTGTGTGTGTGAGTGTGTGTGTGTGTGTGTGTGTGAGTGTGTGTGAGTGTGAGTGTGTGGAGTGTATGTGTGTGTGTATTTGTGTGTTTGTGTATGAGTGTATGTGTGTGTGTGTGTGTGTGTGTTGTGTGAGTGTTTGTGAGTGTATGTGTGTGTAATGTGCGTGTGTGTGCATGCTTGTGTGTGTATGTGATGTGTGAGTGTGTGATGTGTGTGTGTGTGAGTATGAGTGTGTGTGTGAGTGTGTGTGTAATGTGCGTGTGTGTACATGCTTGTGTGTGTATGTGATGTATGTGTGTGTGTATGAGTGTGTGTGTGAGTGTGTGTGTGATGTGTGTGTGTGAGTGTGTGTGTAATGTGCGTGTGTGTGCATGCTTATGTGTGTATGTGATGTATGTGTGTATGTGTGTGTGTATGTGTGTGTTTGTGTATGAGTGTGTGTGAGTGTGTGTGTGTGAGTGTGTGTGTGAGTTTGTGATGTGTGTGTGTGTGTGTGTGTGTGTGTGTGAGAGAGAGAGAGAGAGAGAGAGAGAGAGAGAGAGAGAGAGGGAGAGACAGAGAGACAGAGAGACAGAGAGACATAATAGATTAAGCTTAAAATTGTTCTTTCAACCTTAAATGAAACCCCTTTCTGAACTCTCTATGATGGAATTTCAGTATAAAAAAATAACCACATTTTCCCCCCTGAATTTTCTATATGTAGCTGCTATTGCCAGATATGTAAAGTAGTGAGCCTTTATTTAAATTCAGTCATGATATAACCCCAAAATTATGGACAAGGAGTTCAAAATCAGACTGTACTTGGCGGATTAAAAATGAAATTTAACTATTTAACTATCTGCTAAGCCAGCTTATGCGCCAACTTGCCAGTGCCTTACTTCTTTTCATGATCACACGAAAACCACATCAAGTATGCACTTTAAAGACATTAGAAATTTACTCTATTGTTTGGTGGCGCTGGTTTAGAAACAAAACCACACATGATGCACCCAAGGCTTCTTTACCAGCTGAATGTTGTTATGCAGTGAGTCAACTATCTTCTACGTAAGTTTCCATGTAATGATGATACATGCAATGTAAACCAGCCCTATATCTTGTGAAAGCGAACCAAAGCACTTGATTTTAATTGTTCATATCCATGCAACCAGTCATATAATTTCAACAACGCGCCCACGAACACACGCAGAACATCTTGCGCACACGTTAAAATCCTGTTCTGCTTTTCGTAAGAGTAGGCCATTGTGTGCCAGTGGGAACAGATGACAATTTACAAAACTGCATACACACGGGGACTGCATGTAAAAAAGCACATAAGTGCTTATTCCATTATCCTCAATATAAAAGAATAAAATAAATTAAAAAAAACAAATTCAAAATGACTCATACACAAATACATATAAATACACACACACTTCCATAAACACACACACACAACACACACACAACACAAACACACACACACACACACACACAACACACACACACACACACACACACACAACACAAACACACACACACAACACACACAAACACACGACAACACACAACACACACACACACACACACACACACACACACACACACACACACACACACACACACACACACCCACACACACACACGCACGCTTGCACACGCACACATCACACACATTACACTTAAGACAGGTGAAAGAGATTTTGGCTGTTGAAAGGTTGGGGGCAGATAAGCGGATGAAACAGCAGGGGAAGATCTTAGTTTTAAAACAAATATATCCTGAGGCAGGAGTTTGTATAGACAAAGTTCAGTGTAGATATTCTACAAAAATTCACAGACTTGGGAGACAAAAACAAGAACACTACACCAGAGTCTGGGTTTTGGCAATAAACTGCAAACGGACTATACTACATTGGTGCTAATGCACTTCCTGATCCAACCTGTCTCAGACCAGTGAACACACGCCTACACACCGCTTCCACATCAAAGCAGTTAGATACAGCAGCTGTCAGGGACAGGGAAAGTGATCTCTACCGTTAACAGTACAAGCTGTGGACCCCACTGGAGGGCATGGGCCTATCGTGATGGAACGGGGCTTAGAGAAACCATGGTGCAACCATTGATTGCGTGATAGATTGAATGGAAGCGCTCTGACACGATTTGTAATTGCAAGATATAGTGCTCTATAGATTCCATATATTATTATTATTGTTATCATTATTATTATTATTATTATTATTATTATTATTATTATTATTATTATTATTATTATTATTATTATTATTATTATTATTATTATTATTATTATTATTATTATTGCGTAATAGACAGGATGCTGACAGATGAATGTTTGTGTGTATTAGTCAGTCAGCGTAAAGCATGTCCCTTGATTTTTTAAAATACAAGTGTGCTTAGTGGCACAACACACTATACATAACTCACGCACACAAACATGCAGGCTTGTCTCTGTTTGTCTTTTTTACTGTCTGTCTGTCTGTCTGTGTCTATCTCTCTGTCTGCCTGTCTGTGGGGGGGGGGGGGGGGGGGGGGGTCATTGAACAGCTTAAACTGCGGCAAGAACAATTACAAAAGTTTGCCAACAGGGCTTCTAACTAAACAACTAACTATCTCCAACATAACCACATTATCGGTCAATAATTGTTCAAATGACATATTTGAAATCTTAGCTACAACTGTACCAGAAAAATATGGTCGAAGTAGTTCACAATGAAGAATGACATATTTGTGTGTGTGTGCATGTGTGTGCATGTGTGTGTGTGTACACGCACAGGCGTGCGCCAGCGTGTCCGTACATGTACAAGTGGGTGCACGTACACACGCATGTGTTAAATACATGTATATATTGGATGTACGTCACTTGCCCTCTTGACTGGGAATATATATGAGCACAAAAATTAAATACCCCCCCCCCCCCCAACCTCTTATCACATGCAACAAAGATATCGCACACCTTTGAGTCAACATTTCAAGTAATTGGCTGTCAGACTGATGTCTCCATCCATCTTCCAATCATTGTGTGATTTTTTTGTTAAACAACTTTGAAGTTAGAAAAAAAAGACCAATACTCTGTTAATTTCTCAAATGTAATTTGGCGAGTGGATAGATGTCTCTTCTCCTTAAAATACCGTATAAGAGTGATAATGATCTCAGAGAACAAGTGTTATCGCCCTTACCATCTCAGTGATTTTGAAGATCTTAAGTGCATGTTCTTTATAAAAACTGATAACGATGATAAAGAGAAAGACCATATCAAATCATAATGATGATAATGATATTGCGAAGATGAAAAAGGATGAGTTATGAGTTTTTGTCCCATATACTTACACTCCGCTTCATACTCTCACCCCCCCCCCCCTGCCCACACAACATTATCTCCTGTGATGTACAAGTCTTGCTGTTCTCACGCCGATCATTCCAATTTTACCGCAAAAGCCATATCAAAATTCTGCAGGTCATGTCTTTAGGGTAATAGAAAACGTATGAACGCTACGTGAATGTACGGCAGAAACGAAGAGAGTGATAGAAAAGATGACATTTCTAGCACAGAATTTTCAGAAAGTGGAGATGCTATTTATACTGATAGCCCCCCCCCCCCCTTCCCCCCGGCATCACATTATGTTTCATATTATATTATGCATTGGTCTTCTTCTTGTTCTTCTTGTTCTTCTTGTTCTTCTTGTTCTTGTTCTTGTTCTTGTTCTTGTTCTTGTTCTTCTTCTTCTTCTTCTTCTTCTTCTTCGTCGTCGTCGTCGTCGTCGAACGCTCAGACAGCAACTATTGTCATGTTGTCTGTTATATGAGCGAAAATGCGTCACGCTGCCGTTTTGCGCCTGACAAGTCAGGCCCAGCGTTTCCGACTTCGGCACAAGAGAGAATTGTTATCTTTTAAATCTTTATGGGAAAAAAAGGCAGCAGAATGGACCAAGAAGGCAGAAAATAAACAAGAAGGAGGGGACAGGAAGAAAAGGAACAAGGCAGAAACAAAGAGAGTGATAGGAAAGAGGAAATTTCTAGCACAGAATTTTGAGAATGTGGGGATGCTATTTATACTGATAGCCCCTCCCCCCCTCCCCCGGCATCCCCATGTGCATTGGTCGATATTGCCAAAAGATACAGAGCCATGGAGAAACGTATGTATAAATTGGGGATGTGGCACGCTATGAAGAGAAAGCGTCAGTCCCCATACTTAGTGGTAAGGGTTGTATGACGGTGGTTCAAGCTGATACATGCGTTTTCCAGTACGTAGTTACCTATTATAGCTTATCACCTTTGTGTGCGTGCGCGCGCGCACACACACACACACATGCACACGCACGCACGCACGCTCACACACACACACACACGCACGCACACACGCACGCACGCACGCACCCCCTACACACATACCCTCCCCGTCTCCACACACACACACACACACACACACACACACACACACACACACACACACACACACACACACACACACACACACACACACACACACACACACACGCACGCACGCACGCACGCACGCAGACAAACATACAGGCACAGACTTGACACACAGACACAGACAGACGACAGACAGACAGACAGACAACACACACACACACACACACACACACACCACACACACACACACACACACACACCACACACACACACACACACACACACACAATACACACACACTACAAGTCCTTCGGATGAGACTATAAACCGAGGCCCCGTGTGCGAACGCACGCAGAACATCTTGCGGACACGTTAAAATCCTGTTCCGCTTTTCGTAAGAGTAGGCCATTGTGTGCCGGTGGGAACAGATGACAGAATTTATACACACGGGGACTGGATGTAAAAAAACACATAACCGCTTATTCCATTATCCTCGATATAAAAGAATAAAATGAACTAAAATAAATAAAGTGGGTTCTTTATCATGTACTAATTGTGTATCACACACCGGATCTAACTTTATCGTCTGGTTGTTTATTTTTGCCCTTTGCGACTTGTAAACATTGTGGTAAAGACTTGTAAACATTGTGGTACAGACTTGTAAACATTGTGGTAAAGACTTGTAAACATTGTGGTTAAGAGTAAAGAACACTTGCATCTTGATGATGTTTGCATTGTTGATAGAAAGCAAACTTTTCTATATGTCTGCTTGTCAGAAATTCCGTTTAAATCAAATTGCCTGTTTATCATGATCACCAAGCCCATTTAGCAGTTTGTCTTAATCTGCATCTTCGAACGAAACAAAATCCAATTTCTTCGTATATCAGATGCCATTGATTTCTTTGCAAATGGATGAAAAATCGATTTCCCTTATCCTTATTGAATGAAGATTCTGATGTTAGTTCTAATGGAGAGTAGAAAAACTAAAAAAAGAAGAAACAAAAAGCTAATCAAATCAAACAACAACAACAACAGCAACAACAACAACAAGAACAACAAGAACAAGAACAACAACAACACACACACACACACACACACACACACACACACACACACACACACACACACACACACACACACACACACACACACACACACACACACACACACACACACACACACACACACACACACAAGAAACTAAAAACAAACCATCTTTGTTTCAGAGTGTGCATGCACTCTATTTGAATGTGTGCGTATGTGCGTGTGCGTGCATGTGTGTGTTTGCGCCTACGTACGTGCGTGCGTGTGTGTGTGTGTATGACTTGTGTGTGTATGTGTGTGTATGTGCGCACGCACTCGCGCGCGTATGTGCGTTTGCATGTGTGTGTATGTTTGTGTACACGCGCGCGTTCTTCTTTAATTTAACGTCTTTTCACATTACGTGATATTAAACGTGTGCGTTTGCATGTGTGTGCTTGTGTGTTTGTGTGCGTGCGTGTGTGCGCACGTTCGTCAAGTCAAGTCAAGTCAAATTTTTATTTCCAGATGGTACATAATAATACGTGCGTGCGTGCGTGTACGTATGTGTTTGCGTGCGTGCGTGCGCGTGTGTGTGTGTGTGTTACAGACATACGTACTCTCATAGATATCGCGGCAGCCACCTGAGGAAGCCCAGGTAAATGCGGTTCAGGTGTGATTTGCTTGCACATTGCACCCCATGTTTAACGTTCATGCATCAGACTTGCCCACACACTAATGGCCTCTCAGAAATTCGACCCAGATCTAATTTGGAAGACATCTCTCAGAAACTACTATCCAAAAGCATCCTATTTATTTTGGGGTCAGATTGCGGACACTCGAGGGTTTTGAAAAGAAGGGACGCTTTCGTCTTCATTTTTCACTTAGCGTATGATACGACGGGCTAATGGGCTTGTGTGCGAGAATTGTTCCTTTATGATCTGTTTCGTTGTTGGTCTGTTTTGTTGTTGAGCGTTCCCTGGCTTAAACAGTATGAAGGTCAACCTGAACATGCACTCTGTCTCACTCATCACACCTGACGGGATAGCCTAGTGGTTAGAACATTGCGCTCGCAATCTGACTAACTCGGGTTCGATTCCCGTTCAAGAGGATGTTTTCCCCCTGGAGTTAACATCAGTGCCGACTCCACTCTTCCCCAAAAGTCCTTCGGATGAGACTCTAAACCGAGGTCCTGTGTGCGAACGCACGCAGAACATCTTGCGCAGACGTTAAATCCTGTTCCGGTTTTCGTAAGAGTAGGCCATCGTGTGCCGGTGGGAACAGATGACAGAATTGACAAAACCGCATACACACGAGGGACTGGATGTAAAACAAAGCACATAAGTGCTTAGTCCATTATCCTCGATATAAAAGGATAAAATTTTAAAAAATCCCCCCCCCAAAAAAAAAATCAATGTGAGACCCTAAGTACATGCTTCAGAGGTACATGAAAACAGTCATACAGGCAAACATTTCATCCAGTGTGTACTGAATCTGAATCACACACACAGAAACACACACACACTTGATGGCTTGACGAAAAAAAAAAGTATTTTGCTTATTCAATGTACCATCTGGAAATAAAAGTTTGACTTTGACTTTGACTTTCGCACACACACATACACACACTCTCTCTCTCACACACACACACACACACACACACACACACCACACACACACACACACACACACACACACACACACACACACACACACACACACACACACACACACACAACACACACACACACACACACACACACACTCACACATACCTTATTTTTTGGTTCCTAGATAGATGGCTTGATTTAAAAAAAAGATCAAGCAGCAAATCAACGCATTGCTTATTCAATGTACCATCTGGAAATACAAATTTGACTTGACTTGACTCGACTTCACTGTGTGATCATTTCTGCCTTTGCCCTGTCCATACCTTGAGGGTCAACTGAAGACTTACATCCAGGCTGAATCAGAAAAGTTGTAATAGGATTCAGTTAAGTCTGGGCATCTAATCCTTCTTTGCCTGCATCCCTATCGTCTTTGTCACTTTTTTAACAATTATTTTTTTTCTTTCTCCGTTTCATTCCTATCGTCTTCGTTTTCT
Source organism: Rapana venosa (assembly GCA_028751875.1). Lineage (NCBI taxonomy): Eukaryota > Metazoa > Mollusca > Gastropoda > Neogastropoda > Muricidae > Rapana > Rapana venosa. The sequence goes on along the minus strand of CM054140.1, from coordinate 20,152,385 downwards.
TTCCTGGATCCGTTCATATCGTCTTTATTCCTTCTCTCTCTGTCTCTGTGTCTCCGTCTGTCTGTCTCTTTCTCTCTGTCTGTCTCTTCTCTCTGTCTCTTTCTCTTCTCTCTCCCTCTCTCTTCAGAGTTTAGAGTTCAGAGTTCTCTCTATCTGTCTGTCTGTTTCTGTCTGTCTGTCTCTCTCTCTGACTCTGACTCTTTCTCTCTCTCTCTCTCTCTCTCTCTCTCTCTCTCTCTCTCTCTCTGTGACTCTGTCTGTCTGACTCTATCTCTATCTGTCTCTCTCTCTGTCTCTGTCTGTCTGTCTGTCTCTGTCTTTCTGTCTATCTCTCACTCTCTGTCTTTCTCTCTCTCTGTCTGTTTCTCTCTGTCTCTGTCTGTCTGTCTGTCTGTCTCTGTCTGTCTCGTCTGTCTGTCTGTCTGTCTCTGTCTCTCTCTCCATATCATCTTTTTGTCAGAAAGTTGCCAAGTCTAGGCTTGTATCAAGGTCGTGTGGGCTTCTGCAGTTCTGCAGGGACAGATGTGAGATTTGAAGATATCTGGAGCATGACTGGGGGGAGGGGGGGGGGGGGGGGGGAAGAAGGGGGAGGAAGAGAGAGAGACAGACAGACACAGGGGCACACACACACACATACACACACACACACACATATATTATAATATATATATATATATATATATAATATATATATATATATATATATATATATATATATATATATATATATATATATATATATATATATATATAAATATATATGTGTGTATGTGTATGTATATATGAATGTATGTATGTATGCATGTATGTATGTAAGTAGAAGGAAGGTGGCAGGATGGTTAAAGACGTTTGTCTGCCAACAAGTAAACCGTGAGGTTGTGGGTTCGATTCCCAGCCTCGCCCTTTCTTCCCAGTTTGACGAAAAATTCGAACTGAATGTCAAAGTCCTTCGGATGAGACTATAAACCGAAGCCCCGTGTGCGAACGCATGCAGAACATCTTGCGCACACGTTAAATCCTGTTCCGCTTTTCGGAAGAGTAGGTCATTGTGTTCCGGTGGGAACAGATGAAAAAATTTACAAAACCGCATACACACGGGGACTGGATGTAAAAAAAAGCACATGAGTGCTTATTCCATTAACCTCGATGTAAAAAAAAAAGTCATCTGAGCGCTTTGATTTGTTGCTTTACAAGATTCAGCGCTATATAAATTCCATACATTACTATTATTATGTATGTACGTACGTATGTATGCATGTATGTATGTATGTATGTCTGTCTTTATGTCTGTATGTATGTATGTATGTATGTATGTGTGTGTGCGCGCGTGTACGTGTATGTATGAGTGTGTGTGTGTGTGTGTGTGTGTGTGTGTGTGTGTGCGCGCGTGTGCCTGCGTGCGTACGCATGTCCGTATGCATGTACGTGTATGCATGGTGCAGACCCGGAAATAAATCCAGGGCATTTTTCCGCTTACACGTAGTGATACCTTCCCGAGAAAAAGCGAAACAGAAGCTGTGGTATCTACTGCTAGTATGAGTTCAAAAAAGATTGCTAATAATTTCAGCCAAAGCAGACGCAAAATGGCCTCGTGGTTAGAGCATCGAACTCCAGAAGTGACGGTATCTGAGGTAGAGTGTTCGAGTCTCCTGTGAGGTCTTCGTCCACACGAGGGCTTTATGTTTCCCCTGGCGTTAACATCGGTAAGACACTTCAGCCCTGGGAAGGCTTCTGGTGAAGGTATACACCGGGATTCTGCCTGTCAAACCACACAGAACATCTTGCATACGCGTTCGGTGGTCTAGAGGTAATGCACTTGCCTAGAAGGCAAAAAGTCCGGGTCGGAAGTATGCGGTGGTTTGATCCCCGTTTGGGCCCAAAACTTCCCCCCCCCCCCTATCCATTAGACCGTGAGTGGTGGTCTGGGTGCTACACATAATTATTCATCGCACGTAAAAGAACCAACGGCAACAAGTGAGTTGTCTCTGGCAAAATTCTGCAGAAAAAAAGCCAGTCTGATAGGGAAACAAATACAGTTGCAGACAGGAAAAAGAAAAAAAATGGGTTGCGCTGCTCTTGTGGCGACGCGGTCTCCCCGGGGAGAACAGCCAAAATATTATTTTAAAATACCATCCACTTTTCGTAAAAGAGTAGGCTAGCTATAGCCGGTGACATGGTAACACGAACATGCCCAGCATGCATTCCGCTACCTGGTGAGGGATGGGCTCTTTCAAGATCAATATTACCCTTGCCACACTTCCTGTAAAAAAACCCAGCCTCAGTGCAGTGCTCTAACGACACGACAGGGGGAAGAGATAGCCTAGTGGTTAGAACATTGCGCTCGCAATCTGACGACCCGGGCTCGATTCCCGTTCAAGGGGGATATTTTCCCCTGGAGTTAACATCAGTGCAGACTCCACTCTCCCCAAAAATCCTTCAGATGAGATTATAAATCGAGGAGGTCCCGTGTGCGAACGCACGCAAAACATCTTGCGCACACGTTAAATCCTGTTTCGCTTTTCGTAAGAGTAGGCCATTGTGTGCCGGTGGGAACAGATGACAGAATTGACAAAACCGCATACACACGGGGACTGGATGTAAAAAAGCACTAAGTGCTTATTCCATTATCCTCGATATAAACGAATTTAGAAAACAACAAAAAACCTCCAAAACACCCCATAGGACGAAGGGAGGAGGAGACACATCAAGCCCAGTCAAACTCTGCCAGACAGCCACGCTCGGAGAAGAGGTGATAGGCTGAGATGGGGCTGTGGTGTGTTGCATCCTGTAGACCCGGAGAGATGGTCCAGGGGAACAGTTGGTTCCTGGCATTTTGTGGTTTATTGCGTGCATAAGCGAGATTGGCTAACAGCAAGGTTTTATGGTGTGTGTGTGTGTGTGTGTGTGTGTGTGTGTGTGTGTGTGTGTGTGTGTGTATGTGTGTGTGTTTCGGACGAGACCATAAAACACGATCCCTCCCCCCCCCCCGCTCCCCACCCCCCCCCCCCCGCCTCCTCCCTGCGGATGCATGCATAACATCTTGCAGCAATGTTGTGTTAAAACCAAAGCTACCTGATGACATAGAAAATGAGGCTAGTGATAGCTGGCGGTATGGATAACCCTCAATAGCTAGCATGCATGCATGCACCCGAGGCATCACTAGGCTTAGTGCATTGGGTTATGTAGTTTGGGACACCTCGGCTGATGTGGTGTAGCGTACATGTGTGCAGTATGCCACTCGCTATGAGGCCCACCAGGCAAAAACTGAAAACCGGAGCCGACATTCACCGTGTGGTGACAGATACATACATACAGGATACAATAAGTCTGGAGTGCCCTGTGGAAATAATTATTATCAGTTGTCTTAAGCAAAGGGTTTACATCACAAGGCTGATGTGTCCAGCGCAAGTACTTCTAAGATATTCTCTTTATTGTATTTGGTTGTGTGTGGTGTCGCTATATGAATTTCTTGTCCATAACTGTATCAAGGCGTTGAACTGAGCGAACCCAGTCAAAAGGAGCTTTGAAATAACTGTTTAGACTGCTTAGCACATCAGTCAGTTTTTAAAAAAAATCAACACACAAAAGAAAAACACGAACCAAAACTAATGTAACTTTTAAAGATATTACATAAAACAAAAACTGTCGAGACTGGGAACGTAAAACGAGTACTTCCTCACTTTCTAAGGAAAATCTATTTACCGGATTCGCACATTCACAAAGACAAGAGAAAATGTCAGATTTGGAATGGTTTGTCTTGCAGTTTGCTGTCTATGCATTGACAAACCACTTGTGTTTTTTCCTCCCACATGAAGTTTTCAGACAGAGGAAGGAGAAGCCTGTCTACTTTACGACTTTAACCATTTTACGACATAACAACAGTCGTGTTGTGTCATGATTCTAGAAACTTGGTAAGAAATTCAGTCTGTATGGAGAACTAAGCAGCGTGAAGAGTTTTAGAAAATTGTCCAATCTTCTCTTCATTGGGATGATAAGAGGACCCCCCCGTCAAACTTTGATACCCCCCAAAAACCTGTCAATAACCAAGCTTTCGTTTGACAAAGACGTGTCAGGATGCGATTACAGAAAGTGACGAAAGAGTGTGATCACAGGGTGTGTGATTCACCCAGCACGTTTATCTACCATCAACAATGTCTTCTGAATCAGCCGACTTCCTTGTCCTCCAGGGATTAGATCTAACTGATAGATTTGAACGAATCCTCGTCCTTTTACTGGGCCATTAATGTCTAATAGCTATATATCCTATCCATAAATCTCTATGGTTCAACATTGAAGTGATGACTTTATCAAAGAACAGCCTTTCACCACATACAGTAGATCGGTTGCGTATCGATGTGCCCGCCCCCCCCCCCCCCCCCACCCCCCGTCCCATCCAAGTGACCCCGTCTCTCTATGTGTCCCTTGTCTCTGTGTTATCCTCAATTTTGTAATTACGTCTCTATCTGCCCGCCACATCGTCGATATTTGCAAGGTGCTTCATGTGTCCATGTCTGTCTGTGTCTCCTGTCTGTATGTGTCCCTGCTTCTATGTGTCCCTGTCTCTATGTGTCCCTGTCTCTGTGTGTCCCTGTCTTTATGTGTCCCTGTCTGTATGTGTCCCTGTCTCTATGTGTGTCCCTCTCTCTGTGTGCCCCCCTGTTTCTGTGTGTCCCTGTCTGTGTGTGTCCCTGTCTGTGTGTGTACCTGTCTGTATGTGTCCCTGTCTGTATGTGTCCCTGTCTGTATGTGTCCCTGTCTGTATGTGTCCCTGTCTCTGTGTGTCCCTGTCTCTGTGTGTTCCTGTCTCTGTGTGTCCCTTTCTCTATATAATAATAATAATAATAATGTATGGAATTTATATAGCGCTGAATCTTGTAAAGCAACAAATCAAAGCGCTCAGATTTTATTTCATACCACTTTAAGTCATGGCAGATTTCTCTCCGTGAAATTCGGGCTGCTCTCCCCGGGGAGAGCGGGAGAACGCGTCGCCACTTAGCGCTGCGCCACCCTTTCACCCTTTTTTTTCTGCAGCTGTATTTGTTTCCCTATCAGAGTGGCTTTTTTCTAAGAATTTTGCCAGGGACAACTCTCTTGTTGCCGTGGGTTTTTTTACGTGCGCTAAATAATTACGTATAACACACGGGACCTCGGTTTATCGTCTCATCCGAAAGACTATGCCCCTGTCTCTATATGTCCCTGTCTGTATTTGTCCCTGTCTGTATGTGTCCCTGTCTCTGTGTGTCCCTGTCTCTGTGTCCCTGTCTGTATGTGTTCCCTGTCTCTATGTGTCCCTGTCTGTATGTGTCCCTGTTTATAAATGTGTCCCTATCTCTTTGTGTCCCCTCAGAAGTAATGGTATGTCATAGTGGCATACCTTTTCCCTCCTGGTTTTCTTCAAGGTTCCTCGTGGAAAAAAAAAGATGAAAATAACATCGTTACTGATAATTTGTCGACGCTCTCTGTCTCTGTCTGTCAGTTTGTCTCTGTCTGCCTGTCTCTGTCTGTCTGTCTCTGTCTGCCTGTCTCTGTCTGTCTGTCTCTGTCTGTCTCTGTCTGTCTGTCTCTGCCTGTCTCTGTCTGTCCTGTCTTTGTCTGTCTGTCTCTCTGTCTGTCTGTCTCTGTCTGTCTGTCTGTCTCTGTCTGTATGTATCTGTCTGTCTGTCTCTGTTTGTCTGTCTTTGTCTGTCTCTGTCTGTCTGTCTCTGTCTGTCTGTCTGTCTCTGTCTCTATGTACTGAAGTCACGTTACTTTAAGTCACATCAAGGCAATTCACGTCACGTCAAGGCAAGTCAACTCACGTCACGTCACGTCATGTCAAGTCAAGTCAAGTCACGTCCAGCCAAAATAAAGCAAACTTAAGTCAAATCAAGTCAAGTCAAGTCAAGTCAAGTCACTTCAAGACAAGTCAAGCTGTCTGTACTCAAAAGGTCAAGGAGTTGGTTCTTGATGAAGCGTAATAAGAAAGTTCATGACTAGAAACAGGCTTCAGACACAGGGAGTGGGCCAAGTCACGCACATCATCATCACCTCCACCACCACCCCCACCGCCACCACCACCACCACCACCACCATCATCATCCTCAGCAACATCTCTACGCGGTGTTCAGTGTTCAAGGACAGGGATGATGGATTTTATGGCACAGGCACACGCCTGATGGTAGTTATAGTATCACCAAAAAAAAGAAGAAAAAAAAGGGTGGCGCTGCTCTTGTGGCGACGCGCTCTCCCCGGGGAGAGAGCAGCCCGAATTTCACATAGAGAAATCTCGTGACTTAAAGTGGTATAAAATTTAAAAAACAACAACAACAACGATAATATGCCTGCCACGCCTCTGGAAAAATTGGCACGTCTTTAAAGGTTGGTGTTAATTTTTAGATAATAGGTTGAAAACAAGCACGAAGGCACACTTTGTACATTGTTGGTTTAAAAAAAAAAGAAAGACTAAAAAAAAAAAAAGCAAAATGGCACACTGTCAAGGCGTTTGGTCTTTTTTTATTTTTTTTATAGTGGTATGCTAAAAAACCATCAAAACGGCTTTGAACATCTGTGTTTTGAGCCCGGGTAGAGGTGGGGGTGGAGGGTGTGTGTGTGTGTGTGTGTGTGTGTGTTTGTGTGTGTGTGTGTGTGTGTGTGTGTGTGTGTGTGTGTGTGTGTGTGTGTGTGAGTGGGGGGGGGGATATTCGGGTAATCATTTTTATCAAAATGTTGACGAAAGTTATGTGCAAAAGAGCATGCATATAATTATGTGCGCATGTTGTGCACGCTTACACACACACACACACACACACACACACACACACACACACACACACACACACACACACACACACACACACACACACACACACACACACACACATATATATATATATATAATTATATCTATATTCTATATCTATATATATATATATATATATTATAATATATATATCTCCCCCCCCCCCCTCTCTCTCATCTCTCTCTCAGTACTCACTTGATACCGTCAAACTGGAATCTATGTGCAGTCTGTAATCCATACAGGTGCAACATGCTGGTCGCCTGAAACATAGGTCAGTAGCTTCTATGCAAGCAGAGAGTTCAAACGTGCACACAGACAGACAGACTGACAGACATACAGACAGACAGACAGAAAGAAAGACAGACATACAGACAGACAGACTGACAGACAGACAGACAGACAGATACACACAAACACATAATTATATACACACACGCGCGCGCGCATGCACACATACACGTACTCACATACACACACGCATTGCTTATTCAATGTACCATTTGGAAATAAAATGTTGACTTTGACTTTGACTTTGACATGCGCACACGCCTGTATGCATGCACAAGAGAGAGAGAGAGAGAGAGAGAGAGAAGAGAGAGAGAGAGAGAGAGGAGGGAAGAGAGAGGAGAGAGAGAGAGAAGAGAGAGAGAGAGAGAGGGAGAGAGAGGGGGGTCGGAAGAGAGAAGTGGCCTTATTATGATAATGATAATGATCGTCATCAACAGCAGTAACAGGAACAGCAGTAGCAGCAGCAGCAGTAGTACAGCAGAAGCAGTAACAACAACAACAGCAGCAGTAACAGGAGCAGCAGTAACAACAGTAACAACAGCAACAACAACAGCAGCAGCAGTCACAACAACAAAAGTAACAACAGCAGCAGCAGTAACAACAACAGCAGCAGTAACAACATCAGCAGCAGTAACAACAACAGCAGCAGTAACAACAACAGCAGCAGTAACAACAACAGCAGCAGTAACAACAAGAACAGTAACAACAACAGCAGCAATCACAACAACAGCAGCAGTAACAACATCAGCAGCAGTAACAACAACAGCAGCAGTAACAACAACAGCAGCAGTAACAACAAGAACAGTAACAACAACATCAGCAGTAAC
>CM054140.1:20119492-20139492 GCA_028751875.1 Rapana venosa | reverse complement strand
TAATAAAATGGGAGACTGGAGATTTTATTACATTTTTTTTGTTGGGTGGGGGGGGGGGGGGGGGGAGGGAGGGGGGGGGGGGGGATAGTGTTAGTTGTTTTTTTCTTCAGGGGTGGAGATTGTGTTGTTAGTTGGAGGTGTGTTTTTTGTGTTTTTGTTTGTTTGTTTGTTTTTACTTGTGATCGTTTGTTTATTTGTTCGTTTGTTTGTTAGATTGTTTTGTTTGTTTGTTTGTGATTGTTTGGTGGGTTGTTTCGTGCGTTTGTTGTTGTTGTTTTTCGGTCGGATTTGATTACAGTGTCTTTTCTCTTTGTTTCTTATCCAATGTATTGTCTGATTGTTATTGTTGTTGTTGTGGTGGTGGTGGTCAGATTGTTTCTTCGTCCTGTAGCTGTGACAGTGATTGTCTAGCGTGTTTGGGTGGCTGACATTCTGTCTGTCGGTTTGTCTGTGTTTCTGTGTCTTTCTGTGTCTATCTGTCTGCTCTGTCTGTTTGTCTGTCTGTGTTTCTGTGTTTTTTCTGTCTGTCTGTCTCTGTATGTTTGTCTGTCTGTGTTTCTGTGTCTTTCTGTCTGGGCTGTCTCTGTCTGTTTGTCTATGTGTGCTTTTGTGTCTACCTGTCTGCCTGTCTGTGTCTGCCTGTGTCTATCTGTCTGTCTGTCTGTCTGTCTCTCTCTCTCTCTCTCTCTCTCTCTCTTTCTTTCTTTCTTTCTTTCTTTCTTTCTTTCTGTCTCTCTTCTCCCCCTTTCTCTCTCACACTCACTCACACATGCACGCACACACGCACACCTAAACAACACACTGCAGAGAGAGAGAGAGAGGAGAGAGAGATGATGAGAGAGGAGAGAGAGAGAGAGAGAGAGAGAGAGAGAGAGGAGAGAGAGAAAGAGAGAGAGAGAGAGAGATGAGAGAGAGAGAGAGAGAGAGAGAGAGAGAGAGAGGAGAGAGGAGAGGATGAGAGAGAGAGAGAGAGAGAGAGGAGACGGAGAGAGAAAGAGAGAGAGTCTAATTAAGACATGAACAAATATGAAGACATGCTTTGCAAAAAAATAAAGCACACACATAAACAAACAAACAAACACACACACAATCACTCACACACACATACACACACTACAACACACCACACCAAACACACACACACACACCACACCACACCACGCCAAACCCCCACCCCCACACACACACACACACAAACACACTACATCCCCCCCCCCACACACACACAACACCCCCCCCCACACACACACATAACATACACACTTACGTTCCTCCACGCATGTGACATTATCCTGGGCGAGCTTAAAACCCTCTCGGCAGGCGCAGTACAGATGCCCATCGCTGTCTCTTTTACACTGGTCCGTACAGCCTAGCTTCGCGCACTCTGGAACAAGATTCAAAGACGTCAGTGACTAACATGTTAACAGCATACAATGTTGTTGTTGTTGTTTTTGTTGTTGTGCGTTCCCCAGCTTAACACTCTGGGGGGGTTACCCAGAATGTGCATGCATTCTGACTCAAATCATCCTCCCACCTGGGAATGAATCACTGTGAGATTAAAATTGCCACACTACTGAATGAGAAAAGGTTTGTGCGTGTATGATTGTTTTTTTTTTTTAAGTACCTCGCCATATAGGCAGCCATACTCCGACTTCAGAGGATTTTTTTTTTGGTTTTTAAGTACCTCGCCATATAGGCAGCCATACTCCGACCTCAGAGGATATTTTTTGTGTTTTTAAGTACCTTGCCATATAGGCAGCCATACTCCGACTTCAGAGGATTATTTTTGTGTTTTTAAGTACCTCGCCATATACGCAGCCATACTCCGACCTCAGAGGATCTTTTTTGTGTTTTTAAGTACCTCGCCATATAGGCAGCCATACTCCGACTTCAGAGGATTATTTTTGTGTTTTTAAGTACCTTGCCATATAGGCAGCCATACTCCGACCTCAGAGGCAAATTCAACACAACGTGTTACAACTTAAAAACAACACATTTTAGTGTAGGCCTTGGTAATGAGCTGACATCAATAACTGACACAGCTTTTGGTCTGGGCCATCATACATATTGGAAAGTTTTGGGGAAGAAAAATTCGCTGGAAAAAAAAAGTATCGTATTGTATTGCATTGTATTGCATCGTTTCGCGATTGTACTGCTCTGTATTGCGTTGGGTTACATTTTAATGCATGTGTTATTATTATTGCATTGCATTGCTTTTGTAATGTTTAATGATTATGTCGCGTTACATTGTATTGTAATGCGTTATGCTGCGTTGTACTGCATGATGTTGCGTAGTACAGCTTTGTATTGCATAATATTGCATAGTACAGCTTTGTATTGCATGATGTTGCGTAGTACAGCTTTGTATTGCATGATGTGTCGTAGTACATTTTTGTATTGCATAATGTTGCATAGTATAGCTTTGTACTGCATAATGTTGCATAGTATAGCTTTGTAATGCATAATGTTGCATAGTACAGCTTTGTATTGCATCGCGTTGGATAGTTCTGCATTGAACTGATTCAGATTGCATTATACTGCATTGTGTTGTGCTGAACTGCGTTGTAATGCACTGCATTGCATTGCATTGCGTTGTGTTGCGTGATACTGCTAACTTCTCCCTTCAGTCCTTAAATGTATTGCATTGTATTGCATCGTACTGCATCAGATTGCATTGCATTGTGTTGTATTTCATTTGTATTGCATTCTTTTGCATCAGATTGCATTGCAGCGCATTGTGTTGTATTTTATTGCATCGTAATGCATTGTACTGCATCAGATTGCATTGTATTGCATTGTGTTGCATTGTACTGCATCAGATTGCATTGTGTTGAATTGTACTGCATCGTACTCCATTGTATTGCATTGTATTGCATTGTATTGTATTGTACTGCATCGTCTTGCATCGTCTTGTATTGTATTGTATTGAACCGTATTGCTTTGTACTGCATCATATTTCATTGCATTGTGTTGTACTGTTTTGCATGGCATTGCATTGTACTGCATCAGATTACATTGTGTTGCATTGTGTTGAATTGTACTGCATTTTATTTCTGTTATTTATTCATTTTATTTATTCTTTTATATCGAGGATAATGGAATAAGCTCTCATGTGCTTTTTTACATCCAGTCCTCGTGTGCATGCAGTTTTGTAAATTTTATCATCTGTTCCCACCGGCACACAATGGCCTACTCTTTCGAAAAGCGGAACAGGATTTAACGAGTGCGTAAGATGTTCTGCAACCCGATGACATACCATGCATTGCATCTTATCGTATCGTATCGTATTGCGTTGTATTAGTGAATCCTCCCTCAACTCCTTGAGAAGTCATAGAGGTACCACGCTGGAAGTTTTACATGATGTGTTATGGACAAGTTGAACCTGGTGAAGCCCATCTTTTCCTGGACAACAGAATGCATGCTGGGCATGTTCGGTTCGCGTCATCCACTAATGATGATTGATTCCTGATGTCTGGGTGCATTTTTTGTTGTTGTTTTAGCTTGTGATGTGTGTGTACTGATGTACGGATATTATGTTGTGCATGTGGTGTTGTTATTTTTCGGTAATGTTTTCCTGATTGCTGGGTTGTTTTTGTTGTTGTATGGCTTATATCCCGCGTGAGTTTCTCTATTTGTTTGTTTGTGTGTGGTGCGTGCGTGTGCGTGCGTGCGTGCGTGTGTGTGTGTGTGTGTGTGTGTGTGTGTGTGTGTGTGTGTGTGTGTGTGGGGTGTGTCTGTGTCTCTGTCTGTGTATGTATGTGTGTGTGTATGAGTGTGTGTGTGTGAGAGAAAGACAGAGACAGAGACAGAGAGACAGACAGACATAGACAGACAGACATACATACAGACAGACAAAGAGACAAACAGACACAGAAACAGACAGACAGGCAGATGTTCCAACAGGCACAAAATCAGACAGGCAATAATTATACCGAAAAAAAAAGACAGTAGACAGAAAAGAAAAGAGTTTTCAATTCCTTCGAGTCGTTATACCTTCAAGCTGAATTTGCATCTGCCAAGGAAGTAAAAAACATCTGTTCCCAAGTTTCCCTCAATTTCGTTGCAAATGAAATTTTGTTTTGCAATCGTCTCCAACCATGATTAAATGCTTTTTTTTATTTTTCATTTTCATACCATTTTAAGTCACGGCAGATTTCTCTGCGTGAAATTCGGGATGCTCTCCCCGGGGAGAGCGTGCGCATCGCCACAAGAGCAGTGCCACCCATTATTATTATTTTCTTTTTCGATTCCTGTCTTCTACTGTAATTGTTTCCGTATGAGAGTGGCTTTTTTTCATACACAATTTTGCCAGGGACAACTCTCTTGTTACCGTGGGTTCTTTGACGTGCGCTAAATAGTTTTGTGTAACTCACAGGACCTTGGTTTATTGTTTCATCCGAAAGATTAGCACCAAGACCATAACTCATGATCTAATGCATGGGGGGAAAAGTTTCGGGCCAAAACGGGAATCAAACCACCGCACACTTCCGACCCGGACTTTTTGCTTTCTAGGCAGGCGCGTTACCTCTAGACCACCCATCCACATTAAAACAAAGGTGTCCGGCAGTTCCATCCTCCCCCCCCCACCACCCACCCAGCCCTTCTCACAGCCCGTCCACACCCCATTCCGGCAATTTCTCCTCTTCCTACTGTTCTTTTCCATACACCCCTCTCTCCCCTCTCCAGTTTTACTTACAGCTTGAACTGTCCCACAATTTAAAGCACGGTAAAATTTGCAGCTGCTTGCACAATATTATTTTTTTCCCGATTCCTGCCAAGTCATCAAATGTGACACAAATCACTGGATCTATATCATACATGTTTCAGTGTTATGCACACCGTACACTTATACACGAAGAGGATTTAAACATTGGCAGGCCACGAATCGCAATGCTGTAACCGCTAGGCTATCCCGCACCCACCCCCACCCCCACCCCCATTCCAATCGTATTCTAAAGAAGAAATTCATATTCCTGTGAACTACTTGAAGCTGCCATTGAAAGATGATAACAACACAAAAAGGTAAATATATGCTTTTTATAGTACATGCTGCTCAAATATTCTAAAAAATGGAAACGAGTAACTAGCAAACTCCTTGTGTTTTATATTTATAGATTAAAAAGGGGATACCACGAAGATCATAATGTGTGTTTCTGGAAAAGTAATCACACTCGGTTGAATAATAACGGGGCAAAGCATTGCCAGATAGATACTTAAGAGTGCCGACAAAGGCGAGAAAAATTGACCAGAAAAAACAACAACAAGCGTTTACTTGGACTCATAAGAGTTACAGTTGGTTGCCTTTGACCCAAAAGTGAGATGAATAATACTTATCCAAAAGCAACAACAAAAGGAAATGTTAATTCAACATCGCTGGGCGCTTTTCATATTGTGATGAGTACATGCTGATGTTCAGATACTGTGTTGTGGTATTTTTTCTTCCCCTGTGATGTTACGTTTACATATTTACTGTTTTTATGGATGGTTTGTAACCCGCGGGAATGTCTCTGTCTCTGAGATAATAAAGTGCTTGAATTTGAATTTGAAAACATAATGATATGATAACCACAAACATCAGCCAAAAAAAAAAAGAACACAGACTAAAACACCGAAAAGGTATTAAAACACAAATGGAATGGTCATCCTATCCACTCATATTGTTGATATCCTCTGGAGTTAATATCAGTGCCGACTCCACTCCCAAAAAACGTCCTTCGGAAGAGACTATAAACCGAAGTCCCCGTATGCGAACGCACGTACAGCATCTTGCGCACACGTTTAAACCCGTTTCAGAAGAGTAGGCCATTGTGTGCCTGTGGGAACGGTGGACAAAATTGACAAAACTGCACACACACAGGGACTGGATGTTAAAAAAATCACACGAAGTGCTTATTCCATTATCCTGGAAATAAGGTAAAGGTAAAGGAGTCCCATAACCTATAAGGTCGTAGGGGAGCGAGGCGTCAGAGACCTCACTTCTCTAGGGGCCAGCATATTGAGGGCGGCGCCCATCTCCTCTCCCTCGCTGCTTTACCTTCCCTGACCTAAGAGTGCAGGTTACCATTTAAGCTGGGGAATGGGGAGACAGTACTGAAGCCAAGGCGCGTCAACGGGACCATCCAGTGGTAACCACGCTCGACGCTGCTTAACTTGATGGGGGAATGCGAGTGCTCCGACCCCTGAGCTATGCGTCCCCATGGTAATAAGAATGGTGAAAAGAAAAGTGATCGCCGACAACGGAAGACCATTCAAGGTGCGTGTCAGATGAAACCTCACATGAACTGAGCAACTACATGCGTATTGAAAAACCGATGAAAAACAAATGCATCCATCCTGAATCAACTATCTAGGCTGCTATCCGTTCAGGGTCAAAACGGTCAGTCACCATGGTTTAGAAAGCAATTTCAATTGATGGCATTCTCTTGAGTACACACACACACACACCGTCATCAAAACAGCACGCACCACGCAGCAGAGCAATCACATTATGCATCACATCAGTACACACACACAGAGTACACACACCACACACACACACCACGCACGCACGCACGCACACACACACGCACACACGACCCCCCCCCCCCCCCACCACCACCCCACCCCCCCCCCCCCCCACACACACACGCCCGCGCGCCCGCGCGTGTGCGCGTGCACGCATTGTGGGAAAAAAAAATTTGCAAATCGTAATTAATCAAGGACGCATCGTAGCTATAATGTGGAATGTTAGAGGACAATAAAGACAGAGAAATTAATTCGCGCGCGCGCGTGCGTGTGTATATGTGTGTGTGTGTGTTTCTACTCTGTGTGTCTGTGTACGTGCGTGCGTGCGTGCGTGCGAGTTGGTGTGTTTGTGTGTATACATGCGTGCGCACGTGTGTGTGTGTTTGTGTTTGTGCACGGATGTGCACGTGCGTGCGTGCATGTATGAATCTACTGAAATACACTGCTTTCAAAAGAACAAGATCACATGCTAAACTGGCACAATATTCTATTGGCCTACTCTATCCCTGGGAAAAATGTTTTCAAAGTACACACACACACACACACACACATACACGCGCGCGCGCGCGCGCATACACACACACGTGCGCGCGCACGCACGCACGCACACGTGCATGCACACACACAAACACAAACCTTCCCCCACACACATACACTCACATCCTGCGCGCGTGCGCGTGCACACACACACACACACACACACACACACACACACACACACACACACACACACACACACACACCACACACACACACACACACACACACACACACAAACACACACACACAGAGGAAACAACTTTTAATCTGTAAGAATCCAGACACAGACACACACACACAACACACACACACACACACACACACACACACACCACACACACACACACACACACACACCACACACACACACACACACACACACACACACACACACACATAGAATTAAAAAAAACCCACCCAACTAAACAAACCGAGCAATCTCACAGATAATAATGAATACAAATGCATCAACACCATTAATGCGAAACGGACAGACAATAGAATGCAGGCAGAACAATAATTAACGATGCGTTGATACTAATTATCATTTTCATGTTAGATGATAATCATATGTGGCACTTAGTTCTACAGGTATGTCATTAGTTCCTGAACTGCAGTTGTGATTCATTGTCTTCTAATAATATTGTCAGTTTAAGCAGCTACCGTTTTTGACCCAGCTTAATAATAAACCGTGCATTCCAAAAATATGTTAATCATAGCAAATAATGACACGGGAAAATGGAGAGCGAAAGAGAGAGAGGAGAGAGAGAGAGAGAGAGAGAGAGAGAGAGAGAGAGAGAGAGAGAGGAGAGGAGAGAGAGGAGAGGAGGAGAGGAGGGAGAGAGAGAGAGAGAGTGGGAGAGGAGAGGAGAGAGGAGAGAGGGGAGAGGAGAGAGAGAGAGAGAGGAGAGAGGAGAGAGAGAGAGAGAGAGAGAGAGAGAGAGAGAGAGAGAGAGAGAGATGGAACGAGCAGATGGCCCGCAGATTCACAACAAAAAGATATAAACAGCGCTACGCAATCCATCCAATATGGTACCTAGGCCATAGTGCAACCCAACCCAACCCAACACATCACAACACAACACAAAACTATAAAGTTGAACAAACAAACAAAACAAACAAACCAGCGCATGAGCACCACGCAGATCGACAACGAACAGATATAAAACACATTAGGTTTCAACTGGCCTAGAGGATTTTTGCTATCGCTTAGCGATCTAGACACCCGCGGTTCGAATTTCGCTCAAGTCTGGGTGTCTTCTTCCTCTGCCATTAAATCTTAGAGCCTCCCCAGAGAGCCAGAAAATCAGGCCAGAACTCCGGCCCGGGATGGAAGAGGTTAGGGGGGGGGGGGGGGGGGGGACCGTGAGTGGCTTCTTGTCTGAAGGCCTTCTCTGATGTCCGTCCACCTCTTCTTAGCTTACAGTTTCTGTCTTCTATCCTCCAGTGCTGCTGGTTTGTGAGCTAGAGTTTTGTCGATGAGTCAAGAAACCCAACCAACCAACCAAACAACCAGCCAGCTAGCTAGCTAACCAATCGATCAATAAACCAACCAATCAACCAATCAATCAATCAATCAATCAACCTACAAACCAATCAATCAATCAATCAATCAATCAATCAACCAACCAACCAACCAAAAAACGAAACAAACTAATCAACCAACCAACCAGCCAGACAGCCAGCTAGCCAGCCAATCAACCAGCCAGCCAGCCAGCCAGCCAGCCAACCAACCAACCAGCCAGTTAAAGCAACTTACCAGGCGATTGGCCTCCAAGAGAATCTTCGGCAGAACTGTTTGACACTGTAGAGACAGAAAAGTAAATCAGTCAGTCAGTCAGTCAGTCAGTCAATCAATCAATCAATCAATCAATCAATCAATCAATCAATCAATCAATCAATCAATCAATCAATCAATCAATCAATATTTCCATCAATTTATCTATCCGTCCCTCCATCCGTTAATCAAAGTCCTAACTTATGCGTTAAGCAAATCATGATTCATGGTGGGGGGGAGGGCGTAATTTTGTATAAGTAATTTTGTATAAGAGAGAGAGAGAGAGAGAGAGAGAGAGAGAGAGAGAGGAGATGAGAGAGAGAGGAGAGAGAGAAGAGAGTGAGAGAGAGAGTAGATGGAGAGAGGAGGAGGGGGGAGGGGCAGCCAGATTTAGACAGAAACAGTTTTCTTGAAAAAAAGAGGAAATAATGTCGATCGACATACAACAGCAGCAATTTTAGTGCTGTTGCTTGTATTAGCCCCATAGGGTATCATCATCATCATCATCATCATCATCATATCATCATCATCATCATCATCATTATTATTATTATTATTATTATTATTATTATTATTATTATTATTATTATTTTATTATTATTTAAGTTCTTCTTCTTCTTCTTCTTCTTCTTCTTCTTCTTCTTCTTCTTCTTCTTCTTCAAATTCTTCTTCTCACAAACACCATTACCGCTAGTACCATTGGCATCTTTAACAAAATAAAAGACAGATCAAACAAATAAACCCAAACAAAATCCCGTTCAGGATGTTTTAGTTTAAAACGGCAAAGAGATACATAATCTTGACAGAATTTCACTCATACTGTATCAAAAAGATGAAAATCAGCGGAGTCTAGATCTAACAGAGAACGCGTGGGTATTTGCTAAATCATACCCCCCACCCTCCCGCACACACTTATTTATAAATCTATATCAGAAACAGAGAAATTCAAATGCGTCAATGATCTGATCAGATTTCGGGTTTGTTTTCGTCTTTTTCAGAAAGGTCAGAACTTTTTCCACGCAAAATGAAATAAAGTTGAAGACACATAAGTACACAACTAGACGAAAGAAAGAAACAAGCAAATAATAGATAAATAAACTCCAAAAAAGAATATAAAATAAAGTCGATCTGTTGTTCTTGCGAAATGTAGAAGGAAAGAAAATCTGAAGGCAACAGACAGAAAGTGCGAACGTCTTGGAAGGAAGGAAGGAAAGAAGGAAGGATCGTGAAGGAGAATAGCCTTTTGTATACCTTTGAACTGTTTCATTTACGCTGAGTAAGTTTGAGTTTAATAATTAGGGCGGGGCAAGGCAAGACAAGACGAGGCAAGGCAAGGCAGGGCAGGCAGGGCAAGGCAAAGCAAGGCAAGGCAGGGCAGGATAGGGCAGGGCAGGGAAGGGTAGGGCAGGGCAAGGCAAGGCAAGGCAGGGCAAGGCAAAACAAGGCAGGGCAGGGCAAGGCAAGGCAGGGCAGGGCAAGGCAGGGCAGAGCAGGGCAGGGCAAGGCAAACCAAGGCAGGGCAAGGCAAAGAAAGGCAGGGCAGGGCAGGGCAGGGCAGGGTAGGGCAGGGTAGGGCAGGGCATGGCAGGGCAGGGCAGGGCATGGCAAGGTAAGGCAGGGCAAAACAAAGCAAGGCAAAGTAAGGCGAGGCAAGGACAGGGGAGGATAATTATGCAACGTGATAATTTATAAGACTGGTTCAAACTTAGTTCTTATTCATTAATTAATAACACTCCCCCCCCCACACACACAGACACACAAGTTCAGGACGTAGAGCAGAGCGTGGGAAGGGCAGGGCAGGGCAGGACAGGGCAGGGCACCTTACACTTACAAGCCGTAGCATAGGTGATTAAGTGCTGACATGACTTCTCTGTGAATTAGCCTAGTTCTGTGAGGAGGGGTTGGTGGGTTGGTTGGCGGGTTGGCGGGTTGGCTGGTTGGTTGGTTGGTTGGAGGGAGGGAGGGAGGGCGGGCACTGCACTGAATGTTGTTTCAGGCTGTATGAAATAGGAAAGTTGAACATGAAAGAATCGTGTTGGTGTCTGTTTCTGTGTTTCTGTGTTTGTCTGTCTGTCTCTGTCTCTGTCTGTTTCTGTCTCTCTGTCTGTCTTCTGTCTCTGTCTGTCTGTCTGTCTGTCTGTCTTCTCTCTCTCTCTCTCCTCTCTCTCTCCGTCCTCTCTCTCTCTCTCTCTCTCTCCTCTCTCTCCAGGTAGCAGTTTCCGTTTTATGCACTACTCAAGGCTACATATCCCACTCACAGGCACAATGTATCCAGGTTCGTGTTCTATGCAATTTACAGAAGAAAAAAACCCTTCATTTTGGAAATATTGATCTAAATGTTGTGTTGGTATGATATTATTAGAACGGCCATGAGCAGTCACTGTGTGTTTATGTGTGCGTGCGCGCGTGCGTACATGTGTGTGTGTGTGTGTGTGTGTGTTTGAGCGCTTGCTTGTGTGTGTGTGTGTGTGTGTGTGTGTGTGTGTGTGTGCCCGCGCCTGCCGGGGAGCGAGCACGCACGCGCACGTGTGTATGTGTTTGTGTTAGTGATTTGGGGGTTGAGGGGTGGGGTAGGGGTTGAGTGTAAGTGTGGATGGGTGAGCACGCACATGCACGTGTGTGTGCATCTATGTGAGTGTGTGTGTATGTGTGTGCGTGTGTGTGATGGCAGTTGAGGGAGTGTTCTGCATACAACCGTCAGATGAAAATATGTTTGCGTAATTTATCTGATTGAGAGGACAGGGGATGAGTGAATATTGTTTCTGAAGTGATGCCTTGAAGGGTTTTTATTATCACCCCATTTTCTCTTTTTATGACATAACATGTTACATGACATGAACGAGCACAGTGTTTTACAATATTTTTGCATACAGTATTGTGTTCACATTGCATTAATTAGCCTTAGGGCTGATATGGTTCTATTAAGTGGGCACACTTTTCTGGTGTGGTGACTGTTTTGAGAATGCAAAAGTTTGTGAGTATTGTTAACAGTTTTGAAAATGCAAAAGTTAGTAAGTATTAATGATTTCAACTGTTATGATTTATGATGTGCTTGATGTTCGTATTGTGTATGTGAGAAGGTGTTGACATATCAGGTATAACTCCATCAATAACTCTGTTCACAGGTCTATTATCTTTTTGTGGTATCATGGGGTGCAGTGTAGGTGAACTCGGATTGTTTTAAACGGTGTTTAGTTTTGACTGTTGGTCTAGGTCAGCCTTTATTCAGTCATGATTTAGGAATTTAAATATTCAAGAGTATACAATTTTGAGTGTACGTTAAGATATTGTGCCAATGCACTACCAAAGTTTACGAGAAGTTATATTTCATTTTTTGCATTTTCCATTTTTGCTTCTAAAAGTGTATTGTGGCCTAAGGCCGATGTACATTAAACCAGTTCAGAGTTCAGAGTTCTCCAGGAAGCAGGTGGTTTATACTGGGTATATTTGTGTAATCGTTCCTCAGGTCATAGCCGGCAGCTGGCTTGTTCTTCTACGAAAGGTGGATGTGTGTGTGTGTGTGTGTGTGTGTGTGTGTGTGTGTGTGTGTGTGTGTGTGTGTGTGTGTGTGATGTGTATGTGTGTGTGTAAGTGTGTGTGTGTGTGTGTGTTGTGTGTGTGTGTGTGTGTGTTTGTATGTGTGTGTGTATGTGTGTGTGTGAGTGTGTGTGTGTGATGTGTGTGTGTGTGTGTTTGTGTGTGTGTTTGCACGCGAATTATATTGTGTGCACGCGTGCATAATGTAAACGCCTTGTTACGTATCTGCATGTACGTTTCTATCTATGTGTACCTATGTGTGTGTGTTTAAAAAGTAAACCAGAGAGACAAACAAAGGGAAACAGGATATCCAGCCCACTATCAGCCATCCAGCCAGCCAGCCAGTCAGCCAGCCAGTCAGCCAGGCAGGCAAGGGAAGACAAGGCAAGGCAAGGCAAGACAAGGCAAGGCATGGCAGGGCAAAGCAAGGTAAGGCAAGGTAAGGCAGGGTAAGGCAAGGCAGGGCAGGGCAAGGCAAGGTAATGCAAGGCAGGGCAGGGCAGGGCAGGGCAAGGCAAGGCAAAGCATAGCAAGGTAAAATTATCCATTTTGAGGATAACTTATGCGATTTAAAAATAAATAAGTATCCGGTTCCCTCCCTTAGTAGGGATTCTATCATGATTTAAGACCCCCCACAACACCAGCCAGCAGCATGCCAACCAACCAACCAACCAACCAACCAATCAACCAACCAACCAACCAACCAATCAAACAACCAACCAACCAACCAACCAACCAACCAATCAATCAATCAATCAACCAGCCAACCAACCACCAACCAACAACCAATCAAACAACAACCAACCAACCAATCAACCAACCATCTAATCAACTAACCAACCAATCAACCAACCAACCAACTAAATAACCAATCAACTAACCAACCAACCAACCATCCAACCATCCAACCAACCAACCAACTAGCCAGCCAGCCAACCAGTCAACCTACAAGCCAGACAAGCAGACAGGCAGACAGACAAGAGAGCATACAGACAGATAGACAGACAGGCAGACAGACTGACAGACAGACAGACAGACGAACAGACAGGCAGAAAGACAAGAGAGCATACAGACAGACAGACAGACAGACAGATAGACATACAGGCAGACAGACAGACAAGAGAGCATACAGACAGACAGGCAGACAGACAGACAGACAGACAGAGGAATCACCTGTGGGCAGACTGTCCTCGTGGTGTTCACACATGGGGCCGATATACCCAGGGCGACAGTCACACACGTTCACCATGGACCCGTAGAAATACCTGTCCCACACAGAGAGAAAGCAGCATGTCTTGACAGGTCATCGTTGCGTAGGATACTATTGCATAGGACATCATTGCATAGGATATCGTTGCATAGGGTATCATCGCATAGGATATCATTGCATAGGGTATCATCGCATAGGATATCATTGCATAGGGTATCATCGCATAGGATAGCAGAATATATAGCATCATTGCATAGGGCATCATTGTGCGGGACATCGTTACCTAAGACATAATTGCATAGGACATCATTGCATAAGACATCATAGTGTGGGACATCGTTGCATAGAACATCGTTGCAAAAAACATCATTGCATAGGACATATTAATTGCAAAGACATCGATCCATAGGACCTCATTTCAAAAGACAACGCTACAAAGGACATCATTGTATAGGACATAATTGCAGAGGACATCATTGCATAAGACATTGTATAGGACAGCATTGCATTGCATACTTGCATAGGACATCATAGTATACGGCATTACCAAAAAGGACATGACTGCATAGGACAACACTGTATTGGACATTACAGCATAAAACGTCATTGCACATGACTTTATTACATAAGACATCACTGCACAAGACATCGTTGCATAGAACATCACTGCATACGACATCACTGCATAGGACACCATCGCACGAGAAATCATTGCATCGGACATCAAAGTATAAGACATCAAAGTATAGCACCTGGAAACAATTATATACACAGAAACCCGGGCGAATGGATAAAACCCGCATCTACAAGACGAATATACAAGAAGTATGTGTAGCAGTTTAGCCAGGAAAAAGCAGGACTAACGATAGTTTTTAAGCCGCATTCTTCGCCGTAGAAACTGGAGCAAGAGAGTTTTGCTTGCACGTATGTATATACACACATCTGCCTCTGATCTCATGAAGCATCTCTCCATTTCTGGGAGGCAAAGGAGGGAGCCTTAGAGGCCATGGCAGAGGCAGGCGAAAAATGTCCCTCTGGAATCTGGTTGGGGGGAAGAACGGTAATGATAAACATATTGAATGCACGTGGCGTGTTCATGTTACGCGCGCATGTGTGTGAATGTGTAACGTTTGTATTCGCCTTTCAATCTTGCCAGGAGATTGCGTGGTGCAGGTTTTCTTTCATGGTTGTTATATATATATATATATATATATATATATATATATATATATATATATATATATATATATATATATATATATATATATATATATAAGAGAGAGAGAGAGAGAGAGAGAGAGAGATACCGTTTATTCTTATAGGCATGATTTGTGCGTGTGTGTGTGTGTTTCTTTATTTTTTAACATTTTAAAACTTTTTATCTTTATATTGAGGATAATGGAATAAGCACTTATGTGCTTTTTTACATCCAGTCCCCGTGTGAATGCGGTTTTGTCAATTCTGTCATCTGTTCCCACCGGCACACAATGGCCTACTCTTACGAAAAGCGGAAAAGGATTTTACGTGTGCGCAAGATGTTCTGCTTGCGTTCGCACACGGGGCCTCGGTTTATAGTCTCGTCCGAAGGACTTTTGGGGAGAGTGGAGTCTGCACTGATGTTAACTCCAGGGGAAAATATCCCCCTCGAACGGGAATCGAACCCGGGTCGTCAGATTGCGAGCGCAATGTTCTAACCACTAGGCTATCCTGTCCCCGTGTGTGTGGTGTGTGTGTGTGTGTGTGTGTGTGTGTGTGTGTGTGTGTGTGTGTGTGTGTGTGTGTGTGCGTGCGTGCGTGTGTGCGTGCGTGCGCGCGCGCGTGTGTGTGTGCGTGCGCGTGTGTGTGTGTGTGATTAAAGAGGACAGGAACCCATTTAGAGCTGGGTGAACACGGGGACTGTACTGAAGCCAAGGCGCACGAATTGTCACCCATCCAAGAGGTCACCACGC
The DNA here is from genome assembly GCA_028751875.1 of Rapana venosa. Lineage (NCBI taxonomy): Eukaryota > Metazoa > Mollusca > Gastropoda > Neogastropoda > Muricidae > Rapana > Rapana venosa. The sequence continues at coordinate 20,123,975 of CM054140.1, read as the reverse complement.
TTAACGCAGCTTCACCTTAGCTTAGGGAGGAGAAGAAGTGCTCTGACCACTGAGCCACCCCGTCCCCCCTCCCGTCTTTTGATTACCTTTTGCAACTTAATGAAAGCTTTCACCCTTTCGTCTGAAACTTCAGTAATTTGTAACCATCTCAAGAAAACTGATCATAAATCTGAGATATCACAATGTTATGAACAAAACTTAAGGATAAGGGAAAAATCGAGACATTAAGGTATAAAAATCAAATGATGATGATCATGTTGAAGACGAAGAATGCAAAGAACAAGGAGAAGAGGAAGAAAAAGAAGAAGATGATGATGATGGTGAGGATGATGATGATGATAATAATGATAACGACGACAACAGTATCGAGGACGATGACAATGACGAAAATGATGACAGTGATGATAATGATGATGATAATTGATTTAAACAAAAAAAAAAATCGCCACATAGAAAATATGCTGTTACGATTAATTCCTCCTTAAGCCTTAAACATAAGTGACGACGTTAGCTGCATCTTAATTATTTTAGGGAATGTAATCATATCTGGCATTTGGAAACTGGCCAATACAGGATTGGCTTCGTTTGGTTCTAGTTTTTTTACATTTTTATTTTTAGCTTTTGTGAAACCCCCTCCCACCCCCACCCCCTGCCCGCACCCGTCTCTCACATATTTTTTTGTTTTTTGGAGCGGGGGATGTTTAAGATAATTATGAGTATAGTCTGTAAATTGTTACTTTGCAGCTAAGTAGTTTGGAAAAATTACATCAGAGAGAGAGAGAGAGAGAGACGGAGAGGAGACAGAGAAGAGAAAGAGAGCGCAACAACAAACACACACACACACACACACACACACACACACACACACACACACACACACACACACACACACACACACACACACACACACACACACACACCACCACACCCACACACACCACAACACCCACACACCCACATCACAACCCAACCAAACCCAACACAACACACACATACAGACACACACAGGCACGCACGCACGCACGCGCACACACACACATCCACCACACACACACCACCACCACAAACCACACACACCACACACAACACACACACACACACATATGCAGGCACGCACGCACGCGCGCAAGCACGCAAAAAATCCTTCGGATAAGACTATAAAACCGAAGTCCCGTGTGCGAACGAACGCAGAGCATCTTGAGCACACGTTAAAAAACCCGTTACGCTTTTCGGAAGAGTAGGCCATTATGTGCTGGTGGGAACGGATGACAAAATTGACAAAACTGCATACACACGGGGACTGAATGTAAAAAAACCCGACATGAGTGCTTCTTCCATTATCCTTGATATACAAGAATAAATAAAATAATACAATATATAAACACACACAACACAACACAACACACACAACAACAACAACACACACACACACACACACACAACACAACACACAACACACACACACACACACACAACAACACACACACACAACACACACACACACAACACACAACAACACACAAACACAACACAACACACACATATACTATGAATGAACTGTGATCTAAAAGCAGCAAGAAAAGATAGAGAGAATGGTGCAGAGTAGAAGACGGGAAAGAAGAAAAAAACCGAAAAAAACCCTAACACCAACAGACATACATTCTGGAGAATCGGTGCCACTGCTAAATACGGCACCAGACGAACACACTTAAACTGGACAAAGATTCGTCTTCATTAAACATCCACGTACGCAGCCACTGATGACCCTATTAACAGCTCACTCAAGCCAAGAGAACTGACGACTCCAATCAATCGCTGTGAATGTGGGGGCTTAGTGGTTACGCACCCAGTTAGACAGTGAAAAGTCGTAAGTTCAAATCCCGTCGGAGTCCAGAACCTCCCCCCTCCCTCCCCACCCCCCTTTGTCCCCCATCCTCTTATTTATCGTAAGAAGTTGTGTAAGTGCTAGACTTTTGGATGAAACGATAAAACTGTGTGTAGTACATGTATTTGGTTTGAAAAAACAACAGAACCCTGTCCTACAGGAGAATGTACCTGGTTAAATCTTACTGCCTTCCTCCACTTTTACAGGGAAAGTAAATACAGTTAGGCCAGCGAAAGAAGAAGAAGAAGAATGCAAAGAAGAAGAATGCGAAGAAGAAGAAGAATGCGAATGAAAAAAAAAGAATGCGAAGAGGAAGAAGAATGCGAAGAAAAGAGAAAGAAGAATGCGAAGAAGAGAATGCTAAAGAAGAAGAAATGCGAAGTAGAAGAAGAATTGCGAAGAAGAATTGTAAAGAAGAATTATTGAAGAAGGATATGAAGAAGAATAACAAGAATTTGAAAAATACTTGAAGAAGAAGAATGCAAAAAAAAAAATTGTGAAGAAGAATGTAAAGAAGAATGCAAAGAAGAAGAATGCAAAGAAGAAGAAGAAGCAAAAGAAGAAGAATGCAAAGAAGAAGAAGAAGAATGCAAAGTAGAAGAAGAATGCAAAGAAGAGAATGCAAAGAAGAAGAATGCAAAGAAGAAGAGGAATGCAAATAAGAAGAATTCAAAGAAAAAGAAGAATGCAAAGAAGAAGAATTGTGAAGAATGCAAAGAAGAATGCAAAGAAGAATGCAAAGAAAAAGAATGCCAGTCACTCATGTCACAGGCCATAACGTGTGTTCAAAAGATGTTTTGCATGCGTTCGCACACGGAACCTCGGTTTATAGCCTCATCTGAAAGACTTTCAAAAGGAGTCAGTACCAATGTTAACTCCAGGGAGGGAAAAAAACACCCCAACCTCTTCAAAAGGGCTACACAGCGAAGACTCGAACCAGCGTCCTCAGTTACTGTCAGATTAACGTGTCTGACACTTTAACCACTAGGCTATTCAGGCCCCAAACCACAGGGGCTTGGTGCACAAAGGAAAATTCATTAATTCACAGAAAAGGACACAAGGCTGTCCAGAAAAATCATCGTTTAATACGTTCACATCGTGCTGATACTTTATATCTTCCTTCACGGTATTGTTCTTTCTGTTTTTCTCGGAAGAGGAGCAGGAGGGGGGGGGGAGGGGGGGAGGGGAGGGAAATGGGGAGGGTAGCTAATTTGGTTCGATGGTATTTTTTTAAATTTATTTATTTATTTATTCATTTATACCACTTTGAGTCTCTGCGTGAAATTTGGGCTGCTCTCCGCGGGGAGAGCGCGTCGCCACAAGAACAGCGCCACCCATTATTATTATTTTCTTTTTCTCTGTTTGCTACTGTATTTGTTTCCCTATCAGAGTGGATTTTTTTTCTACAGAATTTTGACAGGGAAAACTCTCTTGTTGCCGTGGGGCTCTTTTACGCGCGCAAAATAATTATGTGTAGTACACGGGACCTTGGTTTATCGTCTCATCCGAAAGACTAGCACCCAGACAACCACTGATGATCTAATGGAAGGGGGAAAAGTTTTGGATCCAAATAGGATTCGAACCACCGCACACTTCCGACCCGGACTTTTCGCTTTCTAGGCAGGCGCGTTACCTCTAGACCACCGATTTTTTTTCCTGTAATGTCAAGACAACCAGAGAAACACGTGACTCATTTCTAGGCAGGGGGTCACAAAAGCACGTGACTCATGTCCAGCAGGCTGAGGGCCACAGAGACACGCGACCCATTTCTAGACCGAGGGTCACTGAGACATGTGACTCATTTCTACACCGAGGGTCACTGAGACATGTGACTCATTTCTAGGCAGATAGTCGCTGCAGTTTGCGATCAATGACCCTCCGAAAACTAGGTCTGTGGGTTTCTGGCAGGGTATTCCTGCTGCTGTTTGTCTTTTTGTCTGTCTGTCTGTCTGCCAGCTCGTTTGCGTGCCTGTTTGTTTGGCAGTCTGGTCAGCTATCACTGTGTATGTTTTACTTGCGTTGCTTTTTGTCTGTTCGAGCGTCTGTTCTTACTTGCCTGCCTGCGTTATCTGTCTGTCTTTCTGTCTGCCTGTCTGTCTATCTGTCTGTCTTTCTGCCTGCCTGTCTGTCTTTCTGCCTGCCTGCCTATCAGTCTGTCTGTATGTGTGCCTGTCTGTATGCGTGCCTGTCTATTAGTCTGTCTGTCTGTTTGCCTGCCTGCTTGTCTGCCTGTCTATCTGTCTGTCTGTCTGCCTGCTTGTTTTTCTGATCTTCTAAATGTCTGTCTCCTTCTGGATATTTTCTATACTCAAAAGCTACTCAATCATAACCCCCACCCCCACCCTCCCTACAATTTCCTCTTTAAAGCAGAGAAGGAAGAACATTCCGAAAACAGAAAAAAACAACAACCCAAAACAAAACAAAAAAATAATGCAATTATATTTTACGTATGCTGTAAAAAACCCTATTTCTGTTCTTGTTACAGAAAACATCAAACAAACAAACAAACAAAAACAAAACCCCATTTAAACGCAAGACAACCACCCCAACCTCTCTCTCTTCCCCCAACCCCCCCCCAAAACAAAAAAAACAACAACC
>CM054140.1:20099492-20101992 GCA_028751875.1 Rapana venosa | reverse complement strand
CAAAAAACTAAAACCACACCACACACACCACACTACACCACACCAAAACCCACCTACACACACCACATCACACACCCACACCCAACAACACCCCACACCCACCACAACCACACCCACACCACACCACACCACACCACACCAACCACACCACACACCACACCACACCACACACTACCACACACACGCACACACCAACACCACACCACACCAACCCCACCATCACACCACACCACACTACACCACACAACACCACACAATACCACACCCCACCACACACCACATCACACCATACTACACCAAAACCACACTACACCACACCACACCACACCCCCCGTACAACCACAAAACCAACACCATACCACACCACAAACACCCAACCCCACCACACACCACACAACAACACACACATCAAAACCTAACCACAAACCACACCACACTACACCACACCACACCACACCACACCACAGTACACCACACACCACACCACACCCACACCAAAAACCCCCAACCCCACCACACACCCACACCACACCACACACACCCCACACCCCACCACACACCACACCACATCACACCTAACCACACTACACCACACTACACCCACACCACACCACACCACACCACAGTACACCACCCCACACCACACCTAACTACACCCACCACACCACACCACAGTACACCACACCACACCACACCCACACTGCACCACACACCACACCACACCACACCACACAACTCACCACAACACAACACAACACCACACCACACCACCCCCACACCACACCACACTAACACCACACTACACTACACCACACCACAACATATCCCACACCCCACCACACACCACACCACACCACACCTAACCACACTACACCCCCACCATACTACACCACACCACACCACATACACCACACCCCAACACCCCCAACACCCAACCCCACCACACACCACACCGCACCACACACCACACCACCCACCCCCCACCACACCACACCTCACACCACACACCACAACACCACACCCCACACACACCACCCACACCACACACCACACCACACCACACAACACACCACACCACACACCACACCACAGTACACCACACACACCAAACATAACTACACCACACCACACCACACCACACAGCACAGCACAGCACAGCACAGCACACCACACCACATCACACCACACTACACAACACACACACACCACACCACATACCAACCCCTACCACAGTACACCACACCACACCTCACCACACCACACACCCCCACCACACACCACCACACCACACCCCAAACACCTCACCACACACCACACCACACCACACCACACAACACAACACCACACCCCACTACACAGCACACCCACACCACACCACACACCACACCAACCACACAACACCACACCCCCAACCCCACCACACACCACACCACACACCACACACCACACCACACCACACAACACACCACACACCACACACACCAAAACCACAACAACACACCACACCACACCCCACAACACCACCCCCCCAACCCCACCACACACCACACCACACAACACAACACACCACACACCACACCACACCCCACCACAACCACACCCCAACCCACCACACACCACACAACACACCATACACCACACCACACCACACTACACCACACCACACACAACACACACCACACCACACAACACCCCAACCCCCACCACACACCACACCACACCACACAACACAACACCACACCCCACCCCACCACACCACACCACACCACACAACACACCACACCACACCAACACCACACCACACCACACCACACTACACCACACCACACCACACACACCACACCACACAACATCCCAACCCCACCACACACCACAACAACACCACACCACACAACACCACACCACACCACACCACACCACACACCATTCTGACACAACACATACTAAAACGTTTCCCCGTTTCCACTAACTTTTTCATAAGAGCCACAAAAAACTCCACACTCAAAGAAAACACACATCTTCATTCCAACAGAAGAATCGCGCAAAGAAGAAACAAACCCTCTTTTCTCCAGACCAAAAAAAAAAGTCTCTGGACGGAAATGAAATTCTGGCCCATCTGTCTGTCTGTCTGTCTGGGACGGGATAGCCTAGTGGTTAGAACATTTGCGCTCGCTATCTGACGATCTGGGTTCGATTCCCGTTCAAGGGGGATATTTTCCTCTGGAGTTAACATCAGTGCAGACTCCACTCTTCCCAAAAGTCTTTCGGATGAGACTTTCAACCGAGGTCCCGTGTGCGAACGCACGCAGAACACATCTTGCGCACACGTTAACTCCTGTTCCGCTTTTCGTAAGAGTAGGCCATTGTGTGCCGGTGGGAACAGATGACAGAATTTACAAAAACCGCATACACACGGGGACTGGATATAAAAAAGCACATGAGTGCTTATGCCATTATCTTCGATATAAAAGAATAAATAAATAAATTAAAAAAAACCTCT
>CM054140.1:20076992-20089492 GCA_028751875.1 Rapana venosa | reverse complement strand
CAAAACTGTTAAAACCAGCTATACCTCCCTAAAAAAATTTTTTTTTTTAAACAGAAAAGGACACCCCGCCCCATCCTCCCATCCTCAACTCCACCCACTCCCATCCCACCCCAACCCACCCCACCACCCCCTACCCCTTCGAAACAAACAAACAAAAAAACCAACAACCCCACCCCTACCCCTACCCCTACCCCCACTCCCCCAAAGAACCTCTGGCACGGATGTTCCGTTGTACGGGAAAGTAAAAAATAATTATGGTCGTTCACCTTTTGTCTTTGTCCTCATGAGGAGGGGTGAGTGTGGGGGGTGTGGGTGTGAGGGAGGGGTAGGTGGGTGGTGGGGATGGGGTGGAGGGGGGTGTTGGTGGGTGGGTGAGGTGGGGGGGGGGGTTGTTGGGGGTGGAGGTGGGGCAGGATAACCTTGTCGGTTAGGGTTAGAGCGTCTTAGACGTTGATTTGACAATATATCAGAGAGTGCAAGGTTTGAGTCATGGTTGAGGTGTATATAATATGTTTTTATAAGGGCATTCCTTCTCTTCTCTTCTCTTCCCTTCCCTTCCCTTCCCTTCACCCCCCTTCCTTTCTCTCCCCTTCCCTTCTCTTCCCTTTCCTTCTCTTCGTCCTTGACTCCCTTATTTCCTGTCTGCGGTTTTTAAAACTGGTCTGGATGGAGTGCATTTTTATTCAACGCCTTTCAGATGAAACTTATTGACTGATTGGTCGGTCGATTGGTTGACGTGTTTTTTTTTTAATTTCCTAAAAAGGATACAGATAAGAATTGACATACATTTTTGTCACTGGTTAGGGACTATCGTTAATAATCACAAATAATGATTTCAAGTAAAGAGAGATTTATTATTTATTTATTTATTTATTTATTTATTCTTTTAAATCGAGGATATTGGAACAAGAACTAATGTGCTTTTTTACATCAAGTCCCCGTGTGTATGCGGTTTTGTAAATTTTGTCACCCGTCCCCACCGGCACACAATGGCCTACTCTTACGAAAAGCGGAACAGGATTTAACGTGTGCGCAAGATGTTCTGCGTGCGTTCGCACACGGGACCTCCGTTTATAGTCTCATCCGAATGACTTTAACTGAGTATAGAATACAGGATAAAAGAGAGAAAAGACCGCAGTACCTACCCTCTATACATTAGGCTTTTGTGACACGGGAATACGAACAAGACTGGACGTAAAAGAACATTGTTTTTGTATGATGATTCTGCTGGAAATAGAGAATCTGGTGGGTTTTTTTTTTTTGGTTTTTTTTTTACAAAGCTGCCTTGATATGTGCAGGCACGCATTTATTTTCATTTAATTTCATTTCATTTTACCACTTTAAGTCACAGCAGATTTCTCTGCGTCAAATTCGGGCTGTTCTCCCCGGGGGGAGAGCGCGTCGCCACAAGAGCAGCGCCACCTTTTTTTGTTTTGTTTTGTCTGCAACTGTATTTGTTTCCCTATCAGAGTGGCTTTTTTCTACAGAATTTTTGCCAGGGACAACTCTCTTATTGCCGTAGGTTTTCTTTTACGTGCGCTGAATAATTTTGTGTAATACACGGGACCTCGGTTTATCGTCTCATCCGAAAGACTAGCGCCCAGACCACCACTAATGGTCTAGACAGGCGCGTTACCTCTAGACCACCGATCCACTCTGTACATTTCTTGTAAAGGCATGAGTCTGTGAAATAAAATTATGGAAATATGTTATAAACTACGTGGGAGCATGTTAAAAATAAAGTATGTAGAATATGGAAATAGGCGCGAAACAAGGAGTTCCCTATACACTAAAGAAAGACTGGCATAAACGGTGAACCACGCATTGCTCTTAATAAATTAAGAACGAATGTTTTCTCTCCGTCTCTCACTGTCTCTCTGTCTCTGTCACAGTAGAGTGGAGTGGAGTTATCTGTCTGTCTGTCTGTCTGTGTGTGTGGTCTGTCTGTCTGTCTCTTCTCTCTCTCTCTCTCTCTCTCTCTCTCTCTCTCTCTCTCTCTTCTCTCTCTCCTCTCTTTCTCTTCTTTTTTCTTCTCTCCTCTTCTCTTCTCTTCTCCTCTCGCTCTCTCTCCCCTCTCTCTCTCTCTTTCTCTCTCTTCTCTCTCTCTCTCTCTATCTCTTCTCTTCTCTTCTCTTCTCTTTTCTTCTCTTCTCTTCTCTTCTCTTCTCTCCTCTCCTCTTCTCTTCTCTTTCTCTTCTCTCCTCTTCCCTCCTCTTCTCTTCTCTTCTCTCCTCTTCTCTCCTCTCTTCTTCTCTCCTCTTCTCTTCTCTCCTCTTCCCTCCTCTTCTCTTCTCTCCTCTCCTCTTCTCTCCTCTTCCCTTCTCTTTCTCCTCTTCTCTCTCTCTCTCTGTCTCTCTCTCTCTCTCACTTTTCTCTTCTCTCCTTTTCTCTTCTCTCTCTCTTCATTAAATTCTTCAAAAACGTATGTTCACTTGTCAGTACTGAGTATTCGCTGCTTATTTGTTTGTTGAAAGTGATTTTGGAAAAAAAATTCATCCTGTGTTTGATACCTTGTAACGTTTACAATGTTTCTGTGCTCTCTCTCCCCTCTCTCTCTCTCTCTCTCTCCACCCTCTCTCTCTCTCTCCCCCCCTCTCTCTCCCTTCTCTCTTCACCCTCACTTCCCCATCTCCCCCCTCCTCCCTCTCTCTCTATGGTTCTCGCTCCCCCTCTCTCTAATCTCTCTCTCCTCTCTCTCTTTTCTCTTCTCTCTCTCTCTCTCTCTCTCTCTCTCTCTCTCTCTCTCTCTCTCTCTCTCTCTCTCTCTCTCTGTTCTCTCCTCCCCCTCTCTCTCAACTCTTTTCTGTTGTCTCTGTGGTTATATTTTGGTTTCATACAAGGGTGTTAATATCAATATAGTTTGTCACATGGCATTTTATTCACACAAAAAATGTCTAATTCTATTCAACAGCTCACACCTAGACGCCAATCATATCAAACAAACAAAACAAACAAAAAAAACCAACCTTGCAGTAACAGTTTGTTTTAAATCATTGATTTTTGTTGTTGCTGCTTTTAGTAATTATGCTTCACGTTTATGTTCATAAAACGAAACTTAAAAAAACCAACAACAAACAAAAAACCCAGATTCTTTGTGAAGCTATTATGTGGAGTCAACAGCTTGCTACACAACAAACACGAAACCATAATTACAACTGGAATGAGGTTTATCACATAACACAGGGGTGAGACTCTGCTGAAACATATTGCACAGTGTAATTAGATAGAGTGGAGCCAAGTGGCAAAGTCAGGCAAGGCAAGATAAGGGAAGATAGGGTAAAATAAGGGAAGGCAAGGCAAAATAAGGCAAGATAAGGCAAAATAAGGCAAGATAAGGTAAAATAAGGCAAGATAAGGGAAGGCAAGGCAAGATAAGGCAAGATAAGGGAAGGCAAGGCAAGATAAGGCAAGATAAGGCAAAATAAGGCAAGATAAGGTAAAATAAGGCAAGATAAGGGAAGGCAAGGCAAGATAAGGCAAGATAAGGGAAGGCAAGGCAAGATAAGGCAAGATAAGGTAAAATAAGGGAAGGCAAGGCAAGATAAGGGAAGGCAAGGCAAGATAAGGGAAGGCAAGGCAAGATAAGGGAAGGCAAGGCAAGATAATGGAAGGCAAGGCAAAATAAGGCAAGGCAAAATAAGGCAAGATAAGGGAAGGCAAGATAAGGAAAAAAAAAGGGAAGGCAAGGCAAAATAAGGCAAGATAAGGGAAGGCAAGGCAAGATAAGGCAAGATAAGGTAAAATAAGGAAAGGCAAGGCAAAATAAGGCAAAATAAGGCAAGATAAGGGAAGGCAAGGCAAGATAATGGAAGGCAAGGCAAGATAAGGCAAGATAAGGCAAAATAAGGCAAGGCAAGGCAAGATAAGGGAAGATAAGGCAAAATAAGCAAGATAAGGGAAGGCAAGATAAGGTAAAATAAGGGAAGGAAAGGCAAAATAAAGGCAAGATAAGGTAAAATAAGGAAGGCAAGGCAAGATAAGGGAAGGCAAGGCAAGATAAGGCAAGATAAGGGAAGGCAAGATAAGGCAAGGCAAGGCAAGATAAGGCAAGATAAGGCAAGGCAAGATAAGGCAAGATAAGGGAAGGCAAGGCAAGATAAGGCAAAATAAGGCAAGATAAGGCAAGATAAGGCAAGATAAGGCAAGATAAGGGAAGGCAAGATAAGGTAAAATAAGGGAAGGCAAGGCAAGATAAGGGAAGGCAAGGCAAGATAAGGCAAGATAAGGGAAGGCAAGATAAGGCAAGGCAAGGCAAGATAAGGCAAGATAAGGCAAGGCAAGATAAGGCAAGATAAGGGAAGGCAAGGCAAGATAAGGCAAGATAAGGGAAGGCAAGGCAAGATAAGGCAAGATAAGGGAAGGCAAGGCAAGATAAGGCAAGATAAGGGAAGGCAAGGCAAGATAAGGCAAGATAAGGGAAGGCAAGGCAAGATAAGGGAAGGCAAGGCAAGATAAGGGAAGGCAAGGCAAGATAAGGGAAGGCAAGGCAAGATAAGGCAAGATAATGGAAGGCAAGGCAAGATAAGGTAAGGCAAGGCAAGATAAGGGAAGGCAAGGCAAGATAAGGGAAGGCAATGGCAAGATAAGGGAAGGCAAGGCAAGATAAGGGAAGGCAAGGAAGATAAGTAAAATAAGGAAAGGCAAGGCAAATATAAGATAAGATAAAATAAGGCAAGATAAGGAAAGGCAAGGCAAGATAAGGGCAAAATATGGCAAAATAAGGCAAAACAATGGAAGGCAAGATAAGGCAAAGCAAGGGAAGGCAAGGCAAGATCAGGCAAGATAAGGCAAAGTAAGGCAAAATAAGGAAAGGCAAGGAAAGATAAAGCAAGGCAAGATAAACCAAGGCAAAGAAAGATAAGGCAAGGAAAGATAATCAAGGCAAGATAAAGCTAGGCAAGGCAAGGCAAGATAAGGCAAGATAAGGGAAGGCAAGGCAAGATAAGGGAAGGCAAGGCAAGATAAGGGAAGGCAAGGCAAGATAAGGGAAGGCAAGGCAAGATAAGGGAAGGCAAAGAAAGATAAGGCAAAGCAAGACAAGATAATGCAAAGCAAGACAAGATAATTCAAAGCAATACAAGATAAAGCAAGTCAAGATAATGCAAAGCAAGACAAGATAAAGCAAGTCAAGATAATGCAAAGTAAGACAAGACAAAGCAAGACAAGATAATACAGAGCGAGACAAGATAAACCAAGACAAGATAATGCAAAGCAAGACGAGATAAAGCAAGACAGGATAATGCAAAGCAAGACAAGATAAAGCAAGACAAGGCAAGATAAAGCAGGACAAGATAATGCAAATCAAGACAAGATAAAGCAAGACAAGATAAAGCAAAGCAAGGCACGATCAAGCAAGACAAGATAAAGCAAGACAAGGCAATAGGCAAGATAAAGCAAGGCAAGATAAAGCAAGTCAAGATAAAGCAAGACAAGATAATGCAAAGCAAGACAAGATAATGCAAAGCAAGACAAGATAATTCAAAGCAATACAAGATAAAGCAAGTCAAGATAATGCAAAGCAAGACAAGATAAAGCAAGTCAAGATAATGCAAAGTAAGACAAGACAAAGCAAGACAAATAATACAGAGCGAGACAAGATAAACCAAGACAAGATAATGCAAAGCAAGACAAGATAAAGCAAGACAAGGCAAGATAAAGCAGGACAAGATAATGCAAAGCAAGACAAGATAAAGCAAGACAAGATAAAGCAAGCAAGGCACGATCAAGCAAGACAAGAAAAAGCAAGACAAGGCAATAGACAAGATAAAGCAAGACAAGGTAATGCAAAGCAAGACAATATAAAGCAAGGCAAGATAATACAAAGCAAGACAAGATACAGTAAGACAAGATAACGCAAAGCAAGGCAAAATAAAGCAGGACAAGATAAAGCAAGACAAGATAATGCAAAGCAAGACAAGATAAAGCAAGACAAGATAAAGAAAAGCAAGGCAGGATAAAGCAAGGCAAGATAAAGCAAAGCAAGACAGGATAAAGCAAGGCAAGGCAAGTCAAGAGAAGTAAGGCAAGGCTGCATTTATTTTGTCTCTTTCCAATTTTCGTAGTGTCCTGGCTTCAACATAAAATAATTTGAAAGAAGTAAAATCTATAGAGTTGGTAATACAGCAATGATACGACCAATGCATCGATAAATAGGCTAACCAAAGTTTAGCTAAAATGAACACAAAAATGCGTGAGAATAAAAAAAAAAGAGAGAAGCATTCTTATAGTTGTCATCTGGTGGAGCAAAGTCAAAACGCTTTTAACATTAAAAAAACAACAACAAATATTGTGATGGGTGCATGCTGATGTTTGGGTATCATATTGTAGCATTCTTTACCGTGATATTATGTTAACATGTTTACCGTTTTTTATGTAGGGCTGCTAACCCAGTGAATTTCTATTATAGTCTCATCCAAAGGACTTTTGGGGGGTAGTGGAGTCGGCACTGATGTTAACTCCAGAGGAAAAATCCCCTTGAACGAGATCCGAACCTGGGTCAGCAGATCACGAATGCATCACTCTAACCACCAGGCTATCCCGTCCCCGAGAGAGAGAGAGAGAGAGAGAGAGAGAGACAGAGACAGAGACAGAGTCATTCCTCTTCTTCCCCTTCTCTCTCGTTCACTTCCATCTTCTTTGTTTCAGTCTCTGTCTCTGCCTTTCTTTCTCCCTCCTCTCTGTGTTTCTCTCTGTTTCAACTGTTTATCTATACAGGTCCATAATTATGTCTTCTTTTTGTGGAGTGTGTGTGTGTGTGTGTGTGTGTGTGTGTGTGTGTGTGGCGCGCGCGCGCGCGCGCGTGCACGCATCTCTAGGTGGATCGGTGGTCTAGAGGTAACGCGCCTGTCTAGAAAGCGAAAAGTCCCGGTCGGAAGTGTGCGGTGGTTCAAATCCCGTTTGGACCCGAAACTTCCCCCCCCCCCCCCCCCGATCCATTAGACCATGAGTGGTGGTCTGGGCGCTAGTCTTTCGGATGAAACGATAAACCGAGATCCTGTGTGTTACACAAAAAATTATTTAGCGCACGTAAAAGAACCTACGGCAACAAGAGAGTTGTCCCTGGCAAAAAATTCTGTAGAAAAAAGCCACTCTGATAGGGAAACAAATGCAGTTGTAGACAGAAAAAAGGCACACAAAAAAGGGTGGCGCTGCTCTTGTGGCGACGCGCTCTCTCCGGGGGAGAGCAGCCCGAATTTCACGCAGAGAAATCTGCCGTGACTTAAAGTGGTATACATAAATGACAATAAATAGCCCGTGAGTGCGCACAAGTGTGTATTTGCTTGCGTTCAACAAAATGAACATGAATCGGATTGTGCACGAGTATAACCTATTCAAAACAAAACTACACACAAATCGTGACCGCACGTAAATGACCAATTACCGTCAAACAATATCACAGCAGCAAAAACAACGTCATTATCTATCGCCATCATGATATGAATATTCATGCCGTCAACATTATGAACAACAAAAACAACATGATTATCTAACGCCATCCATATGAATATTATCAACGCTCTCATCTGACTATCGTTAAGAATCGTGATGCGCTGACGTCTTTCGTGGTGTGTGTGTGTGTGTGGGTGTGTGTGGGTGGGTGTGATGTTGTGTGTGTGTTTGTGTGTGTGGTGATGTTGTGTGTGTGTTTGTGTGTGTGTTTGTGTGTGTGTGTGATGGTGTGTGCGTGTGTGGGGTGTGTGTGTGTGTGATGTTGTGTGTTGTGTGTGTGTTTGTGGTGTGTTTGTGTGTGTGTGTGTGATGTTGTGTGTGGGGTGTGTTATGTGTGTGTGTGTGTGTGTGTGTGTGTGTGTGTGATGTGTTTGTGATGCTCTCTCTGTCATTGTTGTGTGTGTGTGTTTGTGTGTGTGTGTGTGTGTGTGTGTGTGTGTGTGTGATGCTCTTTCTGTCTATGTCGTGTGTGTGTGTGTGTGTGTGTGTGTGTGTGTGTGTGTGTGTGATGTTCTCTCTGTCTATGTCGTGTGTGCGTGTGTGTGTGCGCGTGTGTTGTGTGTGTGTGTGTGTGTTGTGTGATGCTCTCTGTCTCTGTCGTGTGTGTGTGTGTATGTGTGTGTGTGTGTGGTGTGTGTGTGTGATGCTCTCTCTGTCTCTGTCGCGCGCGCGTGTATGTGTGTGTGTGTGTGTGTGGGGTGTGTGATGCTCTCTGTCTCTGTCGTGTGTGTGTGTGTTTCTTCTTTTTTTTTCCTTTCTTTCTTTCTGTCTTTTCTTTTCTTTGTTCAAGAACACTGCGATATCAAACTGTTTGGTTCACGCCCCTCGCTAGGTAAACATCCGTTAAACTGTTTGAAGCTGCAGCCCTTAAGGCCACAGACAGTGTGTGGGTGTGTGTGTGTGTGTGTGTGATCTAGATAATTTTACTAGGACATCAAAACCTCTGTTGACGCCTTTGTGTCAAAGTAGTCAAGTTTTCTTTTCCGCCTTATCAGACTTCGGCCTTCAATAATTCTTCTTCTTCTTCTTCTTTCTTCTTCTTTTGTCCCTCCCATCAAAGTCTTTCTGTGAGGCTTCTTCTTTTTGAATTGTTGTTGGCGCATGTTTGCTTGTTTATTTGCGATAATGGCACTGTTTCCTTTGCCTTGTGTGTGTGTGTGTGTGTGTGTGTGTGCGCGCGCGTGTGTGTGTGTGTGTGTGTGCGTGCGTGCGTGCGTGTATGTGCGTGCGTGCGTGCATGCATGCGTGTCTGTCTATTTGTGATTTTAAAAGATATTTTTGAGAGAACCATTTTTTCTGTCAACACTTTTGCCTCAGGTCAGTCAGGGGTTGGTGGGGTTTTTTGGGGGCTTGCTCTGGCCTTGACCTTGACCCTGACCCTGACCTAAATGGAGGGGCGCGTTGGTCCCCAGTGTTCTCCGGGCTGGTCTGTCTGTCTGTCTGTTGTTTGTCTTCAGCCTTTGGCAGCAGAAACTGTCATGTCAAGGCCAGGTCCAGTCTTCAGATGTTCTGCATCATCCAGTTCTTCATCTGTCTGTCTGTCTGTTCCTGCCTCCTCTTTCATTCATTTTAAGGATTGCATGCACTACATTGATTATGTTGAAACCAAATGTATCATAGACTTCATCCTAATTCGTTGAAGGCCTGGCTGAATCTGTGTCTGAGACCGTATCGCTGTCATAATATTATATAGCTGGGGCTGGATCGTGTGCATAGTTATAGTGTTCAGGCGCGTGTGTGAACACACATTGACATACAGACACTTGCACGCGCGCGTATCTCTCTCTCTCTCTCTCTCTCTCTCTCTCTCTCTCTCTCTCTCTCTCTCTCACACACACACACACACACATACACTCAGGGAACGGGATAGCCTGGTGGTTAGAGTGATGTATTAGTGATCTGCTGACCCGGGTTCGAATCTCGTTCATGAGGATTTGTTCCTCTGGAGGTAACATCAGTGCCGACTCCTCTCTCTCTTCATGTGCCAGGTCTGTTGCAGACATCGGCGATCATGGCCTTCCATTCCTCTCTGTTGTCCGTTCTCCTGATGAGTTCATTGTTGGGGGATTCTTTCCTCGTTGCGTAGCTATTCAGACTGTGTGTATTTTGTGCGTTGTCTTCCTCTGTCTTTGGTACCACAAATCTTTCCACACAATATTTGCTTTTCTATTCCATCAGCTCTGTTTATGTGCCCAAAAAATTGTAGTTGTCTTTTTCTGATGGTTTTGAGTAGGGATCTTTTGTACCCGGCCATTTCCATTACTTCTTCGTTTGACTTCTTTTCAGTCCATGATATTCTCGACGCTCCCCAAAAGTCTTTCGGATGAAACTGAACCGAGGTTCCGTGTGCGAACGCAAGCAGAGCATCTTGCGCACACGTTAAAACCCGTTTCGCTTTTCGGAAGAGTAGGCTATTATGTGCTGGTGGGATTGGATGACAAAGTTGACAAAACTGCGTACACACGGGGACTTGATGAAAAAGGCACATGAGTGCTTATTCCATTATGCTCGAAATTAAAGAATAAAAGAAAACAAACATACAGCGATATGTATCCCCTATTCAATGCACCATCTAGAAATAAGACTCTCTCTCTCACAGGACACAAACACAAACTCACAAAAGGTCATGGGCATTGACAGATCATTTTAAAGACAAGTTTGTTTGTTGTTGCTTTTTTGTTTTGCCTTGTACTCATTTTCACGTTAAAAACAACACATAACAGCAGATATCTTAACTCTGCCATCAGTGTGTTTGTGAGTGCGCTCGCGTTTACGTGTGCCTGTGTGTGTATGCGCGCATTTGCGAGTATGTGCCTGTGTGCGCGTGCGTTTGTGACCATGTGCGCGTGCGTTTGTGTGTATGTGCGCGTGCATTTGTGTGTATGTGCGTGTGCGTTTGTGTGCATGTGCGCGCGTGCGTTTGTGTGTATGTGCCTGTGTCGGGGCCAACTGGCCCCTAAGGTAACATACAGGTAGATGTGCCCTTCTCCGAAAATTAGCAAGTCTGTGAAACAGGCACCAAACAATCAGTTTTCCCTGGGAACAATTTCACACCCTGCCCATCACAACCAGGTTTTTTTCAAAGTTACACAATTTCCATAACAGTTAACACCCTCCAATTTTCTAGATCATGTTTTTTTTAGATACGTACTGCTATAATATAATAACACAATTACGAAGATATTTGTCGTTGTTTACGTGTGTGTGTGTGTGTGTGTGTGTGTGTGTGTGTGAGTGTGTGTGTTAGTGTTGGGTAACGGCAACTTTGTGGAAAATTCGAATCGTCGCGCATGCAGAGATGTGTAGGGTCGATAACTCTTTGATGAATTAGTTGAGCCGTGGTAATTACTTCCCTTGCTGATGGCGTTGACGCAATTCTTGTGTTAGATTTGACACTTTCAGAACTGGCAGAGGCGGATGTGAAATAACCATCTGGTGCCTTTGTCGTCTGTCTTGTCATGTAGGTGTATGGGGTTTCCTTTGAATTTGTTTTGTTTGTTTCCTTTGATTTCCTTTGGTTGTATCTTTTCGTTTTGTTTCTCTCTCTCTCTCTCTCTCTCTCTCTCTCTCTCTCTCATCTCTCTCATCTTCTCTCCTCTCTCTCTCTCTCTCTCTCTCTCTCACACACACACACTCTCTCTCTCTCTCTCTCTCTCTCTCACACACATACACACACACACACACACACACACTCTCTCTCTCTCTCTCCTCTCTCTCTCTCTCTCTTTGGGGGGTGGGGGTAGGGGTGGGGTATTTTTAGGATCTTCTTTTAATTGCTTGCTTTGGGGGGGGGGGGGGAGGGTTGTTGGTGGGAGCTGTTTTGAAAAGGGTTATTTCCCCTTGTTTTTATTGTGAGACTGTATAAGTATTGGGTTATTATTATTAAGATGTATCCCTAACGGGCGGGGACTGGATGTAAAAAAGCACATGTGTGTTTATTCATTATCCTCGAAATAAAAGAATTTGTCATTGTCATTGTCATTCTCTCTCTCTCTCTCTCTCTCTCTCTCTCTCTCTCTCTCTCTCTCTCTCTCTCTCTCTCTCTCTCTCTCTCTCTCTCCTTTTATTGTTTTGCTTATAGTTATAGTTGTTGTGTATCCTAATGAAGTATGTATACTTTATATTTTCAATATTTTATTGGGCTTGTCCGCTGTACTTGAGCTTTAATGAATGCCCTATTTCAATATCTTATTGTTACGTGTAACAAGTATGTGTACCATTTTACAATTTGTAGATGTTTATTTTTATGACTTTATATGTTTGGGTTTTTGTTGTTGTTGTTTTCTTTGGTTGTTTTTTTTCTTGTTGTTTGTTTTTCTCTCTCTTTTTTTCTTTTTATTGTGGGTCTTTTTGTTGTTTTTTTTCTTTTGTTTGTTTGGTGTTGTTGTTGTTTTTTTTAGGGGGGGTGTTTTTAGGATTTTCTTTTAATTGTTTTGTTTGTTGTTTTTGTTTTTTTGTTTGTTTGCTGTGGTTTTTTTAAAAGGTTATTTCCCTTTGTTTCTACTGTGTAAGAGTATGAGTATTGGGTTATTATTAAGATGTATCCCTGCGGGCGGGGACTAGAGGTAAAAAAGCATATGAATGCTTATTCATTATCCTCGAAATAAAAGGATTTGTCATTGTCATTGTCTCGCTCGCTCGCTTGCTCGCTCTCTTTCTTTTATTGTGTGAGTGTATGGGTATTGTGTTTACTTTATTATCATATGATGTATCCCTAAGGGCGGGGAATGAATGTAAAAAAGCACATGGGTGCTTATTCATTATCCTCGAAATAAAAGTTGTCATTCTGTGTGTGTGTGTGTGTGTGTGTGTGTGTGTGTGTGTGTGTGTGTGTGTGTGTAGTGTGTGTGTGTGTGTGTGCGTGTGTGCGTGTGTGTGTTTTATTCTTTTATTTGGAGAATAATTGAATAAGCACCTTTATGCATTTTTACATCCAGTCCCCGTGTAAATGCGGTTTTGTCAATTTTGTCCTCCATTCCTGCCGGCACAGAATGGCCTACTCTTCTGTGTGTGTGTGCGCGTGCGTGCGCGCGCGCGCGCGTGTGTGTGTG
>CM054140.1:20064492-20069492 GCA_028751875.1 Rapana venosa | reverse complement strand
TTGACATGTCATACTACTGCAAATGAATAGGAAACAAAAACAACCAAGGACAAAGTTCTTATCTCAGCCAGACGTGAGATGGAAAGAGAGCTTGAAAGATGGGGTGAGGATTGGAGGTGGGGGAGGGGATGGGGGCTATACACTTTTAATTAGATAGATGTTTGGGTTTTTTCTGTGAGGACCTGGGTGTTTTCTTTTCTTTTTCTAAAAAAACACACCCCAAGTTATAGTTATTTCCGTGTGTGTGTGTGTGTGTGTGGTGTGTGTGTGTGTGTGTGTGTGTGTGTGTGTGTGTGTGTGTGTGTGTGTGTGTGTGTGTGTGTGTGCGTGCGTACGTGTGTGTGTGTGTGTGTGTTTGTGTGTGTGTGTTGTGTGTGTGTGCGTTGTGTGCGTGTGTGTGAGTGAGTGTGTGTGCGTGTGTGTGCGTGTGGGATTTTTTTATTTTATTTTTTTTTATTTCGAGGATAATTGAATGAGCACTCACGCACATTTTATTTTTACATCCAATCCCCATTTGTATGCAGTTTTGTAAATGTTGTCATCCGTTTCCACTGGCATACAATGGACTACTCTTCCGAAAAGAGGAACGGATTTTAACGTGTGCGCAAGATGTTCTGCCCGCGTTCGCACACGGGATCTCGGTTTATGGTCTCAATCCCAAGGATTCTTTTTGGGTGGGTGGGTGGGTGGGGGAGTGAAGTTATTTCTCTCTCTCTCTCTCTCTCTTCTCTCTCTCTCTCTCTCTCTCTCTCTCTCTCTCTCTCTCTCTCTCTCTCTCTCTCTCTCTCTCTCTCTTTCCTCTCTCTCTCTCTCTCTCTCTCTCTCTCTCTCTCTCTCTCTCTCTCTCTCTCTCTCTCTCTCTCTCTCTCTGTGCGTGTGAGCGCGCGCGCGCGCGTGTGTGTATGTTCGCTTTTTATTGTTGTTTTCCTTCTGTTCATTTATCTATACCAGCTCGTCTTCCCTTTTTTTTCACTCTCTCCTTTTTTGTATCATTAAATAAACAAATTAAAACAAACAAACAACAACAACAAACAACAAGAACAAGAACAAGCGACTAGATCTCAAATTGAAATGCCAGCTGTGTGTGTGTGTGTGTGTGTGTGTGTGTGTGTGTGTGTGTGTGTGTGTGTGTGTGTGTGTGTGTGTGGCGCGCGCGCGTGCGTGCGTGGTCTCTCAGCACATTTTACCCCCCCCCCCCCCCCCCTTACTTTTCTTTCCTTTTTTCTGTCGTCTCTCTTTCTTTCTTAAGTTCTTTCTTTCGTTCTTATTTTCTTTCTTCTTTCTTTCTTTCTTTTCTTTCTTCCTTTCTTTCTTTCTTTCTTTCCCTTTCTTTCTTTCTTTCTTCTTTTCTTTCTTTCTTTCTTTTCTTTTTTCTGTCTGTCTTTGTTTCTGTCTGTCTGTCTGTCTGTCTGTCTTTCTTTCTTTCTTTCTTCCTTCCTTTCTTTCGTTCTTTTCTTTCTTTCTTCCTTTTCTTTCTTTCCTTCTTTCTGTCTTTCTTTCTGTCTGTCTTTCTTCCTTTCCTTTCTTTCTTCCTTTTCTTTCTTTCTTTTTCTTTCTTTCTTTCGATCTTTCTTTCCTTCTTTCTGTCTTTCTGTTGTCTGTCTTTCTTCCTTTCCTTTCTTTCTTTCTTCCTTTCTTTCTTTCTTCCTTTTTTCTTTCTTTTTCTTTCTTTCTTTCTTTTCTTTCTTTCTGTCTGTCTGTCTTTCTTTCTTTCCTCCTCTTCTTTCTTTCTTTTTCTTTCTTTCTTTCGATCTTTTTTTCTTTCTTTCTTTCTTTTCTTTCTTTCTTTTCTTTCTTCTTTTCTTTTCTTTCTTTCTTTCTTTCTTTCTTTCTTCCTTTCTTTCATTCTTCCTTTCTTTCTTTCTTTTTTTCCTTTTTTCTATCTTTCTTTCTTTTTCTTTCTTTCTTTTTTTCCTTCTGTCTTTCTTTCTGAAGGTGTCTGGAACGATGACATTTTGGATGGCATACAGTTTAGCCAATCTGTAATTCAATCTTAAAAGAGTTATTTTGAGACTTCCCGAAAGATATAACGTTTTGGATGGATTGCTTCGCCTCGATTGTTATAATCAGTATTTTTCTTTAGGGGTGGGGAGGGAGGGGCCGGGGCGGGGGGAAGGGAAGGGAGGGGGGGGGGGGGGGGGAAGGAAGGAAGAAAATTCAACCTTTTCTTTGACAGTAGTGTGTCTCCAAGATTTGACGCCACACAGTGTTTTTTTTCTTCTGTTATTTTTTTCCCTGTACTGACGTCTTCATGACGGTTTTGTTTTTTGATTTGTTGTTGTTGGTTTTTTTGTTAACTACAAGGATGACAATGTAATATAACACAGTGGAGATAGGATTAATTCCTCCACCCCCCCCCCCCCCCCCCTCCCAACCCCCTCCGCGGGGATGCCCGGGGAAGCTGTCAGTATAAATAGCATCCCCACCTTCAGGAAACTGTGCTAGAAATTTCCTCTTTTCTATCCCTCCCTTTGTTTCTGCTGAGTTCCTTTTTCTTTCTGTCACCTCCTTCTTGTCTGGTTTTGTTGCCTTCTTGGTCCACTCTCCTGCCCTTTTTCCCTCCCAGAAAGACTTAAAAGATAACAATTCTCTTCCATGCCCAAAAGTTAGGATGCGCTGGGCCTGACTTGTCAGGCGCTTAACGGCAGCGTGACGCATTTTTGCTCAACTAACAGACAACTATAGTTGCTGTCTGAGCGTTCGACGACGACGACGTCGAAGAAGAAGAAGAAGAAGAAGAAGAAGAAGAAGAAGAAGAAGAAGAAAGAAGAAGAAGAAGAAGAAGAAGAAGAAGAAGAAGGATCAGGTCCGATCTCTGGAACAGACTCTGAGCTGGTGAGTACGATGAGAACAGTGGGGAATACGGCCTCAGTGAAGAGGGCGTATACATTCTAAACATTATCATGGATTAAGGAGTGCATGTTGAGAGAAGTCTTTGCACGATTCGAGCCTGCGCTCTTGACCCCCCCTCTCATCCCCTCCCCCCCCCCCCCTTATCCCGTAAGGGAGACGATTAGGACCATCCCAGTCCTCTCCCTTGAATTTTGATCGCCAGATATATACAGCCAAACAGCCAGCCCACCAACCGACCGACCAGTCAGCCTACCAACCAACTTGTTAATTAACTAATCCATTCACCCCAAACCATCAACCAACCAACTAACCAACCTTCCAACCAACCAACCAACCTTAACCAACCAGCCAAGCACCCGAACTAACCGATTCGCCCCCCCATAAACCAACCAAACTAACCAACCATCCAACCAACCAAACCAACCATCCAACCAACCAAACCAACCATCCAACCAATCAAAACCAACCAAACCAAACCAAACCAAACCAAACCAAACCAACCCCCCAAAACCCAACCCTACCCCCCCCAAACCCAGACACAAACACAAACAGCAAAGCTCACACAGCTCCCCACCCTCCCCCCTCCTCCCCCCATCCCCCCCTCCATCCCCCCCCCCCCCAACCCCCTCCCTCCTCTCCTTACCTGCAACGACCTTGGTGGTAGCACATGTTGATGCCTTTGTCAGGATCGCAGAAGGGCCCGTACTGGCACGTCTTGCCGAAGAATCCCGGAAAACACTGACACCAGTACCGCGAAAAGTCCCCGGCGGCCACACAGTGGCCTAGAAAGGAGCAGACGTTCACCGAGCAGGTGTCCTGCCGGATCCGCGCCCGGCGCCCCACGATCTCGTAGGTGATGTTGAAGCCGTAGACGTCCTCCAGGTACTCCTCCACGCGCAGGTGGCTGTTGCTCATCTTGTGCAGGCGGAAATCCAGCACCAGGTAAGGCTTGTAGGCCACCACGGTGTGGATGTGGTCCTCGAAGTTCATCTTGCCCAGAGACTTCTTGCCGGAGTAGGAGAGCTCGTCGTAGTAGTGCTCGTACTCCGTGACGTAGAAGGCCTCGCGGAGGAAGAACTGGGTGAAGTAGAGCACCGCCTTCTTCTCCGCGGGGATCTGGATGACCCAGCGGCAGGAGACGGGCAGCGGGAAGGGGCCGGGGAAGCCCGGGGACTGGACCACCCCGCGGGGTTCTTTCAGGACCCCCCCGCAGCTGGTGAAGGTGTTGGTGGCTGCTCCGCTCTGCTGGGTCAGCAGCGCGAGGACCACGATCACCGCCAGGTCCATCAGGATGTGTGGACGTGGTGGTCTGCTGCTGCTGCTTCTGCTGCTGCTGCTGCTGCTGCTGTTGTTGTTGTTGGGTTTGTGAGAGAGTCCTGGACACAGCGTTCTGTGAAGTATTGGCATCATCCGTGTCATCTTTCGTGAACGCTGGTAACCTCATTGGTTTAGATTAAAACCAGAGTATTTACTGTCTGGAAGGTAAAGCAGCGAGGAGAGGAAGGAGATGGGCGCCGCCCTCAATATGCTGGCCCCTAGAGAAGTAAGGTCTCTGACGCCTCGCTCCCCTACGATCTTATAGGTTATGGGACTCCTTTACCTTACCTTTACCTTTATGTGAATGGTTTAATCCGAAACAACAACAAAAAAAAGTATCAGATTATGACCATCTTTAGAAAATTTCTGGGACTTTTTGTTTTGTTTGTCACCATTCTTCTTCTGAGGCCCCAATAACAGTTTTAGTTATGTCTTTAATCTGAAGCCAAACGATGAAATAAGCATGATAATATCAGAAGCATATCTTGGACAATTGTGGTTTGTTTGTCGCCATTCTTCAGAGTCCAATCGTAGCTACGGTTGGATGAGCGAAAGCAATCTTCACACACATTTTCTTCACATTTTCAGGATAGTCAGTCAGACGTTCCATCGGAGTCTGAGAGATGACTTCAGGACAGATCTGTGGACCACGCTTGCAGCTGTGATGCTTTGATGCCTTCTGCGCTGTTGGATTAGAGAAAAAAAAAAGAACACATAAGATTAATTTACATTCACCGCATGACAGAAAATGCACAACAACAAAAAACTTGTTTCGAGAGAAGTTTGACATTTTCAGCTTTGCCTTAAAATGGTCACGACTACTTACCATG
>CM054140.1:20056992-20059492 GCA_028751875.1 Rapana venosa | reverse complement strand
GGAAGTGTGCGATGGTTCGAATCCCGTTTGGGCCCGAAACTCCCCCCCCCCCCCCCCCCCATCCATTTAGACCATGAGTGGTGGTCTGGGCGCTAGTCTTTCGGATGAGTCGATATACCGAGATCCCGTGTATTACACAAAATTATTCAGCGCACGTAAAAGAACCCACGGCAACAAGAGAGTTGTCCATGGCCAAATTCTTAGAAAAAAGCCACTCTGACGGAAACAAATACAGTTGCAGACAAAAAAACCCACCCAAACAAACAAAAAAAAGGGTGGCGCTGCTCTTGTGGCGACGCGCTCTCTTTCCGGAGAAAGCAGTCCCGAATTTCATGCAGAGAAATCTGCCGTGACTAAATAGTGGTATACATGAAATAAATGAAAACGAAATGTCATGTGAAGTAGTCTTGATATTGTATGTGGTTCTGCCACAAGGCGGTGACTGTCCTTGGCTGAACTGAACCGTTTGCTTGCCCCTTGATACAAGACAGCACAGAAGAGCTGGTTTTTAATCATCTTAGTTATTGTGATCTGTGCGTGTATAGCAGCACACTTGTAATCTCAACTTTTTACCCACTACCGCGGTGACAGTCCTTCCAATGAGACTATAAACCGAGGTCCCGTGTGCGAACGCACGCAGAACATCTTGCGAGCACGTGGAAACCCGTTCCTACTTTTTGGAAGAGTAGGCCATTGTGTGCCGGTGGGAATGGATGAATTTTTTAAAATACAAAAACTGCATATACAAGGGGACTGGATGTAAAAAAAAAAAGACATGAGTGTTTAATTCCATTATCCTCGAAATAAAAGAATGAATAGATAAATAAACAAATAAACAGTCCTGGTAATTATGGCCTCTATAGACAGCGGGGTTATGAACAAAGTGATTAGCTCGCTATGGATCTTCTTCAGCCATTTTGACGTTTGAGGCTCATTCAGTTTCCAATCCCTTTTGCCACCATGCATGTGGTCATTATTTATTGACAGCATCTTAACGTTCCTCCTGATTTGGAAACCAAATGCCAAATGTTTCGTGACAACTGGCAAATTTATTTTGCGTGTTGAAACAACCTGAATAACTGAGACCGCAATCGATTTTTCGATTGCCAACACTTTTCTGTTTTCTCTTCCGTGAAGAGTCATAGAAATTGCCTCCCTTGGACACGGTGAAGCAGTTTCTCAAGAAAATGGAAAGTTCTAAATATAGAAAGTTTAAAAACTAAAATTTGATGTGTAAACACAAAATCGTTACACTTTTCGTTTAAAGTTGGTAACAAACAATATGTGACAAACCTGTCTTAGGGTAGTCCAATCCAACCCAATCCAATCTTGTTGTTTATAGCCCCGCCGACCACAGAAAGCCTTTTGATAGCATAATAATTATCATCAGTATACTAAGGTTCACAGCATCAATATACCATGATATGAATTAGGCAACAACACTGGGAAAAGGCACTTTGTTTACACACGCACACATACACAGAGAAAGAGGAGAGAGAGAGAGAGAGAGAGAGAGAGAGAGAGAAGAGAGAGAGATAGAGAAGAGAGAGAGAGAGAGCGACAGACAGACAGACAGTTAGACAAGGACAGAGACAGACAGACAGAGGACATACAGAGAGTTGTAGCGAATGTTCATGTTGTGAACAAATGTAAAATCGAACAACATACACACATATTCTAATCATATCAAATTTATCTGGAACAAAAGAGAAGCAGACGCCTTTATTGTGTCAAATATGTTGTTTCTTCACTTCCAAGAGAACATGAAATGAACTTGGTGTTTAACACAAATTACAGAAAAGTATCACTCCAGTAGGGAACAGTGGTAGATTCTGCTAACTGCTCTGAATTCAACAGAGATTACGAACATGTATGTGTGCATATCAGCAGACTGGTGTGTGTGTGTGGAAGTGTTTTAGTGTTAAAAGTAGTGTTAGTGTGTGTGTGTGTGGGGGTTTGTGTGTGCATGTGTGTGTGTGTAGTGTGTGTCGCGCCCGCGCGCGCCGTTGTGTGTGTGTTGTGTGTGTGTGTATGCGTGTGTGCGTGCGTCCGCGAGCGAACGTGTGTTTGTGTGTGTGTGTGTGTGTGTGTGTGTTTTGTGTGTGTGTGTCTGTGTGTGTGTCAGTGTGTGTATGCGTGTGTGCGTGCGCCCGCGAGCGCACGTGTGTGTGTGTGTGTGTGCGTGCACGTACGCGCACGTGTGTGTGTGAGAGTGAGTGACAGACAGACAGAAAGTCAGACAGAGATACAAACAGACAAACAGAGAGAGAATTAAACAGGCAGACAAGGACAGTGAAGTGTCATGAAGAAGTCTGATAGTTTTGCGTCTGTAGATGAAAAGTGTTGGTTCAGCACTTCTTTGTCAAGTTTGGGAAACAAACCTGAAGAAGAAGAAGAAGAAGACGATGATGATGATGATGATGATGATGATGATGATGATGATGATGATGATGAGAGAAAGAAAGACAATCAGGAAAGGACATACAAGCGGTGAAACCAG
>CM054140.1:20049492-20051992 GCA_028751875.1 Rapana venosa | reverse complement strand
TTTCTCTCTGTCTCTCTCTCTCTCTCGTCTCTGTCTCTCTCTCTTCTCTCTGTCTGTCTCGATCTCTTTCTCTCTGTCTCTCTTTCCTCTCTCTGTCTCTCTCTCTCTCTTTCTCTCTCTCTTCTCTCTCTCTCTCTCTTTCTCTCTCTATTCTCTTTCTCTCTCTCTTCTTCTCTCTCTCTCTTTTCTCTCTCTCTCTCCTCTCTCTCTCTCTCTCTTTCCCCTCTCTCTCTCTCCCTTCTCTCTCTCTTCTCTCCTCTCTCCTTTCTCTCCTCTCCTCTCTCTCTCTCCTCTTCTTCCCCTCTCTCTCTCTCTCTCTTCTCTCTCTCCCTCTCTCCTCTTTTCTCTCCTCTCTCTCTTCATCTCCCTCTCTCTCTCTCTCTCCCTCTCTCTCCTCTCTCTCCTCTCCTCTCTCTCTTCTCCCTCTCTCCTCTCTCCCATCTTCTTTCTCTCTTTTTTTTTCCCCTTTTTCCCCCTTTTTTTTTTTCCCCCAAATTTTTTCCTTTTTTTAAAAAATTTTTTTTTAAAAACGGGGGGGCCGGGGGCCCCCCAAATTTTTTAAAAAAAAAAAACCCCCCAAAAAAAAAAAGGGGGGGGGGGTTTTTTAAATTTTAAAAAAAGGGGGGAAAAAGGGGGGTTTTAAAAAATTTTTTTTTTTTGGGGAAAAAAAAAGGGGGGGGAAAAAAAAAGGGGGGGGGGGGGAAAAAAAAAGGGGGGGGGGGAAGGGATTAAGAAAAAAAAAGGGAAAGGGGAAAAAGAAAAAAAAAGGGGGGGGGGGGGAAAGGGGCCCTTTTTTTGGGGGGGGGGGGTTTGGGGAAAGGAGGGGGGGGGGAAAAAAAGGGGGGGAAAAAAAAAAGGGGGGAAAGGGGGGTTGGGGGGGGGGGGGGGGGGGGTTTGGGGGGGGGGGGGGGGAAAAAAGGTGGGGGTTAAAAAATTTGGGGGGGGGGGGAAAAGGGGGGGGGGGGGGCCGGGTTTTAAAAAAGGGGGGGGGGGAAAAAAAAAAAAATTTTTTTTTTTCCCCCCCCCTTTTTTTTTTTTTTTTTTTTTTTCCCCCCCCTTTTTTTTTTTTTTTTTTTTTTTTTTTTTTTTTTTTTTTTTTTTTTTTTTTCCCCCCCCCCCTTTTTTTTTTTTTTTTTTTTTTTTAAAAAGGGGTTTTTTCCCCCCCCCCCCTTTTTTTTTTTTTTTTTTGGGGGGGGGGGGGGGGCCCCCCCCTTTTTTTTTGGGGGGGGGGGGAAGGGGGGGGGAAAGGAAAAGGGGGGGAGGGGGTTTTAAAAAAAAGGGAAGGGGGGGAAAGGGGAAAAGGGGAAAAAAAAAAGGGAAAAAAAAAAGGGAAAAAAAAGGGGAGGGGGGGGGGAAAAAAAAAAAAAAAAAAAAAAAAAAAAAAAAAAAAGGGGGAAAAAAAAAAAGGGGGAAAAAAGGGGGGAAAAAAAAGGGAAAAAAAAAAAAAAAAAAAAAAAAGGGGAAAAAAGGGGAAAAAAAAAAAAAAAAAAGGGGGGGAAAAAAAAAAAGGGGGGAAAAAAAAAGGGGGGAAAAAGGGGGGAAAAAAAGAAAAAATGGGGGGGGGGAAAAAAAGGGGAGAAAAAAAAGGAAAAAGGGGGGGGAAAAAAGGGGAGGGAGGGAGAGGGGAGGGGGGAAAAGGGAAAAAGGGGGGAAAAAAAGGGGGAGGGGGGGGGGGGGGGGGAAAAAAAAGGGAAAAAAAAAAAGGGGAAAAAAAAAGGGAAAAAAATTTAAAAGGGGGGGGGGGGGAAAAAAGGGGAAAAAAAAAAAAAGGGGAAAAGGGGGGAGGGAGGGGGAAAAAAGGAGAGGGAGAGAGGGAGGGGGGGGAAAAAAAGGGGAAAAAAAAGGGAAAAAAAAAAGGGGGGAGGGGGGAAAAAGGGGGGGGGGGGGGGGGGAAAAAAAAAAAAAAAAAAAAAGGGGGGGAAAAAAAAAAATTGAGAGGGGGGGAAAAGGGGGGGGGGAAAAAAGGGGGAAAAGAGAAGAGGGGAAAAAAAGGGGGGGGGGGGAAAAAAAAAAAAGAGGGGGGGGGGGGAAAAAAAAAAAAAGGGGGGGGAAACAGAAAAAAAAAAAGGGGGGAAAAACCCCCAAAAAAGAGAAAAGAAAAGAAAAAAAAAAAGAGAA
This sequence comes from Rapana venosa, assembly GCA_028751875.1. NCBI lineage: Eukaryota > Metazoa > Mollusca > Gastropoda > Neogastropoda > Muricidae > Rapana > Rapana venosa. The sequence goes on along the minus strand of CM054140.1, from coordinate 20,049,874 downwards.
AAAAGGGGAAAAAAAAAAAAAAAAAAAAAGGGGGGGGGGCCGGGGGGGAAAAAAAAAAGGGGACAAAGAAAAGGGCCCAAAAAAAAAAAAAAAAACCCCCAAAAAAAACAAGAGAAGAAAGAAAAAAAAAAAAAAAAAAAAAAAATTTTTTGGGAGGGGGGGGGGAAAAAAAAAAAGGGGGAAAAAAAACCCCCCCGGGGGGGGGGAAAAAAAAGGGTTTGGGCCCCCCGGAAAAAACCCCCCCCCCCCAAAAAAAAAAAAACCCCAAAAAATTTTAAAAATTTTTTTTTTTTTTGGGGGGAAAAGGGGGGAAAAACAAAAAAAAAAAAAGGGGGGGGGAGGGGGGGGAAAAGGGGAAAAAAAAAGGGCCCCTTTAAAATTT
>CM054140.1:20036992-20044492 GCA_028751875.1 Rapana venosa | reverse complement strand
CGCAATTCTTCTTCTTCTCTTCTTCTTCTTCTTCTTCTTCTTCTTCTTCTTCTTCTTCTTCTTCTTCTTCTTCTTCTTCTTCTTCTTCTTCTTCTTCGCACTTCTTCTTCGCAATTCTTCTTCTTCTTCTTCTTCTTCTTCTTCTTCTTCTTCTTCTTCTTCTTCTTCTTCTTCTTCTTCTTCGCATTTTTTTCTTCTTCTTCTTGTTCTTGTTCTTGTTCTTGTTCTTGTTCTTCTTCTTGTTCTTCTTGTTCTTCTTGTTCTTTCTTCTTCTTCTTCTTCTTCTTCTTCTTCTTCTTCTTCTTCTTCTTCTTCTTCTTTTCTTCTTGTTGTTCTTCTTCTTCTTCGCATTCTTCTTCTTCTTCTTCTTCTTCGCATTCTTCTTTCTTCTTCTTCTTCTTCTTCTTCGCATTCTTCTTCTTCTTCGCATTCTTCTTCTTGTTCTTCTTCTTGTTCTTCTTCTTCTTCTTCTTCTTCTTCTTCTTCTTCTTCTTCTTCTTCTTCTTCTTCGCAATTCTTCTTCTTCGCAATTCTTCTTCGCAATTCTTCTTCTTTTTCTTCTTCTTCGCAATTCTTCTTCTTTTTCTTCTTCTTCGCAATTCTTCTTCGCAATTCTTCTTCGCAATTCTTCTTCTTCTTCTTCTTTGCAATTCTTCTCGCATTCTTCGCATTCTTCTTCTTCTTCTTCTTTTTCGCATTCTTCTTCTTCTTCTTCTTCTTCTTCTTTCTTCTTCTTCTTCTTCTTCTTCTTCTTCTCTCTTCTTCTTCTTCTTCTTCTTCTTCTTCTTCTTCTTCTTCGCATTCTTCTTCTTCGCATTCTTCTTCTTCTTCTTTGCATTCTTCTTCTTCGCAATTCTTCTTCGCAATTCTTCTTCTTCGCATTCTTCTTCTTCTTCTTCGCAATTTTTCTTCTTCTTTTTCGCAATTCTTCTTCTTCGCAATTCTTTTTCGCTATTCTTCTTCGCAATTCTTCCTCTTCTTTAATTTCTTCTTCAAATTCTGTGGACTGAAACACATAACTGCTCATCAGATACACGAAAGCGTCGAAGAAACTGAAATGTAGGTAGTACTAAGTGTTCAATGATGGCAGATTTGCTACTACTTTTTATCATGTGATATTGTTTTAGTCTGTAGCCTACATCAAAAAATCATTGATGGGTAACCTACTCGAATTTCTCTAATATGCTGTTGTTGTTGTTGCTATTATTGTGCGTACCCCAGCTTAACACTCTTCCTGCCAACGCTCACGTACCAGTGTCAGACATGCCCCTCACAAAGGCCCTCAGACGTAAACTAGTCACGTGTGAAATGAAATGCCTAAGAAGAGCAGTCAACAAGACCCGAAGAGACAAAATGAGAAACGAAGTCATCAGAGACATGGTAGGTGCAACACCAGTCCTAGAACACATCGACCAGCAGAGGATCAAGTGGTTCGGACACCTGACACGGATGCCTCACAACCAGCCAGCTCTTCGGGCCTACAACACCCGGCACTCAGGACGGAAAGCCAAAGGACGACCAAGAAGAAGATGGAGTTATTCCGTGGCCGACACCCTAAAAGCCCACGGCCTGTCCCTCCTCCAGGCTACACGCCTCGCTGCCGACAGACAGCTATATCTCCCCGCGACACCTCCGAGTATAAGCGGAAGACAAAAGTAAAAGTAAAGTAAAGTAAGGGTCACCCAGAATGTGCTCTCTGACTGACTCATCCCACCTGGGAATCACTGTGAGATGGAAATTGCACACTGAATGACAGGTTTGCGTGTGTGACTGTTTTTAAGTAACTCGCCATTCAGGCAGCGATACTCCGACTTCAGAGGAGTTTTTCCCCTTTTAGAAAGGAGAGTGCAGGTTGCTATGTCAAGGGCTTGTCATGGCTGAAGGAAATCTCATCACCACAACACTTTTACAACATAAAAACATTCCAGTGTAGGCCTTGGCAATTCGCTGACATCAATAAGTCCTTCGGATGAGACTATAAACCGAGGCCCCGTGTGCAAACACATGCAGAACATCTTGCGCACACGTTAAATCCTGTTCCGCTTTTCGAAAGAGTAGGCCATTGTGTGCCGGTGGGAACAGATGACAACATTTACAAAACCGCATACACACGGGGACTGGATGTAAAAAAGCACATAAGTGCTTATTCCATTATCCTCGATATTAAAAATTAAAAAACAAAAAAAATTAAAAGTCATCTGAGCACTTTGATTTGTTGCTTTACAAGATTCAGCGCTATATACATTCCATACATTATTATTATTATTATTATTCTTATTATTCTTATTATTATTCTTATTATTCTTATTATTCTTCTTATTATTATTATTATTATTAACTGACACAGCTTTTGGCCTGAGCCAAGTTCTCTGATATGACATAATAATTTATAGTAATCCTATTCATAAGTTAGCACAAAACCAGGGCGAGTATAGCTATTGAATCAGATACTTTCTTGTTTGTTTGTTTGTTTGTTGTTGTTGTTATTGTTGTTTCTTGTTGTTAGGTTGATTGGCTCTATGGTTAGGTGTGTTGGTTATTTTGTATGATGATCACAGAGAATGACTATTATACTGAGGACATTACAGAGATTCAGTTCGATTTGGGCACTACACGTGTGACAAGGTTTTACTCGATGCTTCTTCACACAACATATAACCTTCCTCTACCAGACCCGAGAGATACAGGCACCTGCAGTGTTAGTCATGCAAATCGACACACATGCGCACCCGCGCGTGCTCGCGCGCGCGCGCACACACACAACATACACACAACACACATATACACACGCATACACAGACACATATACACACATACACAGACACATAATTATACACACGACGCACAAAAAACACACACACACACCACACACACACACCACGCACGCACACACACATACGCACACACACTCGACACACACACTATCTGTCTACTAAACCAGGCCTGAGATATACAGGCACCTGCAGTGCTGCTCGCGTAATTTGATATCTCTCTCACACACACACACACACACACACACACACACACACACACACACACACACACACACACACACACACACACACACACACACACACAGAGCACTCAAATACATTCCAACGCGCAGTTTACACACACCAACACACACACACACACACACACACACACACACACACACACACACACACACAACCACACACAACACACCACACACACACACACACACACACACCACACACAACACCACACACACCCCACACACACACGTACATACACATACAAGTCTCTTTTTTTTTTAAAACTCGGTCTCACACACACACACACACAAAACAACAAACCTGAAGCATATACACATACAAACACACACACACACACACACACGCACGCACACACACGCACGCACACGCGCACACACACACACCACACACACACGCGCGCACGCGCACACACACACACACACACACACACACCACCACCACACACACACACACACACACACACACACAACCAAAACAACACACACATTCCACAAAACATACGCACGAACAAAATGACACAGACAGCAGACAATAACGAGACACAAAACAGACACATTGAACAACTAAAGAACCAGCTCTATTGAAGCAAGCAGAACAGATCGAGAAGAGAGAGAGAGAGATGAAGAGGAAGAGAAGAGAGAGAGAGAGAGAGAGAGAGAGAGAGAGAGAGAGAGAGAGAGAGAGAGAGAGAAAAGAGAGAGAGAGAGAGAGAGGAGAGAGAGGAGAGAGGAGAGAGAGAGAGAGAGAGAGAGAGAGAGAGAGGAGAGAGAGAGAGAGAGAGTTAGTTTATTCTTTTATTTCGAGGATAATGGAATAAGCACTCATGTGCTTTTTTTCATCCAGTCCTCGTGTGTATGCAGTTTTGTCAATTTTGTCATCCGTTCCCACCGGCACACGATGGCCTACTCTTCCGAAAAGCGGGACGGGTTTTAACGTGTGCGCAAGATGCTCTGCGCGTTCGCACACGGGACCTTGGTTTATAGTCTCATCCGAAAGACTTTCGGGGAGAGTGGAGTAGGCACTGATGTTAACCCAAAGGAATAATCACTCTCATCCAGAATAGAACCCGTCGCAACAATAATAGACACAGAGAGAGACAATAAAGAGACAAAGAAGAGACACAGAAGACACAAGAAGAGTCAGTAGAGAGAGAGAGAGAGAGAGAGAGAGAGAGAGAGAGAGAGAGAGATAAGGGAGGAAGAAAAAGAAGGGGAAGAGAAAAGAGAGAGAGAGAGAGAGAGAAGAAAAAGAGAAAGAGAGAGAGAGAAGAAGAAGAGAGAGAGAGAGGAGAGAGAGAGGGGAGAGAGGAGGAGGAGGAGAAGAAGAAGAGAAGAAGAGAGAAGAAGAAGAAGAAGAACGAGGATAAGAATAAGACGGACCGACCCGGGAGCGGAATGACGACGGACACGAGGAAGAAAGCGGGACGGTTTAACGGAAGAGCAAGAAGCTGGAAAATAGAAGAAGAAGAAGGTATAGTCAGAAAGAAGGGAAAAAGAGGAGAAGGCACGATGAATAACTCAAAAGGAATAACATGAAGAGAATCGAACACGGTCTGAAAAATTCGAATACGAAGAAAAGAGAGAGAGAAGAGAAGCGAAGAAGCGAAGAAGGAAAAACGAGAGAAAAGAGAGAAGAGAGAGAGAGAGAAGAGAAAGAAAAAGAAGAGAGAAGAAAAAGAGAAGAGAAGAGAGAGAAGAAAAGCGAAGAAGAAAGAAGAAGAGAAGAAGAGAGAGGCGAAAAGAAGAAGAATTGGAAAGAAGAAGAGAAGAATGGAAGAAGAAGCAGAAAAAGAAGTGAAGAAGAAGAAGAAGGAAGAAGAAGAAGAAATTGCGAAAAAGGGAAGGAGAAAGAATGGGAAAGAAGAATTGCGAAGAAGAAAGAATTGCGAAGAAAAAAAGAATTGCGAAAGAAGAAGAAGGGAAAGAAAGAAAGAAGAAGAAGAAAAAAGGAAGAAGAAGAAGAAGAAGAAGAAGAAGAAGAAGAAGAAGAAGAAGAAAAGAATTGCGAAGAAGAAGAAGAATTGCGAAGAAAGAAGAAGAATTGCGAAAGAATTGCGAAGAAGAATTGCGAAGAAGAAGAAGAATTGCGAAAAAAGAATTGCGAAGAAGAATTGCGAAAAAAGAATTGCGAAGAAGAATTGCGAAGAAGAAGAAATTGCGAAGAAGAACAAGAATTGGTGCGAAGAAGAAGAAGAATTGCGAAAAGAAGAAGAAGAAGAAGAAGAAGAAGAATGGAAGAAGAAGAAGAAGAAGAAGAAGAATTGCGAAGAAGAAGAAGAAGAAGAAGAAGAAGAAGAAGAAGAAGAAGAAGAAGAAGAAGAAGAAGTGAAGAAGAAGAAGAAGACGAAGAAAAAGTCAGAAAAAAAGAAGAAATTGTGAAGAAGAATTGAAGAAGAAACGAAGAAGAAAACTGCTCGAAAAAAAGGAATTGCGAAGAAGAATTGCGAAGAAATGGAGAAGAAGAATTGCGAAGAAGAAGAAGAAGAATGAGAAGAAGAATGAAGAAGAAGAATTAAAGAAGAAGAAGAAGAAGAAGACTGCTAAGAAAAAGAAGATCTGCGAAGAAGAAGAAGAAGAGGAAAGAAGAAGAGGAAAGAAGAAAAAGAATTGCGAAGAAAGAAAGAAAGAAAGAAAAGAAAAAGAAGAAAACCAACGCGTGCGGATGATTTAATATCAGTCACTGCGCCAGTGACATTAGTGACACCTCTAACACAAAACACACCCTGGCCAAAAAATAAATAAAAATAGATAAAAATAAGATGGAAACTGCACACACGCACTCCAGAAGCCTTGAACACAGGCCGATATGCATTTGGAATGGTTTCCAAGCAGAAGAACCAAACATCTCTCCAGTTAAGCTGATGATCCATCAATTTTGGCGCCGTATGTACGAATGTACGAATGTATGAAACTTTAGCAATGTCCAATAATTATTTCTTAAGAGCTCTATAAGTGAAGTGGTAGTCTAGCGATAAAGAACCCTTTTTGGAGAGCAAGAAATTGCTGGCTTCATCCCATGTTATTTTCACGTGTCCCCGTGTGCATGCGGTTTTGTAAATCTTGTCAGCTGTTCCCACTGGCACACAATGGCCTACTCTTCTGGAAAGCGGAACCCCGTGTTTACCCAGGCAGCTGATTTTTCTTTCTATCCATTAACTATGGATGGTGACCTGGGCGCTAGTCCTTCAGAAGAGACATAAATTGAGGATCTGTATGCAATACTGACGAATTCAGCGCCTGTAGACGATCTCATGGCGACAAGAGAGTTGTAGGTGGCCAAATTCTTTTGGAAAAGAGAAAAAAACAAAACCCTGCCACTTTTATAGGAGAAGTAATAGTCATGTAAGGAGCACAGCAAAATTAGGTAGCGCTGTACCGGTGCTGCTTTTCTGAAGAAGAGTTTATTTCTTTTCTGTGAAATTATTAGTTGTGAGTTGTAAATGGAACATTAAGTCATTGTTACGATCTCCTTGACAAACCAATAAATCTGATGTCTTTTACCTATCTCGTAGTTCTAGTAGACAGTTGAGACACCGCTGAAGATTTTGCAACCAGTTTCCTCCACTCCTCGTGGTTTTCAGTTTTCTGTAGCAAGTTGTTTCATTCAAGGCCAATCTACTCTCTGATGTTGTCTTCCCATCGTTTTCTTTGTCTGCCTCTTCGACTCTGACTCCCTCATTGTACTGTTGCTGAGACTGTTAGGACTGTAAAAAAAAAAACCCCAAAACTTTTATATCGAGGATAATGGGTCTGTAAGCACTGATTTGATTTGTTAAAAACAATTCATTTATTTCGAGGATAATGAAATAAGCATTCATATGCCTTTTTACATCTAGTCCCCGTGTGTATGCGGCTGTGTCAATTTTGTCACCCTTTCCCACCAGCACACAGTGGCCTACTCCTCCGAAAAGCGGAACGGGTTTAACGTGCGCGAAAGATGTTCTGCGTACGTTCACACTCGGCACCGCGGTTTATAGTCTCATCCGAAAGACTTTTCGGGCGGGGGAGTGGAGTCTGCACTTGACGTTAACTCCAGAGGAAAAATCCTCTTGAACGAGATTCGAACCCGGGTCAGCAGATCATACCCATGACTCTAACCACCAGGCTAACAACCCCCCCACCTCCACCCCAACCCCCATCCCCCACACTATACATGTAGGCATGATCATTTTTAGGTCTCTGTGCCTTGTACACACTGTGTCAACGTTGGTGTCGTACGCCCGAATCTGAAACTTGAATCTTCCCCTTTAACCTAGAGTGGATAAAATCAGACAAACACCAACACACACACACACACACACACACACACACACACATACAACACGCCACCCACCACACACCACCACCACACACACACACACACACACACACACACACACACAAAGAGACAAAAGAGGGTGTAGTAAGGGCTTTGAGAAAGATTAGAAAGCCGAAAGATGGCCCAGTTTTTTGTGTTCTAGCAAGTGTCAAGACGACCTTAGTTT
>CM054140.1:20021992-20024492 GCA_028751875.1 Rapana venosa | reverse complement strand
TTCACATAAACTTAATATTTAATGTAAATGATCCAAGTCTGCATGCTAGGTTTTCAATTCGATTTTCATAGTCGTTCCCAATGCTGACAATGTTGTTTTCTTCTTCATACGTGTGCTACGTCTTAAAGGAAATGTACTGGGATTTTGTTGTTTTATTTATTTGTTTTCAACAGTACTATATTTTTAAAAAGTGTTATAGTTGGAATCTCTTTTGCGCAGTATACTTTAAAGTGCGTGTGGGGTTCTTCGTTTGTTTATTTGGTTGGTGGTTTTGTTTTTCTCTCTCTCTTAAATTGATAGTATTGTTTTCAATAAGAAAGGCTTTGTGCAGGTGTTTTGATCTATATAATTTCATTTATTTCGTTTGTTTGATATTGATGCAATCTGAAGACTCTCTCTCTCTCTCTGTCTGTCTGTCTGTCTGTCTGTCTGTAAGTCTGTCTGTCTGTCTCTCTCTCTCTCTCTCTCTCTCTCTCTCTCTCTCTCTCTCTCTCTCTCTCTTCCTCTCTCTCTCTGATCTGTTCACCTTTTTAAACTTTTTTCCTTGATTGCGCATTTTTACACCCTGAAAATGGGCAGAGGTCTAAATTCATTAAAAATTGTCATTGCCATTCTCTCTCTCTCTCTCTCTCTCTCTCTCTCTCTCTCTCTCTCTCTCTCTCTCTCTCTCTCTCTCTTTCGCTCACACACACACATAAACAAACAAACAAAAACAAACACACACACACTTCTAACCTAAAGAAAGACAGACAAACCAACCAAAACACGTATATCAGTCACACACACACAAAACACAAACTACACACACGCGCGCGCGCGCGCGCTCGCTCTCTTAGAAATGCAGGCTCGGCAACAAACCTCACACTCTCGCTCCCAAAAGCGAGGCGATGCCACAGATAATAATAGCCTCTCACCACATTCCTGCAATTCCAGACACGCAGGAAGATTAACAGCCGATATTTCCCCTCTCCAGCATACTTCAAGATGCGAAAGCTAATAGGTTAAGGCGTCAGAGTTTAGATCTGAAGTGTTTTGAAGTGACGAAATCGAGTTTTCCTGTCGTATGGACGTCTGATAGTGTCAATAGGGGAATATAAATATACGGTATACGATATATATATATCTCTTCGAAGAAGGGGTGGGGTAGCCTAGTGGCTAGAGTATCGCAACTCGTGGTCTGCTGATAACTGTGGGGCGAGGGTTCGAGTCTCTGCTTTTCGGTGATATTTTCTTTCTAGAGTTTAACGCTGTTACTGATTGTCTCTCTGTCTCTCTGTCTCCGTCTCTCTCATGGAAACATGTAGCTGTCTCTCTCTCTTTTCGCCCCTCTCTCTCTGCCCCTCTCTCTCTCTCTCTCTGCTCTCTCTCTCTCTCTCTCTCTCTCTCTCTCTCTCTGCCTCTCTCTCTTCCTCTGTCTCTGTCTCTGTCTCTCCCTCTGTCTGTTTGTTCTCTCTCTCTGTCTCTTTCTCTCCCTCTGTCTGTCTGTCTCTCTGTCTCTTTCTCTCTCTCTCTGTCTCTCTCTCTCTCTGTCTCTCTGTCTCTCTCTCTGCCTCTTTCTCTGTCTCTCTCTGTCTCTCTCTGTCTCTGTGTCTCTCTGCCTATCTCTCTGCCTCTCTTTCTGTGTCTCTTTCTCTCTCTATGTGGAAACATGTAACTCTCTCTCTCTCTCTCTCTCTCTCTCTCTCTCTCTCTCTCTCTCTCTCTCTCTCTCTCTCTCTCTCTCTTCGGATGATGCTATAGACTTAGAAATCTCGTGTGCGAACACATGCAGAAAGTCTTGCCCTAACACACCAAAATCCCGTCCTTCCGCTCCTCGTAGAGGAGTAGGCCAGCTATGGTTGGTGGGATACCAGCATGCATCCTAAATGCCGGGATAGGAATAAACTCCGCCAGGTTCAACAACCTCGCTGGGGTTGGTTGTTTTTTTGACAGATGTGGTGTAGCGTGTATGGAATGTTACGAACATAGTGACGTTTCTGTGGCAAAACAAGTATAGGAATCTGATTGTACTCGGGCAGGACATATGCACAGAACCATAATGGGAATGGTTTTGTGCGTTGTTCTTGTTGCTGTTGTTGTTGTTGTTCCCTCTGTTTTTTGCTTGTATGTTGGTTGTGTTTTGTTCACCTAATCCCCATCCCACCCTACACACACACACACACACACACACACACACACACACACACACACACACACACACACACACACACACACACACACAATCACACCCTTTCCGTTAAATAGAAGCAGACCATTACATTTTCACATCTTACATCCCAAATTCGCCACCAATCTGCTTTAAACCAACTTTGTCTGGTAAAGACGACAACATGAAATCAGCAGACGTCGTTTCAATTTGTAACATTCGGGACCTTGTTCCTTTGTAATGGATAAGCCCAGCTATAATCAAATGTCTGTATTTGAAGGGAAACAAAAAAACAAAATGTGAAAGTGTAACAGTCTGCAGTCAGACTAACTAGGTTATTTGGACACAACCGGC
>CM054140.1:20001992-20014492 GCA_028751875.1 Rapana venosa | reverse complement strand
TTGTATTGGGCGCCAGCAAAGGCTTCACCGGCTGGGGGGGCTACTGGCTGAAGCATCAAATGTGCTGATCGGGTAGCGTACATACCTCGGGACGAGGTACTGTTGAGCAGGGGTGGATGTGACAGGGGTGGTAATTAGATTACCTCCCATGCGATCAGAGCGACGTGTTACTATATTGGGACACACTTGCAAATCGGGAAGTGCTCTGTTTGGTTGGGTGGTAATTGAAAAGTGGGTTGTATATTTGACCATCAGGGTGATGAGCAGACTTTATGCAGCCTCTTTACAGAGACCATATCCTAACTGTAAAATTGTAACGTTTACCCCGAGATAGTGCGGGGATGGGACATGAAAATGTTCGCTCTGTTATAATGGGGTATGCGTTTCAAGCTTGATGAACCAGAAACTATGCACAAGATGATCTACTGGCTATAACAGAAAAGGATTATTATGTTTCGTTTATTTTCCTGTGGGAATGCTGGGGACCTGTCAGTATAAATAGCATCCCCATATTCTGTGCTAGAAATGTCCTTTATTCTATCACTCTCTTTCTTTCTGCCTGGTTCCTTTTCTTTCTGTCACCTCCTTCTTGTCTATTTTCTGCCTTCTTGGTCCATTCTCCTGCCTTCTCTCCAGAAAGGCTTAAAAGATAACAATCCTCTCTTATGCCAAAGTCAGGCCCCTTAACGCAGTGTGACGCATTTTCGCTCAAATAACAGCCAACACTAGCTGCTATCTGAGCTTGCCAAGAAGAAATTTGCTCAGCACCTCTGTCAACATTGCTGCCACTAAGGGGATTGAGCTGGTGGTGTTGGGCATGTTGGCTCAAAACAGACGCCATTGAGACAACAATAGCTGCTTTGTGAGCGTTCGACAAAGAAGAAGAAGAATGCAAAGAAGAAGAATTGCGAAGAAGAAGAATGCAAAGAAAAAGAATTGCGAAGAGGAAGAATGCAAAGAAGAAGAATTGAGGAGAAGAGGAAGAAGAAGAAAAAAGAAGAAGAAGAACAGTAAGAACAACATCAACAATAAAACCACAACTATCATTAAAAAAAAGTATGTTCTTTCGAGCCAGAAGGCCCATAGAGCCGGAGCTTATCCCGGTTTCTGTAGCGTTAAGCGAACTGATGGTTTTTCACCACCCCTGTGACAGGACGCTAGTCTGTCGCCAGATACTTCCCCAGCAGAGCTGGTACCCACTTGTACACCTGGGTGGAGTGAGGAAAATAGGAGTAAAGTGTCTTTCCCAAGGACACAACACCGAGCCGAGCGGGGATCGAACCCGCGACCTCTGGATCACGAGTTGACCGCCTAAACCACTCGACCACGGTGCCTCCACAACTATCATTACATCAACATAAATCGCCGCTCTCATTCAAATGAGCAAGTGAAAGGAAAAGACAATGACAACTATTGTAATGACAACTATCATTACATCAACATAAATCGCCGCTCTCATTCAAATGAGCAAGTGAAAGGAAAAATGCCAAACACACTAGAAGCGAAGGCACAAGTTAAACAAACAAGCCTTTCAGAACAGTCCACGCTCCTTCTATTATTATCTTCACATCAAACCCTTTCATAACTATCATCCTTAGCCAAGTGCAAGTGTAATGGGGGAATAAGCCATTAGCACACAACCCTCACTGATAGGCAGCCCTGTAAACATATGACCCTCATCTTCACATCTTTACACCACTCTCCACAACAACCATAACCCCCTCTCCTCTCCTGCACCCCCACCTTCGGCTATTCCCCTCTTCTCATTTTTCTCGTTCGTAACATATACTCTCTATTCAGCTGAATAGTAGACTTGCACATTCTGGACCGAGGAGTTTGGCCCTCTGTGGATCAAATAACTGACCTAGGCATTACTCAACTCTTGCCCGAGATCTTCCTTAGGCCGCACACCGGTTTTCATTTGGGGGGTGATGTAGTATCTTCTACAGAGTGCGAGTAAAAAAAAGTGTTGGTGATTTTCACAGATTTTTTTAAAGTATGAAAAATGCACTGTGCCCTTGTTTCTGGGATTGAGGACGTAGAGCAATACCAGGTAGTCATGAGAAAGTTGGAAATAATCATCAAATGAGGATTGCCTGTATTCCTACAGCGTTGACCCCGCGTATGCATATTGCGGTAAGGAAGCTAGCAGACGACAAAGGACTGAGCGGGTACAGTGTTTGCTGAAAAATTAGAAAAAAATTAAAAACTACCTTTTTCCCCCAAATCAAATGAGTTTTGAGTCAGAGGCTAGGCTTTCACAAAAAAAGTGGTTTTTATTTCTGTGGATGCCTTATTACGTGAGGTATGAATATAAGAGTCACATAGAAAAACAGAAGGAAAAGAGTGATTTTTTAATACTGGTGTGCGGCCTTATGGCAGAGAGACGCCCTAGTCTTCACAGGGCAATGCTCTCTAGCATGATGGTATATAATTACAGGAGACAGTCCCCTTTTCTTCCTTCTCCTCTCACACTCTCCCTCTCCTTCCACCCCTGGCTCCTCTTCCCTTCACCCCCCACCCCCCGGCTCTCCTACCCTCATCTTCCTCCTCTCCCTAATTCATTCCTAACATCTCTCCACCTCCCATCTTTCCGTCCCATCCCATTCTGTCCCTCATTAGTGGAGGTATCTAGGGCTAGTTGTTCCATTTCCGACTGTCACAGACGAAATCAATACGTCTGCTTTCCATATAGAAAGCGTCTTGGCGGTGGTGCTATCGAGAAGCATATCACTGTAGGACATAATTATCTTTTCCTTCGTGGTTTTCCCCCCTTGTTTTCTCTGCTTAATTTGTATGTAAATTGTCCATTCTATGGATTCTGAATGAAGCCATTGTAATATAGATCTACAGCCGGAAAAAGGCGCCAGCCAAACTCGTTGCGTCGTTTGCCTAAGAATGGATGGACAAGCCACAGAGAAACCATCGACATTACACAGCCATTAGGAGGACACAGGGAAAAACAGAGTTTGACGTACACTCCTGAGAGTTGCTTCCCTGTGGAGGAGAATTATAATTATGCAAGACAGCTCCAAATCCCCTTTCCATGACAGTAGTAGCTTTTTTCCTGTAGGAAAATACTGGTAAGATGCACGCTAGGTATGTAGTGCATATTGCCAACGAATTTCTTCAGCGACCGTTTACATAAATCAGCATACTTTAAGAGATGAAACTATGGATACTTTTCTTTTTGTCTGAAACTCAGAATGGGGCGTTCATTCCCCCCTGTGGGGATTGTTGGGGGCCTATCAACGTTCTCCCTACAACGTATACAAAACTCTGCAGCTTGACTAGTTCTCAGAAAGAAAAAAATCTGAGCACATTACCCCTCTCTTGCGATCTCTCCACTGGCTGCCTGTGCCACAGAGAGTAAACTATAAGATAAGTACCCTCTGTTACAAAATGTCTCCACAAAACAGCTCCCTCCTACCTCTGTGAATGTCTTCACTTGTACACTCCTTCTCGTTCCCTCCGCTCTGCTTCAGATACCTTGTCCTTAGGAATACCTAGATTCAACCAATCCACAGTCGGCCGTCGCTCTTTCTCTATTTCTGGCCCATCGATCTTGAATGACCTCCCTCTCTCTCTTTGCCAAAAAGCCTTCTTATGACACTTTTAAATCCAGTCTCAAGACATTTATTTCAAACCTAAGATGTTCCTCTCCTACCTCATCTCACAGCTTTTCCCTGCCTTCAACAGCCGAGATTCCATCGCCCTGCCAGGGTGTGTGACCTGTGTGTGAGTGTGTGTGTGTGTGTGTGTGTGCGTGTGTGCGCGCGTGCGTGCACATTTGGACTTGTTGGAACTATTAACTGTTACTGGTTGTATGACTGTGTAAGAATGAGTTGAGTGCAAGCGCTTTTATTTGTCTCTGCAAGCTATAGCGCTATATAAATACCATTTATTATTATCATTAGATTAGATAGCAGCCCCACCTTCTGGGAAATAGAAATCTTCTATAGGTTGGAGTATGGCTGCCTATGCAGCAAGGTACTTGAAAAAACAAACAGCCATGCACGCGAACTTCTCATTCAGTACACATGTACTGGGGACGGGATAGCTCAGTGGTCAGAGAACTCGTTCCCACCCACCCACCCCCCATCCCCCCAGCCAAGTTAAGCAGAATCAAGCGTGGTTACCACTTGGATGGGTGACCGTTTGCGTGCCTTGGTTTCAGCACAGTTACCCAGTTCACCCAGCTGTAAATGGGTACCTGCCCTCTTTAGGGTCAGGGAAGGTCAAGCAGCGAGGGAGAGGAGATGGGCGCTGCCCTCAATATACTGGCCCCTTGAGAAGTTGAGGTCTCTGACGGAAGAGGGACGTGTGAGACAGAACGCAAATTCTGGGTGGGCTACCCAGGGTGCTAACCTAGGGAACGCCCAATACCAAACATCCATCCATGCTTTAGAGCTGTGAACAGGCGGTGATGGGAGCTGACAACCAACACCTGGCTGAAACTGACACAGGAGAAATTACATAGCAGGATGAAACTAAAAAAGGAGAAATGACACAGCAGGATGAAACTGACACAGCAGAAATGACACAGAGCATAATACTGACAAAGGAGAAATTGCATAGCAGGATGAAACCGACACAGGAGAAACGACATAGGATGAAACTGACACAGCAGAAATGACACAGAGCATAATACTGACAAAGGAGAAATTGCATAGCAGGATGAAACTGACACAGGAGAAATGACACAGCAGGTTGAAACTAACAAAGGAGAAATGACACAGCAGGTTGAAACTAACAAAGGAGAAATGACACAGCAGGCTGAAACTAACAAAGGAGAAATGACATATCAGGATGAAACTGACAAAGGGGAAATGACAAAGCACGGTTTAAGATCAACGCTTTTAGATCTAAATTTTCAAATCTATGGCAAAACTATCAATACTAAAGCTGACACTTTTGACAATGTCGAGATCTAAAACCCTTTCTTTTATTTTTTTTAACCTATCTTCCCAGTCCGTTGCTTAGAGCAAATTCTTAAAAGCCGCCCCTTTAATGAAAAATATTGCATTGTCATTAACTCATAGTCCTTTTATCAGATACCTTTAGTACTACATTGTAGTTTAGTTAGTTGTAGGAATTGCAAAAGTTCGTGTTTGAGCTGTTATTTCTTTTCTTCCACCCAAAGTTCTTGTTTACGCTTTATCTTATTTACATTTGTTTATTGCCATTGATTAGCGATATGCACCCCCCCTCTACCCCCGCCACACACACTAAACGAGGCCCCGTGTTCAAACGCATGTAGAACATCTTGCGCACACGTTAAATCCTGTTCCGCTTTTCGGAAGAGTAGGCCATTGTGTGCCGGTGGAAACATGATAAAATTTACAAAACCGCATACACACGGGAACTGGATGTAAAAAAGCACATGAGTGCTTGTTCCATTATCCTCGATATAAAATAATAAATAAATAAAAATAAATAATAAATAAATAACACACACACACATTATACACCTTCCCGTCTGATATCACTAATTAGTGGAAGGACGTTAAACTGAAGAACTACTACTACTACTGATTATCCCCCCTCATCTTGATATTGTCATTGTTGCTGTTATCATTGTTGATGCTGTTGCTCCTCTTCTTCTTCTTCTTCTTTTTGCTGTCGTTATTATTATTATTATTATTATTATTATTATTATTATTATTATTATTATCATTATTATTATTATTATCATCATCATTATCATTATTATTATTGTTGTTGTTGTTGTTATCATCATTGTTGTTATTGTTGTTGTTACTGCATATTCCCGAGCTTACTTTAATACCCTTGGAGGTCGCCGGGCCAGAACATGCTCTCTGACTCACTCATCCTACTTGATATTGTTATTGTTGTTATCATCATCATTGTTATCATTGTTGTTGTTGATGTTGTTGATGCTGTCGTTGCACGTTCCCCAGCTTAACACTCTGGGGGATCGTTCAGAATATTGCACTCTGACTTACTCCTCCTTTTTTGGGAATCACTGCGATAATATATATATATATATAATATATAATATATATATATATATATATATATATATATATATATATATATATATATATATATATATATATTCTTTATATCGAGGATAATGGAATTTTTTTTACACCAGTCCCCGTGTGTTTTCGGTTTTGTCAATTCTGTCATTTGTTCCCACCGGCACACATTGGCCTCCTACTCTTACGAAAAGCGGAACAGGATTTAACGTGCGCGCAAGATGTTCTGATATAGATAGATTGTATGTGCACACTGGATGAGAGAAGTTCGCCTGTGTGACTGACTTTCTAGTGTCTCGCCATGATTCATACAGGCAGCGGAGGCCATATCTCCCCAATACAGAGGATTTTTTGGGGGGGTCGTCCTTTGTAGGAGAGTGTACGTAGGATCTAGGAGGTTAAGCTCAGTGTGTGTGTGTGTGTGTGTGTGTGTGTGTGTGTGTTTGTGTGTGTGTGTGTTTGTTTGTTTTGTGGTGTGTGTGTGTTTGTTTGTTTTGTGTGTGTGTGTGTGGTGTGTGTGTGTGTGGTGTTTGTGTGTGTGTTTGTTTGTGTGTGTTTGTTTGTGTGTGTGTGTGTGTGAATGTGTGTGTGAATATGTGTGTGAGTGTGAATGTGTGTGTGTGTGAGTGTGAATGTGTGTAAGTGTGTGTTTGTGTGTGTGTAAATGTGTGTGTATGTGTGTTTATGAGTGTGTGTGTGAGTGTGTGTGTGTGAGTAAGTGAGTAAGTAAGTCTTCAATTTTAACATCTTTCCACTTTAAGTGATACCAGATGATCCTAAAGTAGGAGACTGAATATGAGAGAGAGAATGCGAATGCGAATGCGAATGCGAAAGTTTTATTCATTATAGGCCTTGGCCCCTCATGAAAGGTGTGTGTGTGTGTGTGTGTGTAGAGAGAGAGAGAGAGAGAGAGAGAGAGAGAGAGAGAGAGAGAGAGAGAGAGAGAGAGAGAGAGAGAGATAGAGAGAGATCTATTCTGTGTGTGTGAGTGTGCGTGTGTGTGGGCATCCCTGCATGCATACGCACTTGTGTGTGTAATAAATAGTAACAACAAAGGAAATAGTATTCTTAACATGAACAAATCAAGAACAGTAATTTAAAATTTAAAAAAAATGAAATAAAAAAGAACTACAAGAACAACAATAAATGCCCTATAGGACTTAACAATAAACCCTTAGTAATGTCAACTGTAAAATTAACATTGTTCAAAATTTCTTCAATGGAATTCTCAGAAAAGGCAGGGAGATGAGTGTGTATGAGTGTGTGTATGAGTGTGTGTGTGGTTTTTTTTCGTTTGCGAGCGCGCGTGCGCGCGCCCGCGCGCGTGCGCGCGCCCGCGCGCGTGCGCGCGCCCGCACGCGTGTTGTGTGTGTGTGTGCGCGCGCGTGCGCGCGCGCGCGTGTGTGTGTGTGTGTGTGTGCATGTTTGTGTATGTGTGTGTGTGTGTGTGTGTGTGTGTGTGTGTGTATGTAAGTCAAAGTTAGTCGCATTTTTATTTCCAGATAGTACATTGAAAAAGAAATGCATTTGCTTTTTTCATCAATGAATAAGCAATGCATTTGCTTTTTTCATCATTGAATAAGCAATGCATTTGCTTTTTTCATCATTGAATAAGCAATGCATTTGCTTGTTTCATCAAGCCATCTATCTAGGACCAAAAATTCCTTAATGATAATATTTAACTACTCTGTGTGTGTTGTGTGTGTGCGTGCGTGCGTGTGCGCGCACGTGCATGCGTGCGTACGTATGTACGTCCGTACGTGCGTGCGTGTGTGTGCATGCCTACGTGCGTCAAGTCACGTCAAGTCAAGTTTTTATTTCTAGATGGTACATTGAATAAGCAATGCATTTGCCTTTTTTCATTAAGTAATCTATCTAGGACCACAAACAACTTGATCAACAATATCTAACTACATTATTACCATAACCAATAATAATAATACTGACTCCAAAAGAAAAAAGAAAAACAAATGAAAAACACACACATGACCAAAAATGTAAACAAACAAAAAATCCACAACAACAAAAAAGGAACCCCCCCCCCCCCCCCCCCCCCCCCCCCCCCCCCCAACAAGAATAGTACACTGTATAACTCGTACACACATACACGCGCGCATACGCGCGCACACACACACGCGCGTGCGCACGCGCAACGCAACATAACCCAACCCAACCCAACCCAACACACACACACACACATACACACACACACACACACACACACACACACACACACACACACACACACACACACACACACACACACATTCATACACATGTATGTTTGTCCGTCGTGTCCGACGATGACCTTCAAAACAGCAGAGGAGGCAGCTGCTGTTTTTGGAAACTGGGCAGAAATTTGATTATAGTGGAGATGCCTTGCCCACAGCACATCCCCACTCTCTCGGCCAAGTGGGTATTAGGACAGTCAGCGTTGGAGATGCTCTCCAAAGGCCAACTAGCCCCCAGGGCTGCAGCACATAAGGACTGTGTGAGTCAAGCCTCCTAGTCAGAGAGTCATAGTCGATCACTAAAGACTAAGCTGTAAAGTGGAATTCCATGAGTGGAAAAGCCTCTGGTCATACAGCCTCTCACCTTGCTGTTGCCCCCAGCGTCAATGGTTTAATCAAGAACTGTGATAAAACCCAGGATACACACGTACAGACACACGCACACATTTGTACCCACTCAGATTTGAATTACGAGAAAATGAGAGGGGGAAAAATGTCAAATCATATCAGGTTACAATATCACCCGTTCTTTCATGTTCATACTTTAGAATTAATGACAACCAACCACACAAACGCGCGTGTGTGCGTGCATGTTTTTGCTGATTTAGCAAACCTGCTCAAAAGATTTGTCTAGACAGTCTATTTTCGGGCAACTTTCCTCTTTCGAAAGAAAAGACAAAGGCTCATACCCACAAAGCCAAAGAGTTCTGATGATTCAGCCTGACAACAAGAACTGTTCTGCCACACTACGCTACCTTAAAGGCTGGGGGTGGATATTGCCTGGCAGTTAAAGTCAGGGGGTAGGGATAGCTCAGTGGTCAGAGCACTGGCTTTCCCCCAAACCAAGGTTAAGCAGCATCGAGCGTGGTTACCACTTGGATGGGTGACCGTTTGCGCGCCTTGGCTTCAGTACAGTCCCCCCCCCCCCCCCCAGTTCACCCCAGCTGTAAATGGGAACCTGCCCTCTTTAGGGTCAGGGAAGGTAAAGCAGCGAGGGAGAGGAGATGGACGTCACCGCCCTCAATATGCTAGCCCCCTGGAGAAGCTGAGGTCTCTGATGCCTCGCTCCCCGACGACCACGTAGGTTATGGGACACCTTTACCTTTTAAAGTGTTGCATTCGTGATATGACGGCAACTAAGAGCCCCAAACGAAAGTCCATTCAAGGGGAGATTCTTCCCCCACTGGAGTTAACATTAGTACAAACTCCACTCTCCCCTCTGAAAGTTCTTCGTATGAGACTATATAAACCGAAGTCCCGTGTGTGAGTGAACGCATGCAGAGCATCTTGCGTTTCACGTTGAAGCTTCGTGATTCTGCTTTTTTGTAGAGGAGTAGGCAGGGTAAAGCTGGCGAGGTGGCTAATACGTACCCAGCATGCAACCTTATATCTGGAGAGGAATGGGCTCCGTCAGATTTAACTCACTCTCTCTGGAAAATTCACTGTCACAACCGTTTCCCATGACTCTTAACCGTTTTCCATGGATGTCATGACCGTTTTCCATCACTATGAACCATTTTCCATGACTATAACCTACTTTCCATGACAACGAACCATTTTCCATCACTATGAACCCTTTTCCATCACTATGAACCATTTTCCATCACTATGAACCATTTCCCATCACTACGAACCATATTCCATCACTATGGACCATTTCCCATCACTATGGACCATATTCCATCACTATGAACCGTTTTTCATGACTATGATCCGTTTTCCATGACTATGAACCGTTTTCTATCACTATGAACCATTTCCCATCACTATGAACCGTATCCCATCACTATGAGCCGTATTCCATCACTATGGACCATATTCCATCACTATGAACCGTTTTCCAAGGCTATGAACCATTTTCTATGACTATGAACCATTTCCATCACTATGGACCGTTTACCATGACTATGAACAGTTTTCTATCACTATGAATCATTTTCCATCACTATGAACCGTTTTCCATGACTATGAACCGTTTTCTATCACTATGAACATTTTTCCATCACTATGAACCGTTTTCCATGACTATGAACAGTTTTCTATCACTATGAACAATTTTCCATCACTATGAACCGTTTTCCATGACTATGAACAGTTTTCTATCACTATGAACCGTTTTCCATGACTATGAACCGTTTTCTATCACTATGAACAGTTTTCTATCACTATGAACAATTTTCCATCACTATGAACCGTTTTCTATCACTATGAACAATTTTCCATCACTATGAACCGTTTTCCATGACTATGAACAGTTTTCTATCACTATGAACAATTTTCCATCACTATGAACCGTTTTCCATGACTGTCACAACCGTTCTTTTTTAACTGTCACAACCGTTTTCCATGACATAGTTTGACATGACATTCAGCCCCACTCTCCCCAAAAATCCCTCGGTTGAGACTATAAACCGAGGTCCCGTGTGCGAACGCACGTAAAACATCCTGCACACACGTTAAAACCCGTTCCGCTTTTCGTAAGAGTAGGCCATTGTATCCCGGCGGGAACGGATGACAAAATTGACAAAACTGCATACACACGGGGACTGGATGCCCCCCCCCCCCCCCCCCCCCCCCCGCAAAAAAAAAAAAGCACATGAACGCTTATTGCAATATCCTCGAAATAAAAGAACAACACATTAAAAAAAAAAACCCCCAAAGAAACACTGGGTTAAAAAAAAAAGATTCCCCCCCCCCTTCTCCCCCCCCCTTCCTCTCCCCCCCCCCCCCCTCCCTCTAGAACTCCAAACGACAGTTGTTTATGAGGAGCCGTGTATAGTTCCAAGGAAGCAAGACGGAAGGTAATTAAATGAAGACACGCCCGCCCCCCTTACCCCCCCCCCCCCTTTACTACCCCCCCCCACCTTTACCCCCCCCCCCTTACCCTTACCCCCCTTACCCTCCCCCCCCCCCCCCCCCGTCCCCTCACAAACTTGGGGACAGAGGAGAGCTTCCAGGCTAATAACGTGACAGAGACCTTACAAGTGGGAAATGTTTTAGGGGATCAGTGATGGATGGACATGTGGGTTCCGGCCTCTATCTGTCCGTGTAGTATTATTATCATTATAGGGAACTAGTGTGAAAGCAGAGCAGTCTGTGTGTGTGTGTGTGGGGCGGGGGGGGGGGGGTTGTTTGTTGTTGGGATTTTTAGTTTTCGATGTCTGTGTGTGTGTCAAAGTCAAAGTCAAAGTCAAACTTGTATTTCCAGATGGTACATTGAATGGGGGACAGGATAGCTCAGTGGTCGGAGCACTCGCTTTCCCCCAGCCAAGTTAAGCAGCGTCGAGCGTGGTTACCAGTTGGATGGGTGACCGTTTTCGCGCCTTGGCTTCAGTACAGTTCCCCCAGTTCACCCAGCTGTAAATGGGTACCTGCCCTCTTTAGGGTCAGGGAAGGTAAAGCAGCGCGGGAGAGGAGATGGGCACCACCCTCAATATGCTGGCCCTAGAGAAGTGAGGTCTCTGACGCCTTGCTCCCCTACGACCTTATAGGTTATGGGACTCCTTTACCTTTACCTTTTACATTGAATGAGCAAAATACTTGCTGTGTGTGTGTGTGTGTGTGTGTGTGTGTGTGTGTGTGTGTGTGTGTGTGTGTGTGTGTGTGTTGTTGTTGTTGTTGTTGTTGTTGTTGGGGTTTGTCTGAGTGTGTGTGTTGTGTGTGTGTGTTGTGTGTGTGTGTGTGTGTGTGTGTGTGTGTGTGTGTGTGTGTGTGTGAGTGAGTGTGTCTGTGTCTGTGTTGTTGTTTTCGTTGTGTGAGTATTGTTGTTGTGTGAGTATTGTTGGGGTTTGTCTGAGTGTGTGTGTGTGTTGTGGTGTGTGTGTGTGTGTGTGTGTGTGTGTGTGTGTGTGTGTGTGTGTGTGTGTGTGTGTGTGTGTGTGTGTGAGTGAGTGTGTCTGTGTCTGTGTTGTTGTTTTCGTTGTGTGAGTATTGTTGTTGTGTGAGTATTGTTGGTGGTGTGTGTGTGTGTGTGTGTGTGTGTGTGTGTGTGTGTGTGTGTGTGTGTGTGTGTGTGTGTGTGTGTGTGTGTGTGAGTCTGCACTGATGTTAACTCTGGGGAAAAATATCCCCTTGAACGGGAATCGAACCCGGGTCGTCAGATTTGCGAGCGCAATGTTCTAACCACTAGGCTATCCCGTCCCCGAGTGTGGTGTTTTGTGTTGTGTTGTATTGTGATGTGTTGCATTCGATGCATTGTAATGCATAGTATTGTACTGTATTGTGTTGTATTGTTTTACACTGTATTGTATGTTATAATATTGTACCA
>CM054140.1:19994492-19996992 GCA_028751875.1 Rapana venosa | reverse complement strand
GTGTGTGGTGTGTGTGTGTGGGGTGTGTGGTGTTGTGGTGTTATGTGTGGTTTTGTTTTTCCTTTTCTTTAATTTAACGTCTTTTCACATTACGTGATATTAGCAAGTGTGTGTGTGTTTTTGTGAGTGGTGTGTGTGGTGTGTGGTGTGTGGTGTGTGTGGGGTGTGTGTGTGTGTGGGGTGTGTGTTTTTTGGTGTTTAATGTTGTGTGTGTTTTGGTGTGTGTGTGGTGTGTGTGTGTGTTGTGTGTGTGTGTGAGTGTGTGTGTGTGTGTTCTTCTTCTTTTCTTTAAATTTAACAAATCTTTTCACATTACGTCATATTAGACAAGTGTGGTGTGTGTGTGTGTGTGTGTGTGTGTGTGTGTGGTTTTGTGTGTGTGTGTGTGTGTTTTGTGTGAGTGGTGTGTGTGTGTGTTCTTCTTCTTTTCTTTAAATTTAATGTCTTTTCACATTACGTGATTTAGACAAATGTGTGTGTTATGTGCGTGTGAGAGTGCGTGTGCGCGCGCGTGTGTGTGCGTGTGTATGTTGTGTGTCTGTGTGTGAGTGTTGTATGTGTGTGCACGTGTGTGTATGTGTGTATGAGTGTGTGTGTGTGTGTTGTATTGTGTTTGTGTGTATGTGAGAGAGAGTGTGTGTGCGTGCGTATGTGTATGTGTGTGTGCGTGTGTGCGGGGATGTGTGTACGTGTGTGCATGTGTACGTGTGTGTGTGTGTGTGTGTGTGTTGTGTTTTGTGTGGTGTGTGTGTGTGTGTGGTGTGTACGTGTGTGTGTGTGCAATTTTTACATGTGTTGTTTTCTATAATAAATGTGCACATGTGCGTAAGTATGTGCATGCGTATGTGTGTGCACAGGTGCGACCCTGCATGGCTACGTGACACATTTGTTTACAGGCATGCTTTTGCGTGCGTGCGGGGCGTACGTGCTTGTTTGCGCACGCGCGCGCACGCCGCGCGTGTGTTGTGTTTATACTTTGATTCGAGGATAATGGAAAAAACACTTATGTGTGCGCAAGCACGCGCGCGCGCGCGAGTTGTGTGCGTGTGTGTGGTGTGTGTGTGTGTACTGTGGGGAGCGCACCGGCGCGTGTGGTGTTTGTACATAGGCGCCCGTGCTTGGTGTGCGTTTTCGCTCGTGCGTTTGTATCTATCTATCTATCTATCTATCTATCTAACTATCTATCTGTCTGTCTATCTAAACCTATCTAAACTATCTATCTATCTATCTATCTATCTATCTTCTATCTATCCCCTCTCTATCTATTTATTTACATCTATCTATCTATCTATCAAATATCTGTCTGTCTTTCTATCCTCTATCTAATCTCTCTCTCTCTCTATCTCTCTATCTATCGATCTATCTATCTATCTCTCTATCTATCTCTCTCTCTATCTCTATATCTATCGATCTATCTATCTCTCTCTCTCTATCTATCTATTAATCTCTCTCTCTGTCTCTTTCTCTCTCTCTCTCTGTCTCTCTCTCTCTGTCTGTCTGTCTGTCTCTCTCTCTCTCTCCTCTCTCTCTCTCCTCTCTCTCTCTCTCTCTCTCTCTCATATATATATATATATATATATATATATATATATATATATATATATATATATCAGAAAAGGGCATGCACATGTGTGCGTGTATAGAGAAAGAAAAACCACACTGCGCATCAGCTAAGTCTTCATCATGATGGTGCCACATCTGGAGAGCAGACGAAATGAACACCTGAAAGTTGATACCATCGTGTCTATATTGAATACTGTTGGGAAACAGAGAAACGGTCAACAATGAGAGACATAACAAACAATGATGCTCAGTATCAAGCAATTACGTATCGTCTTTCCTATCATGCATATATATATATAATATCGACAATGACGGTGTCTTTGGACTTCAAAAGGTGAGTACATGAAACGAAGTGTCAGCTTGCATGAATTTGGAAAGCGGAGAAGATAGGGATGATAAAACAAAATTGATACACGTCACTGTTCTGGATAAATAAATAACAAAAAAACCCAAAGTGAAACAATACACACAAGCATACACAGACAGAGAGACTGACACACAGACAGAACGACAGACGCACAGATACACACACACACATTAGTTTTTCATTCATCACAGTCCTAGTTCTCATTCTCTGTCTGTTTCTCTGTTGCACATGCAACTATGTACACACACACACACACAACACACACACACACACACACCACACACACACACACACACACACGCACACACACGCACACACACGCACACACGCACACGCACACACACCACACACACACACAACGCGCGCGCGCGCGCGCGCACACACACAGAGGACACGTACAGCTTACTCTTTTACCTTCAATAAAAATAATTTTGACTTGATTGACTTGACTCTACACAGACACACGCACGCACGCACGCACGCACACAAATATACACACACGCACGCACACACACCCACCCACGCACGCACGCACCAGCACACACACCCGACATCGACATTCCCTCCCCC
>CM054140.1:19961637-19974137 GCA_028751875.1 Rapana venosa | reverse complement strand
AGAAGATGGTGATAGCGTAGATGATGAAGATGATGATGTTGATAATGATGATGTAGAAGATGAAAGTAATGATGGTTATGTTGATATACTGGCTGCAGCTGATGCTATAGGTAATGAAGATGCTGATGGTGATGATTATGTAAATGCTGAAGATGATGATGGGGATGGTGATGACTAGAAGATATTGGGAGTAATCCTGTATGCTTGTAGAATTGAAAATGGGGGATATAAACGTTTTCTGCTATGTCTTCCTCCCCCCTTCCCCAAACATGTTTTGTATAGTGGCCCAAGGCCGAAGTACAATAAAACCTTTTCAGTGTTCAGTGTTCAGTGTTCAGTGTTCTCTCTCTCTCTCGCTCTCTTACTCTCTCTCTCTCTCTCTCTCTCTCTCTCTCTCTCTCTCTCTCTCTCTTCAGCATGCTCTACTCAGATATCCCCCCCTCTTCCCCCCCTCCATCCCCTTTTACCCCGAGCACATCATCATATTGATTCTTCTAACCCCCTTCCCCCAGGCCATTCCCACCCCCGTGCACTCCTCCCCCCCCCCCCCCCACCCCACCCCACACCCACTCCCCGTCCCCATGTTCCGCTCAGTTTGAAACTATTCAAGTATATGCAAATCTGGACGAGAGCCATGAGTCTTTGAGAGGGAAGTAAGTGTTTCAGTGTAAAGCCGCCATGAGGTCACCCATCCAAAGACGCCCCGCACTGTGCCCAGTGTGTGTGTGTGTGCCGTTTTGAATGGTCATTGATGGCTTTTTTGTTGTTGGTCACACTCCAGGTTTGGGTTGTTTCCTTTATTTAAAAAAAACCAACATATTTCCTACAGGATTGTTTTATATCAACTCAAACACACCATACAGCACTTATTTTTGCATCCCTGAAAGTTTAAAAGAAAAAAAGTTGGGGTTTTTTGGTTTTTGGTTTTTTTGTTTGTTTGTTGTTGTTGTTTTGTTGGTTGTTGTTTTTGTTGGTTTTTTTTTTTTTTTTGGGGGGGGGGGGGTAAGTTTTTGAGCTTCTAATTCACAACTCATGTAATTTTGCACAAGTGTGGTTAGTTTCCAATTTTTTTAAAAATAATAATTTTTAGCAGCAAAAGATGTGCCTTCATTTCGTTGTCGTCTACTAGCTTGCCAACCACGTTTTCAATTATTCCTTGATTTATTTATTCTTTTATTCATGTATTCTTTTATTTCGAGGATAATAGCATTCATGTGGGTTTGTTTTGGGGTGGGGTTTTTTTTTTACCTCCACTCCCTGTGTGTATGCAGTTTTGTAAATGTTGTTATCCGTTCTCATCGGCACACACTGGCCTACTCTTCCGAAAAGTGGAACAGGTTTTTAACGTGTGCGCAAGATGTTCTGCGTGCGTTTGCACGCAGGACCTGGGTTTATAGTCTCATCCGAAGGAATGTACGTATAATTATATGAATAATGTGTGTATAGGGTCATCGGTACAGAAACACAGTAACCCTTAACCAATAATCCTTTCCATCTTTCCCGTGACTACCTGGCATCGGCCTATGTTTGTCTTCAACACCCAAAGCAATCAACACAGCACATATTTTTCATAATAATTTCAAAATAGTTTTTAAAGGAGCAAACCTTTTTTTGTTGTTGTTTTTTGTTTATAGACTTACACTCTACACCCCTTCTCACCATCGTCAAGAAGAAAAAGCTGACATGGTTCGGCCACGTCACCCGCCACAACACTCTGCCCAAAACAGTACTGCAGGGAACACTCGAAGGTGGCAGAAGGAGGGGAAGACAGAACAAGTCATGGATGGACAACATCAGAGAATGGACCAGGATGAATGACTCGGCACTACTGCGCAGAGCCGAGGACCGAGATGGATGGAGGAGGCTTACCACGGCATCGTCTTTCATGTCTCCCCCACGACCGCCAAGGTCACGGGTCTGATGATGATGACTCTACAAAAGACACTACTTCACACGCGGGAGCAAACGCTGGAGTGGGGCCTTTCCTCTTGTGATTCAGCACATACAGTATGCTATCCTTTGCTGTATGGTTTTGGTTACGGTCATTTGATTATCCTGGGAGTAGATACTGTGGTGGGGTAGGGTGGTTGGAGGTGGGAGTGGGGGGTCGGGTCCATACAAATTTTATTTCGCCCATCTGGAAATTCTCAACTGAAAGCTTCATCTTTTCATTATTGCTCTTGCTTCTTCTTATTCTTGTTCTTGTTAGTGTTGTTGTTGTTCTTCTTCTTCTTCTTCTTTACATTCTTCTTCTTCTTCTTCGCATTTTTCTTCTTCTTAATTCTTCGCAATTCTTCGCAATTCTTCTTTTTCTTCTTCGCAATTCTTCTTCTTCTTCGCATTCTTCTTCTTCCATTTTTCGCATTCTCGTCTTCGCATTCTTCTTCTTCGCATTCTTCTTCTTCTTCTTCTTCTTCTTCTTCTTCTTCTTCTTCTTCTTCTTCTTTCTTCTTCTTCTTCTTCTTCTTCTTCTTCTTCTCGCATTCTTCTTCGCATTGTTCTTCTTCGCATTCTTCGCATTCTTCTTCCTCTACTTCTCCTTCTTCTTCTTCGCATTCTTTTCCTTCTTCTTCGCATTCTTCTTCTTCGCATTCTTCTTCTTCGCATTCTTCTTCTTCACATTCTTCTTCTTCTTCGCATTCTTCTTCTTCGCATTCTTCTTCTTCTTCTTCTTCTTCTTGTTCTTGTTCTTGTTCTTGTTCTTGTTGTTGTTGTTGTTGTTGTTTTTCTTCTTCTTCTTCTTTTCTTCTTCTTCTTCTTCTTCTTCTTCTTCTTCTTTTCTTCTTCTTCTTCTTCTCCTCATTCTTCTTCGCATTCTTCTTCGCATTCTTCTTCTTCACATTCTTCGCATTCTTCTTCGCATTCTTCTTCGCATTCTTCTTCTCTGATACCATGGCGAGTCATTGGGGTACTACTATACAGGAGAATAGGGGACCAACTCTTCCACTGATATGGTTATCATGCCAAAACCAAAGAGAGGGGTAGCCCCGTGGTTAGAGTGTTGAGCTGGCGATCACACAGCGTGGGTTTGAGCCTTCACTAAGACGCCCTTTTGAGGGTTGTTATTTTTCCTACCTGGAGTTTTTTTCTACTTGGTGTTAACATCAGTACTGACTCTACACCCTATTGAAAGTCCTTCCGATGAGACTATACACCGAAGCCCCGTGTACGGTCGCACGCAGAACATCTTACACACGTAAATACACGCTCTTTCTTTTAGAAGAGTAGGCCATTGCGAGCTGGTAGGAACAAATGACAAAATCTTTAAACAAAAAACACAAAAAAGCAAAACAACACACACAAAACCCAACCCTGAACACCCTGTGTCATGTTTAGACATCATCTCCGAAGTCGGAATGTGGCAACCTTAATGGTGAGTAACAAACACGAAATCTCACTATTGGTGAACCCCACTGGCCCTAACTGAGGAACGACAAAAAACAAAAACAAAAAAAAGCCAAAGCTCAAGTGTCTGCTACTGGCTTTTTCTGTCCATTGTGCAATGTTGTCTGTGTACTCTTGTGTCTCCCTCTCCTTCTTTCCCTCCCTCCCTCCCTCCCTGCCGACAGTTAAGTTCCCCGAGGAGCAGTTGGTGTAGCAAGAAAATTTGATCTTGCATCGCTGCTGTTTTGACGTAGTTATCTTTAAGTCAGTGACGTGGATTTGATATATACTGCCCGATAGTTTGGCGCACTTTGTTCGCTTGTGATGTGGTCAGCGTACCTGATGTGTAATAGTTTGGTGGTCTGGTCAGTGTATCTGACGTGTAATATCTTGGTGATACGGTCAGTGTATCATGTTTAGTATCTTGGTGATCTGGTCAGTATATCTGACGTAATGTCTTGGTATTCTGGTCGGTATATGAAATATGTAATATTTTGGTGATCTGGTCGGTATATGTAATAGGTAATGTTTTGGTGATCTGGTCAGAATATGTAATATGTTGGTGGTATGGTCAGTGTGTGTAATATGTAATATCTTGGTGATATGGTCAGTGTATCTGATGTTTAGCATCTTGGTGATGTGATCAATGTGTGTAATATGTAATATCTTGGTGATATGGTCAGTGTATCTGATGTTTAGCATCTTGGTGATATGGTCAATGTGTGTAATATGTAATATCTTGGTAATATGGTCGGTGTATCTGATGTTTAGTATCTTAGGGATGTGGTCAGTATGTGTAATATGTAGTATCTTGGTGATATGGTCAGTATACCTAATATGTAGTATCTTGGTGATATGGTCAGTATACCTAATATGTAGTATCTTGGTAATATGGTCAGTATACCTAATATGTAGTATCTTGGTAATATGGTCAGTATACCTAATATGTAGTATTTTGGTGATATGGTCAGTATTACCTAATATGTAGTATCTTGGTGGTATGGTCAGTATACCTAATATGTAGTATCTTGGTGATATGGTCAGTATAATTATGTAATGAGTAATATTTTGGCTATATAGTCAGTGTATCTGACGTATAGTATCTTGTCAATACACCTTCCTTTCCGTAGCTTGTCTTCTCCTCAGGCCTAGATCCTATGTCCATGTCTACATGTCTTGCATTCATAGCGGAAGATAACATAATCAACTCTCTGCTTGTAGGACCCATATGTTTCCTCTCCTGTTTCATCTCATATCTGTCCCTGCCTTTCAGCGGTCAAAATTCCCCATCACCCTGCCGAAGTGTATAACCTGCGTGTGTGTGTGTGTGTGTGTGTGTGTGTGTGTGTGTGTGTGTGTGTGTGTGTGTGTGTGTGTGTGTGTGTGGGCGTGCGTGTGTTTGTTTGTGTGTGTGCGTGCGTACGTGCGTGCGCGCGTGTGTGGGTGCGCGTGTTTGAATTTGTTAAAACTGCAGACGTGGGTTGAATGGAAGCGCTTTGATTAGTTTTTACAAGATCTATCGCTTTATCATCATCATCATCATCATCATCATCATCATCATCATCATCATCATCATAATTATTATCATTATTATTTTATTATCATTATTATCATTATTATTATTATTATTATCATTATTATTATTATTATTATTATCATTATTATTATTTCACAGAGATGTCCCTGTCCCTCCACACAGGCTTCACTCTGAACACCGCTGTTGGTGCTGTTGCTGCCCTGGAGAGGATTACTGGTTTGGATCTTTTAACTGCTGATGATAGAGTGAACAGGGAACTGAACTTTCAAACCAGCTTCTAGATTTCGTCCATGAGCATGAGCTTATATATAGGTAAAGATAAAGGTGTTCCCATAACCTATCCACCTAGGGGAGCGAGGCGTCAGAGATCTCAACTTCTCTAGGGGCCAGCATATCGAGGACGGCGCCCATCTCCTCTCCCTCGCTGCTTTACCTTCCTTGACCCTAAAGAGGGCAGGTACCCATTTACAGCTGGGTGAACTGGGGGGACTGTACTGAAATGAAGTCAAGGCGTGCAAACGGTCACCCACCCAACTGGTAACCACGCTCGATGCTGCTTATCATTAAATTATATCATGTAGGTAGTAATGGTAAAAGTTTGGCTATGTTGTGGCTGACAATCAGCTTGGTCTTCTTGGTGATCATTTATGTTGTTGTTTCCTTCAGTCTTTTAGACAAAGTTGGTGAGTTCCTGCTTTCTGCCTGCTATGCCAGACCATCCATGTACCCTGCTGAGCGAAGATTCGTGACAGTTTTTCTTCCAGAGCGAACTATGCTGGCATGACCATGAAATGCGTCCGTCAACATTCTTCTTCGTCCAATGTTCAGACAGCAACTATTGATTGTCTTGTCATATGAGCGAAAATGCGTCACGCTGCCGTTGGGCACCTGACAAGTCAGGCCCAGCGCATCTGACTTCGGTGTGGGAGAGAACTGCTATCTTTTCAGTCTTTCTGGGGGGAAAAAAGAGGAAACTGTACCAAGAAGGCAGAAAATAGACAAGAAGGAGGTGACAGGAAGAATAGGAACAAGACAAGAAACAAATATGGGGATAGAAAAGATGGAATTCCTAGCACATAACTTGCAGAAGTTGGGGATGTTATTTATACTGACAGGCACCCCCACAGGAGAGTCTGTCAAAATGTGTTAGGAATATGGTAGAACGCGTGAAAAATTGAATGAAGAAATGAACAAACCGACGAATAAAGAAACAGACGAAGGAAGGAACGAACGAATAAATAAATGAGTGAATGAATGAATGAGCGAGCGACTGATCGAGCGATCGTTCGGAGGAACAAATGAACAAGCAAACTAAGGACTGGATTGCTGGCTGGCTGACAGACAGACAGACAGACTGACTGACTGACTGACTGATTGACTGACTTACTGACTGACTGACTGACTGACTGACTGACTGACAGACTGACGGACGGAAGGATGGCTGGATGGAGGGACTGACTGACTGACTGACTGATTAACTGACTGAATGACAGATGAATGGATGGAGGGGCGGACTGACTGACTGAACGAATGAATGAATGAATAAATGAATGAATAAATGAATGAACGAACGAACGAATAAAGAATGAATGAATGAATGAATGAATGAATGAATGCACAACGGCCTCCAAAGCCACAGGGCTGACCACAGCA
Organism: Rapana venosa; assembly: GCA_028751875.1. NCBI lineage: Eukaryota > Metazoa > Mollusca > Gastropoda > Neogastropoda > Muricidae > Rapana > Rapana venosa. The sequence continues at coordinate 19,967,563 of CM054140.1, read as the reverse complement.
CTGGGGGACATAGCCAGATAAAAGGGGAAGGGAAATGGGCAGGTGCCAAGGATAAACTGATATAAGCCACGGACATACATACAGAAGCGCAATAACAAAACAATACAACACACACACACAGATATATATATATATACATATATATATATATATATATATATATGTTATATATATATATATATATATATATATATATACATACATACATATACATACATAACATACATACATACATACATACATACATAAACATACATACATACATACATATATACATACATAATGCCGTCAGCGCCTGGGCTTTATCACAGTTCTTGATTAAACCATTGACGCTGGGGGCAACAGCAAAGTGAGATGCTGTATGACCAGTGGCTTTCCCACTCATGGAATTCCCACTTTACAGATTTGTCTTTAGTGATCGACTATGACTCTCTGACTAGGAGGCTTGACTCGCACAGTCCTTATGTGCTGCAGCCCTGGGGGCTGGTTGGCCTTTGGAGAGCATCTCCAACGCTGACTGTCCTTATGCCCACTTGGCCGAGAGAGTGGGGATGTGCTGTGGGCAAGGCATCTCCACTATCAAATTTCTGCCCAGTTTCCAATTGGAGGTCATCGTCGGACACGACGGACAAACATACATACATACACACACATACATACATACATACATACATACATACATACATACATACATACATACATACATACATACATACATACATACATCATACATACATACATACATACACACATACACACATACATGTATGCACACACACACACACGTACACACGCTCGCACACACACTCATGCACCCTCACATACACACACACACACACACACACCCCTCCCCCCTTAGCCCCCAACCCTACCCCCTCACCACCACCCACCCATCCACACACCCACCCACACACCCACACACACACACAACACACACACACACACCCCCCACATACACACACACACACTCACCCCCACCACCCACCCACACACACACCACGTACCATATATTATACACACATACAACAACAACAAAAAAGAAAGAATTAACACCCCATAAGCCGATTCTACATGCAGATCAGATCTCCCCTCCCTCCAAATCAGACACAAATGTGACATGATAAAGACATTATCAAACCTGCCCGTCAACCGACCTCCACTCCACCTCACGTCTACACTTCTCCCTTAACTTCTGGAGCAGTCGTCCAAAGAAGTCAATGTACTGGATGTGTCACACTGTGTGTGTGTGTGTGTGTGTGTGTGTGTGTGTGTGTGTGTGTGTGTGTGTGTGTGTGTGTGTGTGTGTCATGGGCAAGTTGAACCTGGCGGAGTTCATCCCTCTTCAAGCGGCAACGTGCATGCTGGGTACGTCTTTATCATCCCCGCCAAGGCCAGAGATGGCATGCTCTCTCCTTTTTTATTCGAAGTCGGAATGTGGCTACCTTATCGGTGGGTTAAAAAAAAAAAGTCGCACACGCAAAAAAATCTCACCATTGGTAAACCTCGGAGCTCTAGTTGAGAGAACACCCCCCCTCTCCCCTCCAAACAACAACAACAACAACAACAACAACAACAAAACACCCCCCAAAAACAACAACAACACCCAAGCAAACCAAAAACAAACAAAAACCCAACAACAACAACAACAACAACAACAAAAACCCTCTTCTTTAAAAAGTGGATAGGAGTTTTTAACGTATACCAAAGAGGTTGTATAAATAAATATGCGTTCGTTCGAACACGACCCTTGAGGTTATAGTATTATCCGAAGGACTTTTGGTGGAGTGGAGTACCTGTACTGTGTTAAATCCAAAGGGGAAAATTCGCTCAAAGAGACAGTCTGTGTTGAGACCCAAACCAGCTTCCCTAAGATGCCATCAGATCTGGTGTATGACATTCTAACCACCAGGCTATTCCGTCTCCATTAAGCTGATTCAGGACCTCACGCGCGCGCGCGTGTGTGTGTGTTTGTGTGTGTGTGTTGTGTGTGTGTGTGTGTGTGTGTGTGTGTGTGTGTGTGTGTGTGTGTGTGTGTGTGTGTGTGTGTTTGTTTGGTGTGCGTGTTGTTTGGTATATGTGTGTGTATTGTTTGGTGTGTGTGTGTGTGTGTGTGTGTTGTCTGGTGTATATGTGTGTGTTGTGTGTGTGTATGTGTTTGTGTGTGTTGTTTGATGTATGTATGTGTGCGCGCCCGTGCGTGCGAGCTTACATGCGTGTACAGTCTGTGTCTGTGTATGTTTATGTGCACGCTCGCTCGCTCTAGGCTAGTGCATTCGCGTGCAGGAAAAGTCAGAGATTGGAACCAGACACTTCAGGGCTCTTCAGCTGTCTAATGCATTAACCACAGGACCAGGGCGCGCACACAAGTTATCACATCTGATATCTTGTCATCAGGGCAGTCATCAAAATCTCGGGCAAAACTATTGTGCAGGGAATTTCCTGATCTTCAGCCCCGTTAAGAATGTTGTCATAATCTCATTTGCACATCTATGCGGCTTTTATGGCGGAAAGCGCACATTAGGCGTGGAATTACATGCACACAGACGCAAATACATACACACACAGAGACACACAGAGACACAGAGACACAGACATAGACACAGGCACGGACACACACAGACACAGGCACAGACACACACACACACACACACACACACACACACGGACACAAAGAGCACACACACACACACACACACACACACACACACCACACACACACACACACACACACACCACACACACACACACACACACACACACACACACACACACACAGCATCTCATTTTCACCACGGTGTTTTTGTGTGTAAATACGCGTCAAAATTGTGTTGGGGCGTATGCATGTATGCTTCTGTGTTTGATACAGACAAAACAGACATATTTTGACTATTCTTTTATTTCGAAGATAATGGAATAATTACTCGTGTGCTTTTTCTCATCCAGTTCCCCTGTGTTTGCAGTTTGGTAAATTTGTCATCAGTTTTATAGTCTCATCCGAAGGACTTTTGGGGAGAGTGGAGTCAGCACCAACTTTAACTCCAGACAGACAGATAAAGGCAAAAAAGAAAGGAAAATTAGGGAGACAGAAAGGGAGACAGATACACAGAAAAAAATCACACACACAATAAAACAGAGACAGTAACAGAGATAGAGACGCAAAGGCAGATAAAAGGATAAGATGCCAGATACCTAACAGATACACAGATAAGTTGCCAGATACCTAACAGATACAAGGATAAGTTGCCAGATACCTAACAGATACACAGATAAGTTGCCAGATACCTAACAGATACAAGGATAAGTTGCCAGATACCTAACAGATACACAGATAAGTTGCCAGATACCTAACAGATACACAGATAAGTTGCCAGATACCTAACAGATACAAGGATAAGTTGCCAGATACCTAACAGATACACAGATAAGTTGCCAGATACCTAACAGATACAAGGATAAGTTGCCAGATACCTAACAGATACACAGATAAGTTGCCAGATACCTAACAGATACAAGGATAAGTTGCCAGATACCTAACAGATACACAGATAAGTTGCCAGATACCTAACAGATACACAGATAAGTTGCCAGATACCTAACAGATACAAGGATAAGTTGCCAGATACCTAACAGATACACAGATAAGTTGCCAGATACCTAACAGATACACAGATAAGTTGCCAGATACCTAACAGATACAAGGATAAGTTGCCAGATACCTCACAGATACAAAGATAAGTTGCCAGATAGCTAACAGATACAAGGATAAGTTGCCAGGTACCTAACAGATACACAGATAAATTGCCAGATAGCTAACAGATACAAGGATAAGTTGCCAGATATCTAACAGATACACAGATAAATTGCCAGATACCTAACAGATACAAAGATGCCAGATACCCAACAGATACAAAGATGCCAGATACCTAACAGATACAAGGATAAGATGCCAGATACCTAAGAGATACAAAGGTAAGTTTCCATATACCTAATAGTGCACTATAGTTATTGATGCCTTCAGTGTGATAGTGGGTTGTTTGACCACACTGTAGTGCCATCACCTATGACCTTGGAGAAGGTTTTTTGGGGGACGATGGAATTTCCTTGCTGAGACAGCAAAAGTCAGATGTTGATGAGATAAGACAACGATGATGATGACAGGTTCTGTCCTTGAGATTCTGGTGAAGGATGACTGTCTCTGTCTGTTTCTGTCTGTCTGTCTATCTGAGTGTCTGACTGTCTGTCTGTCTGTCTGTCTGTCTGTCTGTCTGTCTGTCTGTCTCTCTCTCTCTCTCTCTCTCTCTCTCTCTCTCTCTCTCTCTCTCTCTCTCTCGCTCTCTTTCTCTCGCTATTTGATAACATTATTATCTTGTTTATATAATTCACTGATTTATTCATGTTTGTTTCACTTTTTTCCCCATGAGGACCTGGTGTAAAGAAGCCTCTGGCTTATCCAATTACCCTCATTAAAATATTCGTGTTTTCTCTCTCTCTCTCTCTCTCTCCTCTCTCTCTCTCTCTCTCTCTTCTCTCCTCTCTCCTCTCTCTCTCTCTCTCTCTCTCTCTCTCTCTCTCTCTCTCTCTCATCTCTCTCATATAACATATGGTACTAATGTGAATGTATCTTTACGTATATGGGAAGATTTGATATGTATAGAGATATCTATTTAGTTAGTTTGTATTGATTGGTTGGTTTATTATCTGATTGACTGGTCATGTGAGTAGTTGATTGCATAAATAAACTGATTAAGTTTATTATCAGCTTAATTATTGAGTATAGGTTATGTATTTCTTTATGTTTCTTTTCCCTTTTTTGTATTTTTTATGATGGCCTGGTAGCTTATCCATATACCATCAATAAAACATTCGAGCTCTCTCTCTCTCTCTCTCTCTCTCTCTCTCTCTCTCTCTCTCTCTCTCTCTCTTTCCTGTTCTCTCTTTTTCCTTCTCTCTCGTTTGTCAACATGATATGTCTAAATCTGTGAAATCTACAAAGTGTGTGTTCTACCTTGTATGTATACCTCTTCTTATGGGCAATGGCCTTTAGGAATAAATCATCCGAATCTCTCTCTCTCTCTCTCTCTCTCTCTCTCTCTCTCTCTCTCTCTCTCTCTCTCTCACTCTCTCTCTCTCTCTCTCTCTCTCTCTCTCTCTCTCTCTCTCTCTCTCTCTCTCTCTCTCTCTCTCTCTTCCCTCATGTCGTCGTTGCTGTAGTAGCGTATTTTCCCCTTGTTTTGTTGATAGTCCCTAATCAAGGCAAGGGCCAAATGGAAAAAAAATATGCGAATGCTTATTCTGTTACCCTTGAAAAATAAAGATTCATTCAAGGAAAGATTCATTCATTCATTCATTATCTCTCTCTCCCTCTCTCTCTCTCTCTCTCCTCTCTCTCTCTCTCTCTCTCCCTCTCTCTCTCTCGCTCTCGCTCTCTCGCTTTTTTTATTATTACTTTTAATTCTCTTTTAAAATCATATTTTCCAGGAACTGTGCTGATTGTAGTTGTGCTTATTATTCATATTCTGGCATCTTTTATTTACAGGTGCTTTACTGTATTGTCTCGCCTCGCTTGTTGAGGGTGATTTGGTTGCTTTGTTGTTGTTGTTGTTTGCTTGGGGGGGGGGGGGGGTTTGTTGTCTTTTTTTGTTTTTGTGTTTTTTTTGTTTTTTGGTTTTGTTTGTTTTTCCTTTTAAAATATCTCCCCTTTCTCTCGGTAACCAACCACGCCACCTGTAGATTTTTATTTTATTTTATTTTATTCTTTTTTTTTTTTTCTCGTCAGACTACTGTCAGACTGATTGAGTTATATACACATTGTGTGCTACAGAGTGGTAATTGATTTTACTCCTCTCTTCACCCTTCCACCACTATACCCCTATCAAGTATTCACTCCCCCTCTATTTATTATTATTATTCATTGTCTTCTTTCTTT
>CM054140.1:19944063-19961137 GCA_028751875.1 Rapana venosa | reverse complement strand
TTTTTTAAATTTTTTTTTTTTTCTTTTTTTTTTTTATTTTTTTTTTTTTTCCCTTTTTTTTTTTTTTAAAAAAAATTTTTTTTTTTGCTTCCGTAAAAAGAAAAAACTAAAGGAAAAGTAAGGGGGGGATGGAAAAAAAAAGAAAGAAAAAAAGGAAAAAAATATTTTGTTTCATACTTACAATGTGTAGAGGGTTCTTTTTAGACTTTTTTGGGGCTTTTCCCCCTCTTTATATGTAGTGTTGGGAAAGCAATTTTTTTTCCTTTAAATTTCAATTTCAGGAGCAAAATTTAAAAAAGTGTTTGTGTTATCGTGGCTATGTGAGTATTACTATTTGTTTTACCCTGAAACACCCCCACCCCACCCACACCCCCACACCACGCTCAAAAAAAAAAACCACCAACACACACAACACACACACCCCACACACACAAAACACACCCACTCACCCACTCACCCACTCATTTTTCCCTCCCTCAACGACTGAAATTTTTTAAATTTCTTCTTGGGTTTTTGTTTCTTGTTTTATTGTGGGGATGTAGGGGTTTTTAAAATTTATTTTTATTAAAATTAATTTGAAACGGTATAACTAAAATGATGTTAATGGGATGGCAACTTTTTTGGGATTTAATATTGGATATTATCTCTGAAAAACCCAACACTCTCTGTCTCGTCTCTTCCTCTCTCCCTTTTTTCGCCCTTAATAGCATGTTACCTGATGAAGGATTCAATTTTTATATTTTCAAACTTTATGGACTTTGCCTTGTACTTAATTTTTTAAGAGTGCCCATTTCAATACTTTAATTACGTATAACAATATTGTACCTTTGACAATGTGTAATGTTTTTTCTTTTTACTTTTAAGTTTTGGTTTGTTATTTTTCTTTGGGTTTGTTGTTGTTTTTGTTTTTTTGTTTTGTTTGCTGTTTTTTCTCTTTTTTATCATCTTTTGTTGGTTTTGGTTTTTTTTTTTCTCTTTTGTTTGTTTGTTTTTTTGGTAGGTTTTTTTGGGGGGTGGGGGGGAGGGGGGGTATTTTTTTGGATTTTTCTTTTAATTGCTTCTTTGGGGGGGGGGGAGGGGGTTTTTGGGGGGGGGGGGGTTGTTGGGGGGGGGGGTTTTGTAAAGGGTTATTTCCCCTTGTTTTTATTGTGAACTGTATAAGTATTGGGGTTTTATTATTAAATGTACCCTAACGGGCGGGGACTGGATAAAAAAAAAACACATGGTGCTTATTCTTTTTCCTCGAAATAAAAGAATTTGTCCCTTGTCTTGTCATTGTCATTGTCTCTCTCTCTCCCTTCCCCTCTCTTTTTTCTCTCTCTCTCTCTCTCTCTTTCTTTCTTTTTTTTCTTTCTCTGTGTCTCTTGTCTCGTCCCCTCTCCCCTTCTCCCTCTGTTTTCTCTTTCCCCCCTGCCTCTCTCTTTCCCCTCTCCCCCCTCCTCCCTTTCCTTCTCTCTCTTCTCTCCTCCCTCCCCCTTCTCCTTCTCTCCTTCCTCCCCTCTCTTCCCCTTTTTTTTCTAAAATTTAAATGCCAAGGGTTTTTTTCTTCAGCAAAAAATTTGAAAAAATAATTAAAGGGGCGATGTGGGCTAAGGGGGGCTGTTGCCCTTTAATCCTAAAAAATCATAAGTTTTAGGTCCCGGGTTTTAATCTTGCTTGGCGCCCCGTGCATTAACGTCAGAATTTTATTTCATACACACACAAAACACCACACCCACACACACACACACACACAAAAACCCCACACGCACACAAAAAACCACACACACACAGCCCCCAAACACACACACACAAACCAAAACCCCACACCCCACACCAAACACAAAACCACAAACCCCCACACCACCCCAAACACACACACTCCCCACACGCACATACACACACAAAAACACGCACACACACGCCGGCCACTCACACTCATGCACGCACGCACGCAGCACACACACATAAACACACACGCACCGCGCGCGCGGAAAAACACTGAAAAAACCGTTTCCCCCTGTGGGGGTTTACAGAAAGGGTTATTTATTTTTATTATTTTATTCTTTTTTATCGAGGGTAATGGGAAAAAGCACTTTTGTGCTTTTTTTTTTTTCATCCCGTCTCCCTTGCAGGCGGTTTTTTAAATTTTTCATCTTTCCCCCCGGGACACAAGGGGCCCACTCTTTCGAAAAGCGGGAAAAGATTTAACGTGCGCAAAATGTTTTTGCATTCGTTCGCCACGGGGCCTCGGTTTTTGTCTCACGAAAGGCTTTTGGGGAGCGTGGAGTCTGCACGATTTAACTCCAGGGGGAAAAAGCCCCCTTGAACGGAATCGAAAAACCCCGGGTTATGTAGTGTATGTAGTGTAGTGTAGTGTAGTGTATTGTAGTGTATGTAGTGTAGTTAGTGAATGTAGTGTAGTGTTTTTTGTAGTGGTGTGTGTGTGTGAGGTGTATTTTGTGTGTGTGTGTGGGAGGGGGGGGGTAGATGGCTAAAGGGGGGGATTGGCTTCCTGACGGTGTCCCAGTCTGGTCCAGCATGGTGGGAGCGCTGTAAAACCCCTTTGAATAGACGATGGGTTTAAGAAGCAAGGGAGGAGGTATATTACAGGCCTCAGGTTAAAACTCTCCAGAGGTGGGGTGGGGAGGGTTTTTGGGTTGTTGTTTTTTGCAATGTTTCTGTGTTTGCGGGGTTATTCTGATAACACGAACATTCCCCAGTTTGCACCAAAGTTGACACGGTTCTGTAAATAGTTGTTGTTGCTGTTGTTGTTGTTGTTGATGATGATGATGATGATGATGATGATGATGATGATGATGATCATGTTGTTGTTGTTGTTGTTGTTGTTGTTGTGACGATGCTCCTGCTGCTGCTATTGTTGCTGTTGCTGTTGTTGTTGTTGTTGTTGTTGATGATGATGATGATGATGATGATGATGATGATGATGATGATGGTGATGGTGATGGTGATGGTGATGATGATGATGATGATGATGATGATGATGATGATGATGATGATATACGAGCATTCCCAGCTTGCCCGAAAGTTGACATGGTTCAGTAAGTTATTGTTGTTGCTGTTGTTGTTATTGTTATTGTCGTTATTGGTACTGATGTTGGTGTTATATTTGTTGATGATGTGACCCTCGGCAATACAGGCGAGCCTGTTTGTCGATGTTATAATTATGTCGTTGTGTAAGTTATCTAAGTGACTGGTTTTGCTCCTCCGAGTTCTTACCTGCCAGAAATGAGATTATTGTACGACACGAATAATGAGATGCTGCTGCAGAAGAGAGAGGGAGGGTGGAAGAGAGAGAGGGGGGGAGGGATGGAGGGGGGAGAGATAGGAGAGAGGGATGGAGGGAGGAAGAGAGAGAGGGGGGAGGGATGGAGGGGGGAGAGGATAGAGAGAGGGGATGGAGGGAGGAAGAGAGAGAGGGGGGAGGGATGGAGGGGGGAGAGATAGAGAGAGAGAAGGGAGAGAGGAAGAGAGAGAAGGAGGGATAGATAGAGAGAGAGGGGAGGGAGGGAGAGAGAAAGAGAGACAATGACAATGACAATGACAATGATAATGACAAACTGTTTTATTTCGAGGATAATGAATAAGCACACATGTGCTTTTTTACATCCAGTCCCCGCCCGTTAGGGATACATCTTAATAATAATAACCCAATACTTATACAGTCTCACAATAAAAACAAGGGGAAATAACCCTTTTCAAAAACAGCTCTCCCCCAACAACCCCCCCCCCCCCCCCCCAAAGCAAGCAAATAAAAGAAAACCCTAAAAATACCCCCCACCCACCTCCACCCCCCAAAAAAGCCCTAACCATAACAAAAAAACAAACAAAAGAGAAAGAAAAACCAAACCAAGAGAGAGAGAGAGAGAGAGAGAGAGAGAGAGAGAGAGAGAGAGAGAGAGAGAGAGAGAGAGAGAGAGAGAGAGAGAGAGAGAGAGAGAGAGAGAGAGAGAGAGGAGAGAGAGAGAGAGAGAGAGAAAGGGTGGGGAGGGACAATCCAGGATAACGCCAAGAGATTGTAGAGAAGAAGGAAATTGAATTCTGGCATCACCAATCAGACAAAATTGAGGAGAAAAACCACTGTCTTCTCTATGGTGGCCCGCGAGGCAGAATCTCCATTTAAAAAAATTTCTACATTTCCATTCATCGCAATCCATTCATCTCTTGATTTCCTGTAGCCATTCTTCAACTTTTCTTACAGCAGCAAGTGCAGCATTCTATTCAATAGGAACTTTTTTGATATAGTTGACAATCGTCACCATAGAAAAGATCATTGATGGAAAAGGTGTGGGACCAAACCTGAGCTTTCTAGTATATTGATGTGAAGAAAAAGGGAAAAAAAGAGGAGGGGACCTACCACAGATCTTTGAGGAACACCACACAGAAGAGGAGAATCAGCAGTGACACAATATCTAATCTTAACATGTGGGTATCTACCTTTTAAAAATTAAGACGCACGTGTCAGAATTTTTAGCGATTTCATATTTCAGCGATTTTCACATTTCAGTTCTGAGAGTGTGATTGATGGTATCAAAGGCTGCACTCAAATCAAGTCAGAAAAACACAATTACCAGAATGTACAATTCGAGGACAAATCATGCGAATAAGTACTCTTTCTGTGGGCTATTGTGGGCAGGTATTGAATACAGACAAACTAGTTTCACACAGGAGTTGACAACATTGAAAAACTCTAAATGGAAGACTTCACTTGATTTCTCCAGGCCTAAAGCCGTAAGGAGGGAGAGTCAGGACACTTGCAGTGCTGAATCGTGCAGGCAGCCTCTGTTGGGCAAGTTTCTCTGTACAGGTCGCAGAATGTGTGTGTGTGTGTGTGTGTGTGTGTGTGTGTGTGTGTGTGCGTGCGTGCGTGCGTGTGTGTGTGTGTGTGTGTGTGCGTGCGTGCGTGCGTGCGTGCGTGGTGTGTGTGTGTGTGTGTGTGTGTGTGTGTGTGTGTGTGTGTGTGTGTGTGTGTGTGTGTGTGTGTGTGTGTGTGTGTGTGTGTGTGTGTGTGTGTGTGTGTGTGTGTGTGTGTGTGTGTGTGTGTGTGTGTGTGTGTGTGTGGTGTGTGTGTGTGTGTGTGTGTGTGTGTGTGTGTGTGTGTGTTGTGGTATGGCTGTGTCATCCACGCCACCAGCCATAACTGGCCAACTTTACCACGAAAATTGCACAAGTTTTCGACGTGAGTGCAAGATGTTCCGCATGCGTTTACTTGTGTGGTTTCGGTTTAAATATTTTGATCTGGAGTTGGTTTTGTTTTTTGGGTGTGTTTTTTTTTAAAGAGGAATGGAGCTGGTACCAGAGGAAACTCCTGGGGGAATATACCGTTGAACTGACACCTCAGCAGAGACGCGAACCCACGCCTCCAGAAACCATTTATTTGTTTCTTTATTTCTTCTTTTATTTCGAGGCTAATGGAATAAGTACTCCTGTGCTTTTGTGTTTTTTTTTTACATCCAGTTCCAATGTGTATGCAGATTTGTAAATTTTGTCATGCGTTCCCACCGGCACACAATAGCCTACTCTTGCAAAAAGCGGAACGGGTTTTAACGTGTGCGTTAAGTGTTCTGCATGCGTTCGCACACGGGACCTCAGTTTAGAGTCTCATCCGAAGGACTTTTGAGGAGAGTGGAGTGGGCACTGATGTTAACTCCAGAGGAATGAACGAGATTCGAACCCGAGTTTGCAGATCACGAATGCATCACTCTAACCACCAGGCTATCCCGTCCTCAACCATCAGATCAGGAGTTGGGTGTTCTAACCACAAGGCTGTTCTCCTCCTCCTCCTCCCCACCCCACCCCACCCCTCCCCAACCATCAACAAGGAGGAGGCGGGGATAGAAAAACAAAACAACCCTATCAGATGTCCTTGATCAGTGTCTGATCAGAATTTGACTCAAGAGAGTGGAAAGCGCCTTCCTTCAGTATTTAAGCGGGAGTAATCCCTGTTGAATCTGTCTCAGCCGAAAACACAACAATATTCTCCGTGCTAAGTGATGGGAATGGACTAGGCTATTTCAAGGCCAGGTTTTCATCCCCCTATGCCGCCCCCTCTTCCTGCTTAATTTTAAGCCAACAAAAAAAAGAGGAATACTTTAATTAAACACGCACACACACACACACACACACACACACCACACACACACACACACACACACACACACACACACACACACACACACACACACACACACACATCCGCCGCCTCCTCATCCCCACCCCTCTCCCCAGTGATTAAGTTAGATTTTTACATTATTGCTCCTCCTCTCTCTCTCTCTCTCTCTCTCTCTCTCTCTCCTCTCTCTCTCTCTCTCTTTCTCTCTTCTCTCTCTCTCTCTCTCTCTCTCTCTCTCTCTCTCTCTCTCTCTCTCTCTCTCTCTCTCTCTCTCTCTCTCTCTCTCTTAACAGGGCATACTTTTTCAGAGAGCTGCAGAAAAACGTGTAATTCAGTCTGAAAATGCCAGATACTGGACTTCCAGCGACTGTGGAGAAAACCTTAAGCGCCCTGCTGACTGATAATGCAGTCTCCAGCTGGAAAGTGGCAGGGGAGGGGGACAATGTGGTTTTTGTCTGGCCACTGAAGCTAGTCACGGGGCATCAGATGGACCCCCTTCTCAACGCTTGAAGACCTAGATTTTGCCGACGATCTGGCACTGCTCTCACATACCCACCATCACATTCAAGAGAAGACATCCCGTCTCAGCACTTTCGCACAGCAAGTAGGCCTGAAAATCAGTCAGAAGAAGACAGGTGATGACACTGAGCGTCAGAACCCCTCACCGGTCTAAGTGAATGGAGAAGATTTACCAACAACTGAAGAGTTAACGTACCGCGCAAGCACTGTTAGGCATGACGGCGGAGCAGGCAGCGACATCAAGAACCGGATTAGCAAAGCAAGAAATGCTTACAGAATTCTGAGCAATGTGTAGAAATCGTCCCAGTACAGCACCAGGACCAAACTAAGACTGTATCAGAGCTTTCCACCCTTTTGTATGGCTCAGAGTGCTGGAGGATGACTGAGAGTGACCTCGACAAACTATCCACATTCCACACGAAGAATCTCAGAAGAATCTTGCGCATCTTCTGGCCTGAGACCATCTCCAACCAAGAACTTTTTGCCCGTTGCAACCAGGAAAGCATGGACACCATCATCATGCATAGGCGATGGGATGGATAGGGCATATCTGCCGTCGGGAACAGGGAAACATCGCCCGAACAGCCCTCCACTGGACACCAGAGGGAAAACGCAAACGAGGACGACCCAAGAACACTTGGCCTCGGACTGTCGAAACAGAGCTGAAGACCTTCCAACATACCTGGGGAACCATTCGGAAGCTGGCCCAGGACAGACAGGAGTGGAGAACATTTGTTGCTGCCCCACGTGCTAATACGGCACAAAGGCATTGATGATGATGATGATGATGATGATGATGATGATGATGATGATGATGATGATGATGATGACGACTGAAGCCAGTTGACACAGCAGTGTCAACAAATATGGCGGATCCTACAGTAAATGGCAACACACAAGTGCAATACTACAGGACAAAACCTTTCTCCCAAATTCGCCGCGACAATGAGTCTTCCAGAAAACATAAAGAGAAGTAGGCAGGTGTTGTGTGTGACAGCGACTGTGTCTTCAGTGCCTCGTGTCTGCCTGACAGTGGTGTGAAACAGTCGAGTGCAGTATGTGCAGATACACATGACATAGACCTTCCATCAGTACACATACAGGATAGCAACACAAAAAATATCAGTTGTGTTGCCATCATCGGTTGATATGGAACCCCCAGGTGTGTCTGACTGTGGTGCCGATGTGTGTGTTGTGCAGCCTGATGTGGACTATCAATGAGGATTGATAATATTGTTGGTGGATTTGAGACACGGATTGTCACACCATACGTTGCTACTCTGACTGACAGATCTGTCCAGAAAAGACTGAGAAACAGCCAAAGAAATAAAAACTTCAGAAAAACTGTCCTCCATCATTCAGATGGTAAAGATTTTGTGACATGCAGTCTGATGACATTGTGATTCAAGAACATGCAAATCAGACACTGATTCAGAGTGTGTGTACTGGTTTGTCAAACAGCAAGACAAAAACATGATAAAAGAGGAACGTGTCAAACTTGCCAGTTTGCAGGAAGGGAAGCAGATACAGGACACACTACACAGGGAAACCTGAGCAAGTGCTTCACGGAGTTAGCGACTCTTTCTGATCTCCTGCAGTTTTACCTTGGCTGACAGTGTGTGTGACAGAGACTTGGCACAAGAAAGGCTGGAATGTCTGGACGGTAAAGAGTTTGGTGTATGGCTGTACATTATGGAGATCAATGCCCTGGTTTCCATGTCATGTAATTGCATTGGGCACCCTTTGTTGCTGTATGAGCTCATCAGCTTAAGGGAACTTGATTTTTAAATCTTTTTCTTCTCCAGCTAAACTTTTTCTCTTTCCTTGTCTTCCTTTTTAATTCCCCCCTTTTCAAGATTTGAAGGACTTCATGATCATGAGATTTGACTGTGGTAATAAGAAGGATGAGAATAATGGCAGTGCTACCACTGGGACAACTTGGCAGATCCTTTCTGCTGGCTGCCTGTCATAACCAATCCTGACTGCCACCAGGCCTGAGTGAAACATACACCTGCAGAGTTGGTAGCAAGCTTTGGCAATGAGGCAAAGTGGATGAGACTCAAATGTGTAGTCACAGCCGACTTGCTTAAGCCCATGCCGTATTCAATACCATCAAAACACTACAAAACAGTACTGAAGAACACGATTTCAACCCTGCACTGATTTTGGCAAACTCGGACAACTTCCAGTATTCTAAGGTATTAACATCTACGCTAGAAAAGCTGTGTCAAAAGGTAGAATTCTTACAAATATATCCTGACTAAGAAAATGATAATTGGTTTTGTCTAAGGAAATAGTATTTGGTTTTTGACTGAGGAAAAAAATTTTTTTTTGACTAGGAAAATTATATTTGGTTTTGACTAAGAAAATTACATTTGTTTTTTGACTAAGGAAATAATATTTAGTTTTGACTAAGGAAATAATATTTGTTTTTGACATAGAATATAGTGCTTGGTTTTGACAAAGAAAATGATTATTTCGTTTTGATTAATAAAATAGCATTAGATTTTGAATAAGAAAATGATATTTGGTTTTGAATTTTAAAAATCATATTTGGTTTTGAATTTTTTAAAAATCATATTTGGTTTTGAATTTTTATAAATGGTTTTGAATAAAAAAAATTCATAGGTTTTGACTAAGAAAATATTTGGTTTTGACTAAGAAAATAATATTTGGTTTTGACTAAGAAAATAATATTTGGTTTTGACTAAGAAAACAACATTTGGTTTTGACTAAGAAAATAATATTTGTAGATCAGAAAATAATGTTTGTATTTGACCCAAAAAATGGTTTTGATGAGGAACAAACAGTATGCTTGGTTGGTAGTCAGCTGGTCAAAAAGATTCACCGATATCGCCTCAAGACCAGAAACATGACGCCAAGGAGGCTTCCTTAAGAAGTGTGACCTGTTTAGAACAATTTCTTCTGACGTTTGATCATGCCCATGGTAATTTCACTTTCAGCTAAAACAGGAAGGGTGCAATCTTCATTGTCCAACACTTACACAGAAACTATTGTCAATATGAAGGGAAAATGCGTTGGGTTGCCATTAAGCGCCTGACAAGTCAGGCCCAGCACATCTCACTTTCTGCGTGGGGAAAGGTTGCATGCTTACTTAGTGTATACCCCTGGTTAGTTCTGACTCTGGCCATAAAGCCTACTCTTCTACAACACAGTAGGAGTTTTTAACTTGTACGCAGGATAAATATAAACACCGCTTGCCAAATCGGGTAAGAGTGATGACGAGGACATTGTCTTAGCATAGGAAGGGAAGAAAGGCCTGCAATCTTACAGATCTATCCTCTACTATTTCAGACAGACCTACCTTGGAGACAACTATTTTCTCCTCCTCCTCTGCTCTGTCTGATTCACTGGTACTAACGGGAACGGTGATTACCGATAGGCCTAGTTCTGGCACTTCGGTCTTAGAAAGGCTTGTAGCGTACAAATTATGTCTGAGACTATCCTAGTTCTGGCACTTCGGTCTTAAAAAGGCTTGTAGTGTACAAATCATGTCTGAGACAATACACGCCACACTTCTCTCTCTGTCTCTCTCTCTCTGTCTCTGTCTCTCTCTCTCACTCGCTGGATGTAAAAAAGTCTTGTACTTATTCTATTACCCTCAGAAAATAAAATTTCGTTATCGTTATCGTTATCTCTCTCACTATCTCTCTCTCTCTCTCTCTCTCTCTCTCTCTCTCTCTCGCTCTCTCTCTCTCTCTCTCTCTCTCTCTGTCTCTCTCTGTCTCTCTCTGTCTCTGTCTCTCTCTCTGTCTCTCTCTCTGTCTCTCTCTCTCTGTCTCTCACTATCTCTCTCTCTCTCTCACTCAATTTTTTCTCTCTCACGCTCGCTCTCACTATCTCTCTCTCTCACTATCTCTCGCTCTCTCTCTCTCTCACACACACACTCTCTCTCACTCTCTCGCTCTCTCTTTCTCTGTGTGTGTGTGTGTCTTCTCTCTTCTCTCTCTCTCTCTCTCTCTCTCTCTCTCTCTCTCTCTCTCTCTCTCTCTCTCGCTCTGTCAGACAGGGATCCCATCCTCCTCATTCCTGGACCATTGTAGAGTCGCCATCCATCGATCCTGAGTGCCTCTTTTGCTGCTGGAGGTTTGCTTTGTGGCACTTTGTGGTGCCAGCTTACTTACACCCTAAGTTTCGGGGTGATCGGCCCTAAACGGTTTCTATAACCTCTTCTCGGTTTTGGGTTGTCAAGTCTCATTTTTGTTATGGCGGGTATTATGGGTGGTTTTTGGTTGTTGTTTTTTTTTGGGGGGAACAGGGGGTGGGGCGGGCGTGGGGGGGGGGGGGGGGGAGTTGTTTTGGTTGTGGTTTGGTTTCGGTTTTTTTGTTGGTTTTGTTTGTTTGTTGTTGGTTTCTTTTTTGGGGGGTTGTTTTGTTTAGGGGGGGGGGGTGAGTTGGCGGGATGGGGTGTTCCTTCTCGGATTTTGTCAAAGGTACCCAATCACTTGACCTTTCGTTCGACATCGTAAGGGTAAGTGATTTATGGGGTTCCTTCCCCCAACTCGCATCCCCCTGGGTGCTCATAAATTATACAGTGGGAAGGGGCAGAATTCTTCTCTCCCTTCAGAGAGGTTTGGGGTTTTTTTTGGTACTTTATCTTTACAGCAATTCTCTAAAAAGCCACTTAGGCGTGGAGTTTTTTGTTTTGTTTTTGTTTCTTTTATAACCAACCTTCTCTCATTTATCATGGCTGTATTGTATTTTTTTGTTTTGTTTACGTGTTTATAATCCACCTCCTCTTTTTTTTTTTTCTTTTTTTTTTTTTTTGGGGGGGGGGTGGGCATCAAATCCCATTTATCATGGCGCTTTGTTTTGTTTCTCTGTTTCTTTGTTTTATAGACCCTGGTGTCCAATAGCCATGGCGGTCGCTGGAGAGCGCGATGTTCAGCGATTTAGGGTGCGATATTCTCTCTCTCTCTTTCTCTCTCTCTCTCTCTCTCTCTCTCTCTCTCTCTCTCTCTCTCTCTCTCTCTCTCTCTCTCTCTCTCTCTCTCTCTCTCTCTCCCTCTCTCTCTCTCTCTCTCTTTCTCTCTCTGTCGTCACAGCTATGAAATATTAGGTTCCATGATTGATTATTACAAACAACATCCTGCTTGTGGATTTTTTTCATTTTCTTTGTTATTACTTTGCTTTTACTAGTTTGTACTTTTACGGAAGGCTGGATGTAAAAAAAAAAAAGAAAAAAAGAAAAAAAAAGATTGTCATGCTTATTCCTTCACTTTCTGAAAATGAAATTGAATCAATCAATCTTTCAATCAATCTCACTCTCTCTCTCTCATTCATCTCCTCTCTCTCTCTCTCTCCTCTCTCTCTCTCTCTCTCTCTCTTCTCTCTCTCTCTCATAAAATGTATACACACGGGGACTGGATGAAAAAAGCACACGAGTGCTTATTCCATTATCCTCGAAATATAAGAATAAATAAAAAAATAAATAAAATAAAAATAAATGAATGAATATGTGTGTGTGTGTGTGTGTGTGTGTGTGTGTGTGTGTGTGTGGGGTGTGTGTGTGTGTGTGCGCGCGTGTGTGCGCGTGTGATGTACAGTAACTAGAAGCAGGAATAAGATAGTGGTGAGAGTCTTGGACACAGGACCTGACGACCATTGGGACCTAAGATTATCCATTTTGTAATTATAAATAAATACACCAGAAATGGACCGACCAACCAACAGTTTACTTCAGAGCCTATTTTGTTCACTGTTCCTGATTTGTAACGATAACAATCATGTTTCACCTTGATTGGTGTCCCAGAAATATGAAGGTCTAATTCTAAAATAACGGAAGAGAGAACAAAGAAGTCAAAGACAAAGTATAGGACACAATAGAGAGGTCACAGGACGTTTACCTAGAAAAGAGTGACAGTGGAATCAAAATTCATTATTTAATCTGGTGGATATTCACGTCAGTACAGGTAAACAGAAACTCTTTGTAAAGGTCAGATATTATTAGTTGTTTCTTTTTATAGTTTTCTCAGAAAGCATATTTTGACTTTAAATACGTGATCGATCATTCAATGTTGAGTTAATTCATCTACAAAACCACGTTTTGTTGCAATGTATCACTCTCAATTTCTCGTATCAGAAAAAAAAAATACTCCCGAGTCCGATCTTTTTGAACTTCAAACCAAACTCACACACAAATATACTTGAATATTTTCCCACACTGCAGACGCGCCATCGCGCGCAATATATATATATATATATATATATATATATATATTTATATATATATATATATATATATATATATATATATATATATAGATAGATAGATAGATACAGATAGATAGATAGATAGACAGATAGATAGATTTTTTTTGGTACAAGTATGTTGTCTAGTGGATTGTAATTATGAGTAGAGGATGTTTCAGAGTTCAGTGGTTTCCTTTCAAATAACGTACACTATTAGAATCTCTATCTAGTACTAGACCTATGCGCCGTTCTTACGATCAGACAACCTTTGTGGGGATTCTACGTTCATTGTCTGACTACACTACTATTTCAGTTTCATTTTGGACCTTTTTCTTTTCCTTCAGAGAGTGTCATGACGTACAGTATATTCCATAGATCTATACCACTATACCACATCTCCCTCATAAATGTCCTTGGCAGATGTTGGATCAGTTGTATGGGGCGTATGTTAGCCTTGTGGTTAGAACCATCATCTCGTGATCTGCAGGTAACAGAGGTGATTCTCAGGGTGCATAAGCTGAGAAACGCTCTGTAACAGAGGCTATAATGTTATCGTTATTATAGCCGTCATCGTCATCATCATCGTTGTCATCATCATCATTGTCGTCGTCATCATCATCATCATCATCATCATCATCATCATCATCATAGTCAACAACAACAACAACAATAACAACAACAACGGTAAAAGCAGCAGCAATAATAATAACAGCAACAACAACAACAAAAGTCCTTCCATCTGTACAAACAGCATAAAAGATATATACTCAGCCAGACATTAATCTTACAACAGCTTCAACAGAATTCGGAAATGCATCAGTCCCTCTATCCACTGCTGGAAGTATCTAGGTGTTGTTATCGACAACACACTCTCTATGCAAAATGTCATCACCCAGACCTGCCAGTCGTGCTACTATCAATTATGGCGTATTAGTGCAATTCGAAAGTATCTCTCCACAGACGCAACTACCAAACTCGTGGCATCTCTCATTCTTTCACGTCTGGACTATTGCAATTCTCTTTTGGCTGGTCTGCCAGCATCATCTATCCACTCCCTTCAGCGTATACACAACTCTGCAGCTCGACTAGTCCTCAGAAAGAAAAAAAATCTGAGCAAATTACCCCTCTCTTGCGATCTATCCACTGGTTGTCTGTGCCTCAGGGAGTAAAGTATAAAATCAGTACATTGTATTACAAATGTCTCCACAAAACAGCACCTTCCTACCTCTGTGAATGTCTTCACCTGTACACTCCTTCTCGTTCCCTCCGCTCTGCTGCAGATACCTTGTGCCTACGAATACCTAGATTCAACCAATCCACCGTCGTCCGTCACTCTTTCTCTATTTCTGGTCCATCGATCTGGAATGACCACCCTCCCTCTCTCTCTTCGCCAAAAGCATTCTTATGACACTTTTTAATCCAGTCTCAAGACATATTTATTTCAAACCTAAGATGTTCCATACTAAGCACCGTCGTTAACAAGCCTTATTCTAAGAATAATGGGCAGGGTGTTAAACCTGTGCACAAGATGGCAATTCCATCTCTTAAAACATAAGCTTACATCAACTTCATCTTTCGGTGTTATCGTGTCAAGGAAGATAACTTAGGAGACAGTGCGGATCACTTAAGATATCACATCTCCCAATATAGTAAGTCTGGATTTGCCCTCTTGCAAAAGCGGTGGTGGCTGGGGGTTGGGAGAACGGGTAAGGGTGGAGGAGTGTGAGGATGGAAGGGGCAGGGGGGGCCGGGGGGGGAGGGGGGGGGGGCAGGTAGAGGAAGGGGATGTGTTCGTGTTCTTTGGATGAAGTTTGTCCTGGTGGAAGTGTAGAGAAGTTTCTAGTTGTTTTTTGGTGGTGGTGGTGGTGGTGGTGGTGGTGCTGCTGCTGCTGCTGCTGCTGCTGATGATGATGATGTGTTGTGGTGGGGGTGAGGGCGGTGGTAGTAGTGGTGGCAACAGTGGCGGTGGTGGTGGTGGTAGTGGTGGCAGCTGTGGTGATGACATTTTAATCGTAAAATGATGTACTGATGATGATGATGAGGAGGAGGAGGAGGAGGAGGAGGAGGAGGACGACGACGACGACGACGACGATGACGACGACGACCACGACAATAACGATGATGATGGTCTCACCTGAGGCTAGTATATAATGAGTTGCAGACCTGCAACACGACTATTATTAAATTTTGATCATCTGTATACCAACATACTTGGAAGGAAAAGCGAGGCACTGAGTGAGGCCAGCGCCTCACTTGACACGGGAGATCAAAGAGCAGAACCATTGTACCTGTCATCGCAGAAATGGAATATAACCCAGGCTCTGAACTTGTAGGGCTGATGGGGTCAGAAGCACGTTGTCTAATTTACTCGGCTATCGCACCTGCCTTGATGCGATGAGCGTAGCATACGCGCGCGCGTGCACACACACACACGCACACACACACTCACACACGCATGCACGCACGCACATTATGTACGCACTCACACCACACACATACACACGCACGCATGCGTACACACACACGCACCCGCGCGCGCACGCGCACACACACGCACGCACGCACATTATGTACGCACTCACACCACACACATACACACGCACGTATGCGCACGCACGCACACGCACGCGCGCTCGTACGCACACACACACACACGCATGCACGCACGGACATATGTACACTCACACCACATACATGCACACGCACGCATGCACACACACACGCACGCGCGCGACGCACACACACACACACGTCATAACATATCCTCGGGGTCAGAAATTCATGGACCCCATCAATGCCTGGCCGCCGTAGGGCCACACTCTAGAGGGGCACTGCACTGTTGCTGAGTCACAGTTCATTTGTGCCTGTTGTGAGCTAACATACGCAGAAGACCACGCACTAAGCCGGCGACAAGAACAGTGTGGTCATGGAGTCACACTGAGTGTCGAGACGTCCATCCTCGGGTGGTGGCCACCACAACGTCCCTCCAGTAACCTTCCCCTGTGAACCTCTAACCCTGAAGGCTTTGACACAAAGCACCACAGGCACAGAAGCATATTGGGAAGCCAAATTTGATGTCACCACGAGGCCAGAGCAACAAGGGCCACGGTATTACAGACACTTTTCTTTTCTTGCATGAAGATCCATGATAATGAGGATGATAATTATTATACTGATGAAACTACAGAAGAGCGTGCGCTTTGAGATAACTTGGCAGGATAGTGCTCTACATCTCCTATCCTCACACTTCCCGGCATCAGTCGGTCCCAGAGATACAGACACCTGCAGTGTTGGTCAGGCAATTTGAGCTAATAGCCTGGTTGTTAGAGTGATATTTTCGTAATCTGCTGACCCGGGTTCGATTCTCGTTCAAGAGGATTTTTTCCTCTGGAGTTAACATCAGTGCCGACTCCACTCTCCCCAAAGTCCTTCGGATGAGACTATAAACCGAGGCCCCGTGTGCGAACGCACGCAGAACATCTTGCGCACACGTAAAACCCTGTTCCGCTTTTCGGAAGAGTAGGCCATTATGTGCCGGTGGGAACGGATGACAAAATTGACAAAACTGCATACACACGGGGACTGGATGAAATAAAGCACATGAGTGCTTATTCCTTTATCATCGAAATAAAAGACGAAGAAGAAGAAGAAGAAGAAGAAGAAGAAGAAGAAGAAGAAGAAGAATGCATCCCTAAAAATAGATGATGGTCGACTGCAAGATCCCAGTCTCCCCGTAGCAAACTCACTCTGGGAAGGAACCGGCTGGAGTCTGAAAAAAAGACCTGTGTGGGATTCGAATCTGCGACCTTCCAGCCAAGGTCCCGAAGTTTTGACCATTGCGCCACAGCAGCTGGTAAGGCCTCTTTCTTTGGTATCGATTTGCATTGTTTGCGCTTTGTTGAAAAATCCTCTCTTTTGGTTTTGGTTCATCGTTTTCTTTGTTTTATGACCATTTTCTGTGTGTTCTTTGTATCGTTTCTACAGCTATGTATTCATACATTTATTCATTCATTTATGCATTTGTTTATTCATTTATTCTTTAATTCGTTCTTCTTTAACTTTCACTCTTATTCTTTTTTTTATAGTCTTAATCTCCATTCTTTTTTGGGTCTTCTTTTCTCCTCCTCTCTTCTTTCTTCCATTGCTTGCTTCATTTTCCCCCCTCTCTCCTTCTCGCTTTCTTTCTTTCGGTTTTTTTTTTTTTTTTGCTTCTATCTTTTTATGTTCCTT
>CM054140.1:19921563-19934063 GCA_028751875.1 Rapana venosa | reverse complement strand
TTAAAAGCCTCTACCTCCTCCAGTTGCTTGCCGTTCATGTAAATTTTAGCAGTGGCGTTGCTCGTGCTGTTCACAAGTACTTTACTTTTCTCCAAGCTCACCTCCATCCCATATGCTCCAGCTCTGTTCTCAAGTCTGGTCGTAAGATCTTGCAGCTCTGTGTTACTTCCGCCCATGAGGTCAATGTCATCGGCAAACCGCAAGTTGTTGAGGGGTCTGCCGCCAATGGAGATGGTAGAGTGGAAGTCATGGAGGGTCTCTCTCATAATGTTTTCCAAGAACAGATTAAACAGGACTGGAGATAACAGGCATCCTTGTCGGACCCCAACTGTGGTTTTGAAGTAGTATCCGACCTGATTGTTCAGAAGGACTGCACTGCCTGCGGTGTTGTATAGTGCTTGAATGGTTTGCACTAGTCCTTCAATGCCAAACATTCTGAGGACCTGCCACAGGCCTTCGTGCCATACTCTGTCGAAAGCCTTCTTGAAGTCGATGAAGTTGTGGAACAGGTCTCTCTGATGTTGAAGATGTTTTTTCATCAGGATGTGGCAGTTAAAAATCTGTTCGATTGTGCTCCTGCCTGCCCTGAACCCAGCTTGTTCCTCTGCAAGGTGTTCCTCTGCCTCCTTGAGTCGATTCAAAATAACTTTGAGCATGATCTTGCTGGCGTGGCTGATGAGGCTGATTGTTCTATAGTTTTGGCATTGGCGTAAATTCCCCTTCTTGGGCAGGGGTATGATGAGTGATTGTGTCCATTCTGTTGGCCACTGTTTTGTCTCCCAAATCTTCTGGCAGATAGCTGTAACATGTGTGATGACTGTTTCGCCACCATGCTTGAGCAGCTCTGCTGGTATGTTGTCTGCTCCTGGGGACTTTCCTACTGGTAAACTGCGGATGGCTTCTTCCACTTCTTCCCTCAGTATAGGTAATGGTGAGGGTACTCTTGATGTTGCTGCTTCCTCTTCTATTATGCTCTTATCAGGTTGGATTGGGTAGTTGTATAGTTCTGAGTGTTCAACGAAGAAGAATTCGAAAAAAATGGTGGTTGTTCTGTTTTGAATGTGTGTTTTTCTGCTGACAAGCTCCATTTCCCTTCTCCTCTTTCATGAAAAAAGGAAGCAAAAAGCTGCTTTTAACTGTTTTTCAACCGATACTCTTTTGTGTGTGTGTAGATTTTACATTTTTCTTGTGTTGGAGAAAAAAAAAGTATGACTTAAACAGCTTTTTTTTTTTTTGGGGGGGGGGGGGGGGGATATCTGCCAGAGGACGACAGCCAAGAAAACATGACACCATTTTATCAGAGACTTCTTGTCAGAACAAATGAAGGTTACGATTTATTTTTTGGTCCTCCCACGTCCTTCTCCTACCCCCTCCCCCTCCCATCCCCCCAATCCCCCCAAAAACAACAAAACCAAAAAACAAAAATCAAAAACAAAAACAAACCCCCGAGCAATAAGTATACACAAAAACCCCACACTTTTTAGAGGAGGTTTTTAAGAATAAAATACAGTTCTTGTGATGAAAACCGTCTGCCACTCTGAATCAAGAAAGTAAGGTAGACATAACCCCCCCACACACAACTATTATCTTTTGTTAAAAACCCTCACAATTGATCGTTTATAGCCTGCATTCTTCATCTACCCTTTTACCACAAATCTTCTAACCGTAAGAATGATGACCTTTCATTTTTCTCATAGAAATCTGAGGTACCTAGTTAAGACACGGTCAATTTCTTTCTCATGGATATCATTCACCACGAAACTAATAATAATGATTATCGTTATCATCATTATTATCGTTATACTACTACTACTACTACTACTACTACTACTAATAATAATAATAATAATGTTGATGATATGATGATGATGACCATTATAGTAATAGTAGTAGTAGTAGTAGTAGTAGTAGTAGTAGTAGTACTACTACTACTACTACTACTACTACTACTACTACGAATAATAATAATAATAATAATAATAATAATAATAATAATAATAATAATAATAATAATAATAAAGGTAAATTGGGTCGTAGGGGAGCGAGGCATCAGTGACCTCAACTTCTCAAGGGGCCAGCATATTGAGGGCGGCGCCCATCTCCTCTCCCTTGCTGCTTTATCTTCCCTGACTCTGAAGAGGGCAGGTACCCATTTACAGCTGGGTGAACTGGGGGACTGTACTGAAGCCAAGGCGCGCAAACGGTCACCCAATCTGACCATTGAGCTATCCCGTCCCCGCAAGAAGAAGAAGAAGAAGAAGAAGAAGAAGAAGAAGAAGAAGAAGAACAACAACAACAACAACAACAACAACAACAACAACAACAACAACAACAAGCAATAGTGAAAAAGACTACCTTTTTCGTAAAACTACAATGTAGATCTTTCAACACAAGAAATCATCCATAATTTCTTATTGACTCATTCGCCCCAAACCTGACACTAAGGGCCTTAATCATGTTCAGTCCGCCTAAAGTCAAATAAGTGTGACGTCACCTTCAAACCTGCCTCCAACCCTTTCCTTTGGGGGAAAAAACAACAAAAAGCTGACCACAATTGAGACCAACTTAATGAAATAAAAACAGAAAACAAGAAAAAAAAACACAATTCATATAATTATGTAAGCTTCTTTCAGCTCAAGGGGAAAATATAAACATTCTTCCCGTCAAAGAACACGAATGTTGGCAGTGCAGGTGGTCTAGAGGTAACTACATCTGCTTAGAAAGCGAGAAGTCCAGGTTCAATCCCCCGTTTATGCCCGAACTTATTACCCCCATCCACTAAACATTGAGAGGTGGTCTGTGTGCTAGTCTTTCAGAGGAAACGGTAATAATAATAATAATAATAAATGGAATTTATATAGCGCTGAATCTGGTAAAAGAAAACAAATCGAAGCCGAAGTCCATGTAAGCAACACTAATTCAGCACACGTAAAAGAACCCAACGGTAACAAGAGAGTTGTCACTTGGTAAAATTTTTGTTAAAATAGCCACTTTCGTGAGGAAAATGACTAAACATGCAGACGGTTTTTTGGGGGTTTTTTAATGGGTGATGCTGCTTTTGTGCCAACGCACTTTCCCCCGAGGAGAGCAGCCCGAATTTCACCCAGACTAATCTGCCGTGACTGAAAACAAGTATGCAATAGAGTACATAGAATGCAATACAACGCAAGGCAATACAGTGCAACACAATATAACATAACACAATGCAACATAATACAATACAATAATTATAAACAATACACTAAAAAAATAAAATACAACACAATACAATACAAAAGGTAAAGGTGTCCCATAACCTACGTGGTCGTAGGGGAGCGAGGCGTCAGAGACCTCAGCTTCTCAAGTGGCCAGCATATTGAGGGTGGTGCCCATCTCCTCTCCCTCGCTGCTTTACCTTCCCTGACCCTAAAGAGGCAGGTACCCATTTACAGCTGGGTGAACTTGGGGCACTGTACTGAAGCTAAGGCGCGCAAACGGTCACCCATCTACTTGGTAACCACGCTCAATGCTGCTCAACAATACACTACACTACACTACACTCCACTCCACTCCACTCCACTCTACTCTACTATACTATACTCTACTCTACTCTACTCTACTCTACTCTACTCTACTCTACTCTACTACACTACACAACACAACACAACACGACACGACACAACACGACACAACTATACTATACTACACTATATTATACTATACTATACTTTTCTATACTATACTATACTGTACTATATTATTCTATACTATACTATACTATACTATACTATACTATGTGTGTGTGTGCACACGAGCGCGTGCATAAATTTGAAATATGTTATTTATTATATTTGAGGAAAGTTGCATGCGTGTAAATGATTTGAATGCAAGCGCTTTGATTTGTTTGTTTTACAAGATTCAGCGCTATATAAATTCCATATATTATTATTATCATTATTACTATACTATACTACACTACACTACACTACACTGCACTGCACTGCACTCTACTATACTATACTATACTATACTATACTATACTATACTATACTATACTATTACTGTACTACACTACACTACACAACACAACACGACACGACACAACACAACACAACACGACACAACACGACACAACTATACTATACTACACTATATTATACTATACTATACTTTTCTATAATATACTATACTGTACTATATTATTATATACTATACTATACTATACTATACTATACTATACTATACTATACTATACTATACTATGTGTGTGTGCACACGAGCGCGTGCATAAATTTGAAATATGTTATTTATTATATTTGAGGAAAGTTGCATGCGTGTAAATGATTTGAATGCAAGCGCTTTGATTTGTTTGTTTTACAAGATTCAGCGCTATATAAATTCCATATATTATTATTATTATTACTATACTACACTACACTACACTACACTACACTACACTACACTACACTACACTGCACTGCACTGCACTGCACTCTACTATACTATACTATACTATACCATACTATACTATACTTTACTATACTACACTACACTACACTACACTACACTACACTACACTACACAACACAACACGACACGACACAACACAACACAACACGACACAACACGACACAACTATACTATACTACACTATATTATACTATACTATACTTTTCTATACTATACTATACTATACTGTACTATATTATTCTATACTATACTATACTATGTGTGTGTGCACACGAGCGCGTGCATAAATTTGAAATATGTTATTCATTATATTTTAGGAAAGTTGCATGCGTGTAAAATTATTTGAGGCAAGCGCTTCGATTTGTTTGTTTTACAAGATTCAGCGCTATATAAATTCCATATATTATTATTATTATTATTATTATTATTATTATTATACTATAATATACTACACTACACTACACTACACTACACTACACTACACTATACTATACTATACTATACTATACTATACTATACTATACTATACTATACTATACTATACTATTACTATACTACACTCTACACTACACTACACTACACTACACTACACCACACCACTACACTACACAACACAACACAACACTACACTACACTACACTAAACAACAACACAACACAACACTAAACTACAAAAACAACAGTAAACTACACTTCACAACACAACACTTCACTACACAACACAACACAACACAACACATAGAGGGATTGAACATAACGATGCCAGAACTAAACGGCGGAGCAGACGACAGGCTGGGACTGGATGATGGAAGAAGGGAGAAGTGGCCGCCATGACTGTCTGTGTTGTATGCTTGCTTGCCCAGCTGCCGTGTTACTCCACAAGTGTAGACCCCACACAGGGTCTGTTGTAGCTTGGAGATGGGAGAGGAGAGGTGGCATTAGTTAGTTTGTTTGTTGGTTGGTTGGTTTTTTCTCTGTCCTTCTTTGCGTTCGTTCTTTTTTGTTTTTTGTTTCTTTCGGGGTTTTTTTTTCTTTCTTTTCTTTCTTTTATTCTTTCTTTTCTATCTTTCTTTTGGTTCTTTTCTTGTTTTTCAGTGTTTAGTTGTTGGTTCTTCTTTCTGTATTTTCTGTCGCTATTTTCCGTTTTTAATCTCTCTTTCTGTGTGTCTTCCTTTTTGTTTTTGTTTTTTCTTCTTTCTATATCTTTTGTTTCTTTTTTTGTGTTTCTTCTTCGCATTCTTCTTTTTATTCTTCTTCGCATTCTTCGCATTCTTCTTCTTCGCATTCTTTTTCTTCTTCGCATTCTTCTTCGCATTCTTCTTCGCATTCTTACTCTTCTTCTTTGCATTCTTCTTCTTCTTCATCGTCGTCGTCGTCGGCATCGTCGAACCCTCAGACTTATACCTGTTTTATTAACTGATTTCTTTTCTTCTTTTTTCTTCTTCTCTCGTTTCTGTATTTTCTTTCTATCTTTTCTGTCGCTCTTTCTTTTCTCTTTTTCATGTTGTGTCTTTTGTTTTCTATCGTTCTCTTAATTTTTCCTGATTTGTTTTCTTTTGTTCCCCCTTCCTTTTCCTTCTTTTTTTCCCTTTTGTTTCTTTCGTTCATGTCAGTTTTTTTTAATTTCTTCTTTGCTTGTCTTCCTCCCTTTTCTTTTTTTCTCCTTATTATTTTTTTTCTCTTTCTTTTCATCTTTTTTTCTTGTTCGCTTTATGTCTTTATTTTCTTTTTCCTCTGCGTTCTTTAATTGACTTCTTTGTCTATCATTTCTTTTTTTCGTTCAGTCTTTTTAAAAAAAAATCATTTCTGATTT
This sequence comes from Rapana venosa, assembly GCA_028751875.1. NCBI lineage: Eukaryota > Metazoa > Mollusca > Gastropoda > Neogastropoda > Muricidae > Rapana > Rapana venosa. The sequence goes on along the minus strand of CM054140.1, from coordinate 19,927,802 downwards.
TGTTTATTTCTCTCTTGCTTTCTATTAATCTTTTCTTTTGCTCTGCCTCCTTTGTTTTCTTTCTTTCTCTTTGTACCTTTCTTTTCTTTCTTTTTTTTTTTACTGATTTTTTCATATTTTTCTTTCCTTTTTTTGTTCTGCCTCCCCCTCCCTTTTTTTTTCTGTTGTAATTTTTTTTGCCTTTCTTTTCTCTTTCTTTTCTTTCTTTTTTCCCCTGCTCCCCTCACTTTTTGGCGCTCCCCCCCCCCCCTCTCTCTCTCTCTCTCTCTCTATCCTCTCTCTCTCTCTCTCTCTCTCTCTCTCTCTCTCTCTCTCTCTCTGTCCTCTCTCTTTCTCTCTCTTCCTCTCACTGTTATGCATTTTTGCCTTCTTTGTTTCCCACTTTCTCCATTGTTTCTTTTTACCTTTCCTCCCTTCCCTCCTTTCCCCCTTTTTATTTTCTTTCTCTTTCTTACTTTCCTTCCTTATCTCATAATTGAAATGTCGGTAGCTTTTCCAAATTGCATCCATCACCTTAAAAAAAACTGTGAGCAGGATATTGCCTCTTTTTCTATTTTTTTTTTTTTTTTTTAATATTTTTCATTCATCGTCTTTGTTTCTACTGAGTGGCTAACCGGTGCAATAGCGAAGTAGATAGTGTGCAACAAACTTCCTATCATAACAGTCCTAAAATGGCAGGAGGGAGGGGGTGGCAGGGGCGTTGGGGGTGGTGGGGGTGGTGGGGGGAGGGGGGGGGGGTTGGCGGGGGCGTTGTTGGGGGGGGGGGGGGGGGGTCGAATCTTGGCAGTAGGTGGAATGTTTCTCCATCGGTGACACTTCCTGTTTCTGGAGAAGGAGTAAACAACAACAAAATTTCTTTCATGTCATGGCAAAGTTTTTCGTATCTTCCAAGTCAGGCTCTATAGAGACCTGCCGATGCCTTATTCTCCCTTAAGTTTCTGTATAAAGGTAAAGGTGAAGGTGTCCCATAACCTATAAGGTCGTAGGGGAGCGCGGCGTCAGAGACCTCACTTCTCTAGGGTCAGCATATTGAGGGCGGCGTCCATCTCCTCTCCCTCGCTGCTTTACCTTCCCTGACACTAACTGTAGATACCCTGTTCTTACAAATACCTAGATTCAACCAATCCACCGTTGGCCGTCGCTCTTTCTCTATTTTTGGTCTATCAATCTGGAATGACCTCCCTCTCTCCCTTCGTGAAAAGCCTACTTACGACACTTTTAAATCCAGCTTAACTTGGCTGGGGCAAAGCGAGTGCTCCGACCATTGAGCTATCCCCTACCACGTACAGGCGACAACTCAAGATCTAGCAGATGACACAGCTGTCAGTTTCATCGACTTTCAGCTACTCCCAGCTGCTATCCATTCCATCCCATCCCATCCCAGCTGGTGCTGATTATAGCAGGAACTGACTTGGACTTGGTAAAAGGAAAGAGTGGGCTAATATTAGCACTGGGTCCTGGATCATTGACTGAGTTCTGCTGGATTTGTGTGCTGTGATGGGAAAAAGTTCAGGCACAAACGGGAGATGGAACCTGCGCTTCTCGCTTTCTAGGTAGGTGCGATACCTCTAGACCACCGATCTAGGGGACGGGATAGCCTAGTGGTTAGAACATTGCGCTCGCAATCTGACGACCCGGGTTCGATTCCCGTTCCAGGGGATGTTTTCCTCTGGATTTAACATCAGTGCAGACTCCACTCTCCCCAAAAGTCCTTCGGATGAGACTAGAAACCGAGGCCCCGTGTGCGAACGCACGCAGAACATCTTGCGCCCACGTAAAATCCTGTTCCGCTTTTCGTAAGAGTAGGCCATTGTGTGCCGATGGGAACAGATGACAGAATTTATAAAACTGCATACACACGGGGACTAGATGAAAAAAAAGCACATAAGTGCTTATTCCGTTATCCTCGATATAAAAGAATTTTTAAAGATCGACATGTTTCAAGCAAACTAACTTGGCAGATAAAATTATGATGTAGCTGTAGCGTATAAGGAATGTTTCTCACGCGGTGACACTTTATGTTTCTGCTTTTTAGAAGGAGAAACAAATCTCTTTCTGTCACGTCAGCTCAGTTTTTGCTTATGTTGTAGATTCCTAATGCATTCTGTGGACTTTTCTGTGCTTTGCAATCCTTGTTGCATTCCTCTTTCCATGACACTTTTTGTTTATTATTATTGTAAGCTGACATGAACAAGTGCAAGAACAAGAAGGTTTTTTTTTTCCAAAAGAATCTCTATAGGGGTACATTGTATTGTGTTATGTTGTTTTGCATTTTACTACCCTACCCTACCCTGCCATACTATACCATACCATACCATATTCTACCCTACCCTAACCTACCTTGCCCTACCATACCTACCCTACCCTACCATACCATACCATATTTTACCCTACGCTACCATACCATACCCTATCCTACCAAACCATACCATATCTACCCTACCATACCATACCATACTATATTTTACCGTACCCTACCATACCCTACCATGCCTTACCATACTATATTTTACCCTACCCTACCACACCCTACCATACCATACCTTACCATACTATATTTTACCCTACCCTACCTACCCTACCCATACCTTACCATACTATATTTTACCCTACCCTACCCTACCATACCCTACCCTACCCTACCGTACCATACCCTACCCTACCCTACCATACCCTACCCTACCCTACCATACCCTACCTACCCTACCGTACCATACCCCACCATACCATACCCTACCATACCTTACCATACTATCTTTTACCTTACCCTACCCTACCCTACCCTACCCTACCCTACCCTACCCTACCATACAATACCATACCATACCATACCATACTCTACCGTACCCAACTTACCCTGTCATGCCTTACCCTACCCTTCCCTACCCTGCCATACCCTACAAAAACAGGTTTTGTTCTTCTGACCTGGTGTGGTGACAACCTTGCTGTGACTGTAACAGACAGACTGGTCAGAACTTCCTAACAAACTCCTTTTGTGTTTCTTTCTTTCCTTCTTTCTTTCCTTCTTCCTTCCTTTTCTTTCTTTCTTCCTTTCTTTCTTTCTTCTCTTTCTTTCTTTCCTTCTTTCTTTCTTCCTTCCTTTCTTTCTTTCTTTCTTCCGTTCGTTCATTTATTTCATTTATTTCATTTATACCACTTTAAGTCACGAGATTTCTCTGCGTGAAATTCGGGCTGCTCTTCCCGGGGATAGCACGTCGCCACAAGAGCAGCGCCACCCTTTTTTTTTTTTGGTCTGCAACTGTATTTGTTTCCCTAACAGAGTGGCTTTTTTCTAAGAATTTTACCAGGGACAACTCTCTTGTTGCCGTGGGTTCTTTTACGTGCGCTAAATAATTTTGTAAACACACGGGACCTCGGTTTATCGTCTCATCCGAAAGACTAGCGCCCAGACCACCACTCATGGCCTAATGGATGGGGGAAAATTTTGGGGTCCAAACGGGATACGAACCACCGCACACTTCCGACCCGGGCTTTTCGCTTTCTAGACAGGCGCGTTACCTCTAGACCACCGATCCACGTGTTCTTCTCCCCTTTTCTTCTTTGGCTGCTTGTACTTATTGGCTTTGGGTTTTTTCTGTTTATTTGATTTTTGTTGGTGGTTTTTTGTTTGTTTGATTTTTGTTGGTGGTTTTTTGTTTGTTTGATTTTTGTTGGTGTTTTTTTTTGTTTGTTTGATTTTTGTTGGTGGTTTTTTGTTTGTTTGATTTTTGTTGGTGGTTTTTTGTTTGTTTGATTTTTGTTGGTGGTTTTTTTTTGTTTGTTTGATTTTTGTTGGTGTTTTTTTTTGTTTGTTTGATTTTGTTGGTGGTTTTTTGTTTGTTTGATTTTGTTGGTGGTTTTTTGTTTGTTTGATTTTTGTTGGTGTTTTTTGTTTGTTTGATTTTGTTGGTGGTTTTTTGTTTGTTTGATTTTTGTTGGTGGTTTTTTGTTTGTTTGATTTTTGTTGGTGGTTTTTTTTGTTTGTTTGATTTTGTTGGTGGTTTTTTGTTTGTTTGATTTTTGTTGGTGATCTTTTGTTTGTTTGTTTTTTGGGTGGCGGTGGTTGTGGTGGGTGTGTTTCTATCTTTTTCTGTTCTTTTCTTGTTCTTTTCATATATAGACAAGCAGACAGACAGACATATAGCTTGGGAAATGAAGTTTAGTATTTTATCATGTCAGGGCAGATGCGTAAATTTCTGCAGGCTTTGCAGATGTATGCGTGACGAACTGATTATCCCCCCCCCCCCCCCCCTCGCTCCTTACCCCCCCCCCCCCCCCCCCCACCCCCCCACCCCCATTATGCTAGAGAACTAACAGGTACGTGTCGGGGTTGGGTTTTTTTCATATTTCCTTCACCCACTGAACTCTTCACACGAATAATCATGGGATTTTCTGGCCTGCACTGTTGGATCTTTTCTAGCGTGTGCGCACGAAATAAGGCCCTAGCAGGTCTGCATCTAATGGGTTTCTGGGGGGACCTGTCAAAATCCCTATCATCCGGGATCCGCATGACGTGACGCCTTTGAGGTTTAAACCCCACAAGCTGTGACTCCAGCATCAACAGAACCAGAAAGCTGTGATGACTTGTCTTTTCCACCTGAGGGCCTATTCATTATTACATGTTCGTGAATGATGACTAAGGTACGTTCGTCATGCAAACAGAAGCAAAATAATAATTTTATATAAAAAATTGATGAGATAGTTTTTCAAGGTAAGGCTGAAGGCCAGAAGGGAGATAAAAAAGGCAGACCACCAACATCCTTTCATGACCAGTATCACTGAGACCAGCAGTCTGGGAGGGCTAGAGGACATCAAAAAGATGGCAGCAGAGACAGGGGTAAAGATGGCGACCTCTGTGGGCGTTATGTGAAGGAAGGTGGCAGGATGGTTAAGACGTGTGCCTGCCAACAAGTCAACCGTGAGGTTCTGGTTCGATTCCCCAGCCTCGCCCTTTCTTCCCAGTTTGACCACAAAAAAACCGAGCTGACTGTCAAAGTCCTTCAGATGAGACTATAAACCGAGGCCTCGTGTGCGAACGCACGCAGAACATCTTGCGCACACGTTAAATCCTGTTCGGCTGTTCGAAAGAGTAGGTCATTGTGTGCCGGTGGGAACAGATGACAAAATTTAAAAAACCGCATAAAGGTAAGGTAAAGGAGTCCCATAACCTATAAGGTCGTAGGGGAGCGAGGCGTCAGAGACCTCACTTCTCTAGGGCCAGCATATTGAGGGCGGCGCCCATCTCCTCTCCCTCGCTGCTTTACCTTCTCTGACCCTAAAGAGGGCAGGTACCCATTTACAGCTGGGTGAACTGGGGGAACTGTACTGAAGCCAAGGCGCGCAAACGGTCACCCATCCAACTGGTAATCACGCTCGACGCTGCTTAACTTGGCTGGGGGAAAGCGAGTGCTCCGACCACTGAGCTATCCCGTCCCCGCATACACACGCATTTTAAAAAAGTCATCTGAGCTCTTTGATTTGTTGCTTTACAAGATTCAGCGCTATATAAATTCCATATATTATTATTATTATTATTATTATTATTATTATTATTATTATTATTATTATTATTATTATTATTATGTGGAGCTCCTGCCGACGACAGCAGCGAGGGAGACAGATGATCGGCGAGAGACGATGACGACCAAGAAAGACATAATACGGATCAGCTGTTAAAATCAGTGAGTGTCTGGGACATAGCTCTAGAGCTGAAGGCTTCAAGGAGCCAAACTGCTACACAGAGAATTTAGAGCTTGACAAGGCTTTCACCACGCATAGCTCCTTGACATGACCTTGACCTTGACCGCAACCACGTGCCCACAGTAATTTATGCTATGAATTATTTCCAGATCGTTTCGTTTGAGATTTTGAACTGCTGTCTTCCTCATGTAAGAGCTCCGAAGTTCACCAAAAGTGAGGGTGGGGTTTTTTTGGTTTTTTTGTTTGTTTAAGGTTTGTGTGGTTGGTTGGTTGCTTTTTGTTTGTTTGTTTGTTTATTGTTGTTTTGTTGTTGTTTTTTGGGGTAGGGGATATTTTTTGTGTATGCTACCGTTTTTATCCACCACTGTGGTAGCTGCATTTTGAATGACTTTTGAAAATAACGACAATTTTCTTCTTGTTTTTAGGCTTTGTTTTCATATTCTCCATATCACTGTCATTTTAACGTTTGGGATCACATTACAGTATTATGTTGTTTTATACCTTTTTTGGTGGGAGGGGGTGGGGGGAGGGGGGTTGGT
>CM054140.1:19909063-19914063 GCA_028751875.1 Rapana venosa | reverse complement strand
ACCTTTCGGAAGAGTAGGCAATTGTGCGCGGGTGCAAATGGATGACAAAATCTACAAAGCCGCACACACACGGGAACTGGATGCAAAAAAAAGCAAACGAGTGCCCATTCCATCATCCTTGAAACAAAGGGATAAATAAATAGGGGTTTTGTTGTTTTTTTACCACTTTAAGTCACGAGATTTCTCTACGTGAAATTCGGGCTGCTCTCCCCGGGGAGAGCGCGTCGCCACAAGAGCAGCGCCACCCTTAGTAGTAGTAATTTCAAAAAACCATAGTAATTAAAAAATAAACGCGCACGCGCGCTCGCGCGCGCACACGCACGCACACACACACACACACACACACACACACACACACACACACACACACGTCAAGTTAGGTATGTTTGGAGGATTGTTCAAAGCAAGTTGCCAGGGTAGTGGAATGTGGTCACTGACAGGAAGAGGATGGCAAGCTCAACTGTCACGTGTGTTGAGGCCTTCAGGGGCGTCAGTCTGCAACTTGTGTCTCCAGAAACGTTCTCGGCGGAGTCTGGCCCCGTGGGTCTGCCCGTTCACCTGTTCGATCACCTGGCACTTCACGTTGCTGAGAGAGTGTCCCGCCTGATTGAAGTGAAAAACATACCTATTTCAAACCTAAGATTTTCCCCTCTTGCTTCATCTCATGTCTGTCCCTGCCTTTGAAAGCCAAAATTCCATCACCCTGCTGAAATGTACAAACTGTGTGTGTGTGTGTGTGTGTGTGTGTGTGTGTGTGTGTGTGTGTGTGTGTGTGTGTGTGTGTGTGTGTGTGTGTGTGTGTGTGTGTGTGTGTGTGTGTGTGCGTGTGTGTGTACATTTGAATTTGTTAGAATATTGTTAATCATTGTTGGTTGTTTGTGTGGGAGCGGATTGAATGGAAGCGCTCTGATTTGTAATTGCAAGATATAGCGCTCTATAAATTCCATATATTATTATTATTACTACTGTAATTCTCTTTTGGCTGGCCTACCAGCATCATCTATCCACTCTCTTCAACGCATACAAAACTCTGCAGCTCGACTGCTCCTAAGAAAGAAAAAATCTGAACACATCACTCCTCTTTTGCGATCTCTTCACTGGTTGCCTGTCTCACAAAGACTGGAGTATAAAATCAATACCCTCTGTTTCAAATGTCTCCACAAATCTGCACCCTCTTATCTCTGTAACTGTCTTCACCTGTACACTCCATCCCGTTCCCTTCGTTCAGTCGCAGATACTTTGTGCTTTCGAACACCCAGATTCAAACAAACCACTGTTGGCCGTCGCTCCTTCTCTGTTTCTGGTCCATCCACCTGGAATGACCTCCCTCTTTCACTTCGCCATAAGCTTTCACTTGATACCTTCAAATCCAGCCTCAAAACACACTTATTTCCTACCTGAGACTTTCCCCCCATATATCTGTCCCTAATTTTCAACAGCATCTTTCACCTTCTAAGTGTTGTTCCGTGTGTGTGTGTGTGTGTGTGTGTGTGTGTGTGTGTGTGTGTGTGTGTGTGTGTGTGTGTGTGTGTGTGTGTGTGTGTGTGTGTGTGTGTGCGCGCGCGCGCGTGCGTGTGCGTGCGTGCGTACGTGCGCGCGCATGGATTTGAAATCTGTTGTTCATTATGTTTAAGGAGAGTTGCATGCCTGTAAATGATTGAGTGCAAGCGCTTCGATTTGTTTGTTTTTTACAAGATTCAGCGCTATATAAATTCCATATATTATTATTATTATTATTATTATTAAGTGTTGGGTCACTCTAGTGCTGGTGTTTCTGGTGATGTCACTGCGGTGAAGGTACAGCCTGGTTTTCAGGGCGTTTTTGGTTTCGCCAACGTACTGGAGTCCACAGAGGTTGCAGCTGAGCAGATAAACGATGTTCTTGCTGCTACAAGAGAAGGCGTCTCTGATGGTGAATCTCTCACCAGTAGTGAAACTGGTGAAGAGACTGCCCTCTAGTAGTGGCCCTGCAGGTGGCACATTTTTGGGTGCAGCAGAAACATCCACGACTGCCAGTGTTGCGTTTATAGGAGGCAGGACAGATGGCATGAGCATGTTCCCTAGACTCCTGCATTTTCTCTCCTTCCCCCACCACAGGAGCTTCGGGAACTGCCTTCTTCATTCTGGCACTGCAGTGCAGGGTAGGCAGATTGTCCTGTAACCATTTTCGGATGGGAGGGTTCCGTGGATTATGGGTGATGACTACAGGAACTCTGCTGTTGATGGTCAGGTTTTTTTAGTCTAATTGAGGGTAGTCTGGCGCATATATATGCACGAAAGCATGAACACATAAACGCATGCGCATAATCACACACACACACACACACACACACACACGTGCATCGGTGAGCCGGTGCGTGCACTCACACAAGCACTAATGCACGTACGCCCACATACTCTCTCTCTCTCTCTCTCACACACACACACACACACGGGGACTAGATGTAAAAAAGCACATAAGTGCTTATTCCATTATCCTCGGTATAAAGAATAAAATAAAATAAATAAAATAAAACAGATAGAAATCTCTCTCCTTCCCTACAAAAAAAGTGCAATGAAGTTGTTGATGTTTATGGTTTATCCTCCTTTATATCGCGCAGTTTATTGTGGGGATTATCTGGTTGTCACCTTCCCCTTTTCTCGTTTTTATTCTGCTTTTGGTTTCTTTGCTGTATTTTGTTTGGTTTTTTGTTTTTGTATGTCTGTGTGTTTTTGTTTTGTTTGGTCTGTTTTGTTGTTTTTTCTTTCTTTTGATTTTTGTGGGTTTTTTGTAGGAGTGGTTTTTTTTTCTTTTATTGTGTGAGAGTGTATCGGTATTGGGTTTACTTTATTATTATATTATTAGTGGATCGGTGGTCTAGAGGTAACGCGCGTCTAGAAAGCGAAAAGTCCGGGTCGGAAGTGGGCGGTGGTTCAAATCCCGTTTGGACCCGAAAATGTTTCCCCATTCACTAGACCTTGAGTGGTGGTCTGGGCGCTAGTCTTTCAGATGAGACGATAAACCGAGGTCCCGTGTGTTACACAAAAATCATTTAGCGCACGTAAAAGAACCCACGGCAACAAGAGAGTTGTCCCCGGAAAAATTCTGTAGAAAAAAGCCACCCTGATAGGGAAACAAATGTAGTTGTAGACAGAAAAAATGGGTCGCGCTGCTCTGTGGCGATGCGCTCTCCCCGGGGAGAGCAGCCCGAATTTCACGCAGAGAAATCTGACGTGACTTAAAGTGATATAAATAAATAAAAAAATAAAAATAAATAAATATGATGTATGCCTACAGGCGGGGACTGAATGTGAAAAAGCACATGGATGCTTATTCATTATCCTCGAAATAAAAGAATTTGCCATTGTCATTGTCTTCTCTCTCCTTCCCCCTCCCCCCTCTCTCTCTCTCTCTCCTCTCTCTCTAAGAGACATCTTTTTTCAACTTTTCACACACACACACACACACACACACACACGCACGCACGCACGCACGCACCACAACATCACAACACACACACACGCACACACACACACACACACACACACTGGAAATAAAGAGTAAAACAAGTGTAATACAAGATTACATCCGCGAAGTAAACAGGTTCAGTGTAGAACCGCTTCATTGCTTGTTCGTCGTTTAAAGGTATGGGAATGGGGGGGGGGGGGGGGGGGGGGTGAATAAAGGTGTTTCCATATCCTATGCGGTCGTTGGGGAGCGAGATGTCGAGACCTCAGCTTCTCCAGGGGCCAGCATATTGAGGACGACACCCATCTCCTCTCCTTCGCTGCTTTACCTTCCCTGACCCTAAAGAGGGCAGGTACCCATTTACAGCTGGGTGAACTGGAGGACTGTACTGAAGCCAAGGCGCGCAAACGGTCACCCTTCCACTTGGTAAAATGCTGCTTAACCTTGGCTTGGGGAAAGCGAATGCTCCGACCACTGAGCTATCCCGTCCCCGTATGCCATTTAAGAAATATATCATTATATATATATATATATATATATAATATATATATATATTTAATATATATATAATATATTATATATATTTATATTATATATATAATATATATATATATTATATATAAATTGCAATTTTATTTATTATATATATTATATATGTAATGTTGTTTTCTTTCTTTTTTCTTTCTCGTTCTCTCTTTTTTTTTCTACCGTTCTCTCCTAAGTGACATGGGGGGGGGGGGGGGGGGGGGGGGGGGGGGGGGGGGGGGGGGGGGGGGGGGGGGGGGGCGTTGGTAGGAGTGGAGATGGGACTTTCTGTAAGGTTTAACTTGACCTACCTGACCTGTCGTTGTTTAGGGAGGACGATATAATGTGGGGGGTGGGGGGGGGGGGGGAGGGGGGAGGAGAGGGGGGGGGGGAAGTTGATAGAAGATGAGAGAGAGAGAGAAAATTTGCATACATGTGATGATGCATAGATGTAGATAATCGCTTTTGTCTTGCCTGAGGTAATGTGTTGAAAGTGTGTGTGTGTGTGGTGTGTGTGTGTGTGTGGGTGTGTTGTGTTGTGTGTTGTGTGTGTGTGTGTGTGTGTGTGTGTGTCTGTGTGTCTGTGTTGTCTGTGTGGGTGTGGTGTGCGCGTGCGTGCGTGCGCGCGCGCGCGTGTGTGTGTTAGGTCAAGTCAAGTCAAGTCAAAATTATCTTTTTGAGTAAATTTAAGTTTCCACAACTTTTTTTTTCATCTGCCCTCACACACATACACACACACACACACACACACACACACACACACACACACACACACACACACACACACACACACACACAAATCCAAACAACAAAAAGCAAAAAAAAAGGGGGGGGGGGGGGGGGGGGGTGTTAATTCTTAAACGTTCCCCCCAAAACCCAGCTTCCCTCCCCTTTTGCCATTTTAGGACAAAAAAATTTTTTTTAAAAATTTTTAAAAAATTAAAATAATTAAAATTTTAAATTTATTTTTAATTTTTAAATTAAAAATTTATTTAAATTTTTTTTTTTTTTTCCCCCCAATTTTTTT
>CM054140.1:19894063-19901563 GCA_028751875.1 Rapana venosa | reverse complement strand
CACCCTGAGGGCGGCTGAGAGACGAGAGGACTGGAGAAAGGTGGTTGACAAAGCTTCGAAGGTGTCCCAAAGGATTCGGAATCTGAGGGATCGGTGACGGTGACGGTGACGGAGCCTGAACATCACCCCCTCACGTGGCTTAGCACGCCTGCTGAAGAGGCGAGATCCCTGGGTGTGACACTTGGAGCCAGCACGTGAGAGACTGAGGAGATGGCTGAGGGAGGACCCCGTTGAGAAGAGATTGAGGAGGATGGTTGAGGGAGGACCAGTGAGAAGAGATCGAGGAGATGGCTGAGGGAGGACCAGTGAGAAGAGATTGAGGAGATGGTTGAGGGAGGACCAGTGAGAAGAGATTGAGGAGATGGCTGAGGGAGGACCAGTGAGAAGAGATTGAGGAGATGGCTGAGGGAGGACCAGTGAGAAGAGATTGAGGAGATAGTTGAGGGAGGACCGTCGAGAAGAGATTGAGGAGATGGTTGAGGGAGGATCAGTGAGAAGAGATTGAGGAGATGGTGAGGGAGGACCAGTGAGAAGAGATTGAGGAGATGGTTGAGGGAGGATCAGTGAGAAGAGATCGAGGAGATGGTTGAGGGAGGACCGTTGAGAAGAGATCGAGGAGATGGTTGAGGGAGGATCGGTGAGAAGAGATTGAGGAGATGGCTGAGGGAGGACCGTTGAGAAGAGATTGAGGAGATGGTTGAGGGAGGATCAGTGAGAAGAGATTGAGGAGATGGTTGAGGGAGGATCAGTGAGAAGAGATTGAGGAGATGGTTGAGGGAGGACCAGTGAGAAGAGATTGAGGAGATGGTTGAGGGAGGACCAGTGAGAAGAGATTGAGGAGATGGCTTAAGGAGGACCAGTGAGAAGAGATTGAGGAGATGGCTGAGGGAGGACCGTTGAGAATAGATTGAGGAGGTGGTTGAGGGAGGACCAGTGAGAAGAGATTGAGGAGATGGCTGAGGGAGGACCGTTGAGAAGAGATTGAGGAGGTGGTTGAGGGAGGACCAGTGAGAAGAGATCGAGGAGGTGGCTGAGGGAGTATCAGTGAGAAGAGATTGAGGAGATGGCTGAGGGAGGACCGTTGAGAAGAGATTGAGGAGGTGGTTGAGGGAGGACCGTTGAGAAGAGATTGAGGAGATGGCTGATGGAGGACCAGTGATGCCCGTCCACCCTACCATGTAGAGTGCAGCAGCCAGACATCATATGTACTGCCTCAGCCAGACTTCCCTACTTCGCTTATTCCTTTAACCAGAACACTTTCCCACACACTTTAAACTGGGCAGGGGGGAATAAAATCCTCAACTTCCACACGTATACTTTTACATGCGCATGTAACACCAACAGTAAAAGAAAAATAATGTACAAAAAAAATGTTTAAAAAAAAATATATATATATAAAAAGTAGAGGCTTTCAGTCTAGGATTGGCATAACCGCGACATCTCCATTTTCTCTAGTAATCTTATTTTAAGCCGTTGTAAAGAGAATTTGTTAGATCTTATAAATCAACCAGACTTTGTTTTTTGGATAGGGGGGGGGGGGGGGGTAGGGGGAGAAAGATTGATACATCGCGGTGTGTGTGTGTGTGTGTGTGTGTGTGTGTGTGTGTGTGTGAAGGGGGGTTGGGGGGTTCTGTGCCCTTTCTTCAAAGGATAGATACCCTTGAGGTGGCAAACGTCTAGGCTAAAGAAATGAAAGCTTCCTTGTCATGGGAAAAGAAACAGAAGGATAAGAAAAAAGGGAAAAGAAAGAGAGAAAGAGAGAGAGACAGACAGACAGACAGAGAAGATGGGGAGAGAACAGAGACAGAGAAAGAGGAGTAAGCGAAAAAAGAGAGAGGAGAAAAAAAGAGAGAGAGAGAGAAAGGGGAGAGGGGAGGGGGAAAGAGAAAGAGAGGAGAAAGAGAGAGAGACAGAGAGAGAGAAAGAGAGAGAGACAGGGGAGAGGAGAGAGGAGAGAGAGAGAAAGAGAGAAAACGGAGAGAGAGGGAGGAGAGAGAGACAGAAGAGAAAGCAATAAAACAAATATGAAGGAAGGAAAAAAGAAGAGAAAAAAGGAAAAAGGCTGTTTTTTTTTTAATATAAAAAGAGCACTGTAAGAAAAAAAAGTGTAAAACAAAAGAAAAGAAAGAAAAGAAAAAAACAGGAAAAAAACGGAAGAAAAAACAAAGGAAATAAACAAAGGGAAAAGAAAAAAAATGGGGGGAAGCAAGTAAAAAAGAAAAGAAAACGAAAGGAAAGTATAAACAAATAAATCATAAGAAAATACACTGCACAAAGAAACTATAAAAAAACCCAAGGAAAAAAAAGGGAAAGAAAAGAATAATGAACACAGAGAAACGCGCGTGCAAACACAACCCCACACACACACACACACTAACACACACACACACACTAACACACACACTAACACACAAAACACACACTAACACACACAAACACACACATAAACCCCACACGCTAACACACAAACACACACATGCATATGCACACACACAAATTTCACCACTAATTACACACACACACAATAACACACACTAACACACACCCCACTAACCCCCCCCCCCCCCCCCCAACACACCCCACACACACACTAACACACACACACACACACACACACACACTAACACACACTAACACACACATAACCCCCCCCCCCAACACACACACACACACACTACACACACACACACTAACACACACACACTAACACACACACACTACCCCCCCCCCCCCCAACACACACACACACACACTAACACACACACAATAACCCCACCCCCCAAAACACACACACAAAACACACACACACTAACACACACACATAACCCCCCCCCCCCAACACACACAACACACACAACACACACAACACACACACACACACACTAACAAACACACACTAACACTAACACACACACACACTAACTCCCCCCCCCCCCAACACACACACACACACACACCCCACAAAACACACACACACACACACACGGGCCTACTTCTTTTTCTAACATGATTACAAAGGGGAAAAAAACCCCCCCCCCCCCCCCCCTCCTAAACAAACGTCATATACATCAAACACAGACAATCCATACCCCTAAAACTGCCATCGTTACAATTGTCGCCACTTCATTCCCTCAGGTTGTAACCGTCTCAATTCGTTCCCCCAATCCCCGCGCCCGCGTTAGAATTTGCGTCCAGCAGCATAAACGACTGGGAGGATAACATCAGCGAATGGACAGGCCTAGAACTCAACAAAACCCTGAGAAAGGCAGAACAGAGAGAGGAATGGAGGGAACTGGTTGTTGAGTCTTTGAGGGTGCCCCCACGGTCGTCAGACTACGGGACAGATAGATAGATAGTTCATAAAACAACCATCACAATGGCTTTTCAACAAAGTTGGACTGTGTGTTTAATGGACTTTTTTGTGTTTTGATTTGTTTTGTTTTGCTGTCTGGCTGTGTGTGTGTGTGTGTGTGTGTGTGTTTGTCTGTGCGTCTGTCTGTCTGTTTCTGTGTGTGTATCTTTATCAAGTCAAGTCAAGTTAATTTTGATTTCCAGATGGTACATTGAATAAGCAATGCATTTGCTTTTTTTTTTCATCAAGCCGTCTATCTAAGAACAAATTTCTTAATGATTGTACTGAAATACTACGTTATCTTTATTATCTTTTATGTGTCTGTCTGTCTGTCTGTTCTTTTAAGTATGAAGTTAGATCGTAAGATCTGTGGAAGAGTGATGAGAAAGCACCATGACACTAGCCTGAACAATGTTGGCCTGTATATTGATGGTTTGTGTGTGTGTTGTGTGTGTGTGTGTTGTGTGTGTGTGTGTGTGTGTGTGTGTGTGTGTGTGTGTGTGTGTGTGTTGTGGTGTGTGTGTGTGTGTGTGTGTGTGTGTTTGTGTTTTGGTGGTGTGTGGTTGTTTCTTCAACATGAAATATGTGAAGAAATCTGTGTAGACAGTACTGTGAATGAAACACCATGACAATGGCGTCAACAATGTTGGACTGTACGTGAATGGCTTTTATTTTATTTTGGATTTGTTTCTTTTTTGCTGTCTGGATGGCTGTCCGTATGTCTACTCGTCTGTCTGTTTGTCTGTCTGTTCTTCAACATGAAAGACGTTATAAAATCTGTTGTAGGCATTTACTGAAACGCCATGACAATGGCTTCAACAATGTTGGGCTGTACGTGAATGGACTTTTTGTGCTTTGTTTGCTGTCTGGCTGTTTGGCTGTGAGCCTTTCTGTCTGTCTTTCTGTCTGTCTGTGTATTTCTGTCTGTGTATGCCTGTCTGTGTGTCTGCCTGCCTTCTTGCCTGTCTGTCTGTGTATTGCTGTCTGTGTATGCCTGTCTGTGTTTCTGCCTGTCTGCCTGCCTGCCTGCCTGCCTGTCTGTCTGCCTGTCTGCCTGCCTGCATGCCTGCCTATGTTTCTGCCTGCCTGTCTTTCTGCCTGCCTGTCTTTCTGCCTGCCTGTATTTCTGCCTGCTTGTCTTTCTACCTGCCTGCCTGCCTGCATGTCTTTCTGCCTGCCTGCCTGCCTGTCTTTCTGCCTGCCTGTCTTTCTTTCTGCCTGCCTGTCTTTCTGTCTGACTGTCTTTCTTCCTGCCTGTCTTTCTGCCTGCCTGTCTTTCTGCCTGCCTGTCTGTCTGCCTGCCTGTCTACCTGTCTGTCTCTATGCCTGCCTACCTGCCTGTCTGCCTGCCTAAAGAAACACTTTCGAACTGGCGGCCTGACATTGATAAGCTCGCTGTAGTCTTCTGACTTTGAATATGCAACGTAACCAACCTGGCTGGGGCCTATCAGTATCAATAGCATCCCCACCTTCTGGAAATACTGTGCAAGGAATTTCCTCTTTTCTATCCCTCTCTTTGTTTCTGTCATGCTTCTTTTTCTTCTTGTCACCTCCTCGTCTCTTTTCTGCCTTCTTTGTACAGTCTCCTGCCCTTTTCCCCCCAGAAAGACTGAAAAGACAACAATTCTCTTCTATGCCGAAGTCGGGAGTGCTGGGCCTGATTTGTCAGGCGCTTAACGGCAGTGCAACGCATTTTCGCTCAATTGACAGACAACAAGAGTTGCGGTCTGAGCGTTTGAAGAAGAAGAAGTAGGAGGAGGAGGAGGACAAGAAGAAGAAGAAGAATGCAAAGAAGAAGAAGAATGCAAAGAATGCAAAGAAGAATGCGAAGAAGAATGCGAAGAAGAATGCGAAGAAGAGGAAGAAAGAAGAAGAAGAAGAAGAAGAAGAAGAACAAGAACAAGAACAAGAAGAACAAGAACAACAACAACAACAAGAAGCAACATACCGAACCTGGGTATGACTGGGACAGAGAGAACGACATGAGCGGCGTCAGAACAGCAGGACATGAACATCACAGAAGATGAGGCAGTGAACAAACAGACAAGAGGTAGAAAAGGCATAAAGACAGAAAGAAAACAGAAAGACAGACAGACAGACGGAAGGATGGACAGACAGACAGACGGACAGACAGAAAGACAAAGAAAGAAAGAACGAAAGAAAGAAATAAACAAACAAACAAAGAGAGAAAGAAAGAAAGAAAGACAGACAGACAGACAGACAAACAGACAGAGTGAAAGAAAGAAAGAAAGAAAAGAAAGAAAGAAACAAACAAACAAAGAGAGAAAGACAGACAGACAGACAGAAAGAGTGAAAGAAAGAAAAGAAACAAACAAACAAACAAAGAGAGAAAGAAAGAAAGACAGACAGACAGAAAGAACGAAAGAAATACAGAAAGAAAGAAAGAAAACAGAAAGAAAGAAAGAAAGAGAGAAAGAAAGAAAAGAACATAAAGAAAAGAAAGGAAAGAAAGAAAGAAAAAGAAAGAAAGGAAGGAAAGTAAGAACATAAAGAAAGAAAAAACATAAAGAAAGAAAGAAAGTATAAAGGAAAAGGGAAGGAAAGAAAAACTTTTCTTTTAAAAAATTCCAGAAACAACTTTTTTTTCTTTGTTAAACGCTTAGACAGCCAAAAAAAAAAACTATTGTCTTTCATACGAGCGAAACTGCTTTGCGCTGCCGTTAAGTGCCTGACAAGTCAGGCCCAGCGTATCTGACTTCAGCGTGAGACAGAAACAAATGAAAACAACAAAAATAGGGGTGGGGGTGGGGAAGGGGGGGGGGGGAACAAAAAGAAAAGAAAATCGGCGTTGTAAAATGATGGCCACACATAGAGCTTCCAACTCCCAAATTCCCTGTCTCCCTGCCTGTCTCCCTCCCTGCCTGTCTCTCTGCCTGTCTCCCTGCCTGTCTCTCTGCCTGTCTCTCTGCCTGTCTCCCTGCCTGTCTCTCTGCCTGTCTCCCTCCCTGCCTGTCTCCCTGCCTGTCTCCCTCCCTGCCTGTCTCCCTCCCTGCCTGTCTCCCTGCCTGCTCCTCATGCCTGTCTCCCTCCTGCCTGCTCCTGCCTCTTCTACCTGCTCATCTCTCCCTGCCTCTGCCTGTCTCCCTCCTGTCTCCCTGCCTGCTCTACCTGCCTGTCTCATGCCTGCATGCCTGCATGCCGCATGCCTGTCTCTCTGCTTGTCTTTCCCTGCCTATCTCTATGCCTGCCTGTCTCTATGCCTGCCTGTCTCTGCCTGCCTGTCTCACCTGCCTGTCTCCATGCCTGCCTGTCTCTCCTGCCTGCCTGTCTCCTCTGCCTGTCTCCCTGCCTGTCTCCCTGCCTGCCCCTGCTTCTCTCCTGCCTGTCTCCCTGCCTGCTTCTCCCCTGCCTGTCTCCCTCCCTGCCTGTCTCCTGCCTGTCTGTCTCTGCCTGCCTGTCTCCATGCCTGCCTGCTCATCTGCCTGTCTCTCTGCCTGTCTTCTCCCTACCTGCCTGTCTCTCTGCCTGTCTCCCTCCTGCCTGCCCTGCTCTGTCTCCTGCCTGTCCCTGTACTCTGTTCCCTGCCTGTCGTACTCTTGCCTGCTGTCTCCCTGCTGCCTGTCTCTATGCTGCCTGTCTCTCTCCCTGCCTGTCTCCCTGCCTGTCTCTCTCCCTGCCTGCCTCACCTGCCTTTGCCTGCGCGCCTGACTCCATAGCTCCCTGTGACTCTCTGCCTTGGCCTGTCTCCACTGCCTGTTGCTGGGGCCTGTCTTTCTACCTGCATCCCCTATTGGCTGAAATCTTGCCAGGAATTTCTCAATGTCCTACCCTCTCTGCTGCCTGACTCTACCTGCTATCTGCCTGAGAAACCTTTACAATGCCGGCCTATATCAATAAGCTCCTGTGGACTTCTGACCTGAAGATCAACTAACGACTGCGATCGCGGGGGCCTGCACATCACACATCCCCACCTTCGGAAATACTGTGCAAGAATTTCCTCTTTCTATCCCTCTCTATTGTGGTCATGCTTGCTTGATTCTTATCACCTTTCGGCATTTGCTGCTACTTGGTCCATTCTCCTTCCCCTCCCCCCCCCCCCCCCCCCCCCCCCGAAATGACTGACAACAATATTCGTTTCCATCCGAAGTCGGATGAGCGGCCTTATTTTGTCAAGCGCTAAGAAGAAC
>CM054140.1:19864063-19871563 GCA_028751875.1 Rapana venosa | reverse complement strand
TCTCTCTGTGTGATGTGTATCATGAGTTCTTGGGTTCTTGTTAAAGTATATGCTGTGTGTGTAGTGCTCTGTGTGTGTGTGCGTTTGCGCGTGTGTGTGTGTATGTGTGTGTGTGTGCATGCGTGTACGTAAGTACGTACTACATTGTGAGTGTGTGTTTGTAGTAGTACTTGTTGTTCTAAATAGTATATTCAAGTAAGTGTGTTATCTAAATTTGGGTATGATTTTTTTTGGGTGGGGGGAGGGGGGTGGTATTCAATGTGGTGCGCAATACTTTCTTTCTTTTTTTTAAATTTTGGCCCAGAGTTTTATTGGCTTCCATATCTTATTGCTTGTTTTGATGTGTATATACAGTTACAGACTCTTAGGCATCTCATACAAAGACCACATCACGAATGAAGAAGTCAAGAGACGCATCCGCAATGAAATCGGGCCCTACACTGACCTTCAAACACTCGTCAGACAACGAAACCTGAAGTGGTTTGGTCATGTCACACGCTCCTCTGGTCTGGCTAAAACAATCCTACAAGGCACAGTGAGGGGAGGAAGAAGAAAAAGAAGAGGCAGACAAAGGAAGAGATGGGAGGACAACATTCGAGAGTGGACAGACATGGAGCTGAGAGACACCCTGAGGGTGGCTGAGAGACGCGAGGACTGGAGAAAGGTGGTTGACAAAAGCTTCGAAGGCGCCCCAAAGGATTCGGAATCTGAGGGATCGGTGACGGTGACGGTGATACAGTTACAAGGACACATTGTTTGACTTAGGCTTAGCTCAAAACATTCATCAGTGTGAATCAAATATCATTCATTCATTCATTCATCCATTTATTCTCCTGCATCCCCAAAGCAGCTTGTCTCAGAGAATGTCTCATTCAGTAGTTGAGGCTGCAGGACATGATATTGATCCAGTCTAGCATCTGTCCCATGGGGATGTCAGGGGGTAGACGATGAATTTTTCCACACAGCAATTTCGGCAGTGTCTGCTGGCTTCTTCTTTCTAGCGGTTGTTTTGTTGTTGTTTTTTGTTTTTTGTTTTGTTTCTGGTTTGGTTTTTTGTTTTGTTATATTTTTGGGGAAGGGGGAGGGAGAAGAAAGTTGGTCCACTGGGTTGAAAGGATTTATGTGTGTGTAGTGTGTGTAGTGTGTGTGTATGTGTGTGTATGTGTGTGGGGGGGGCAGTGTGGTGTGTGTGTGTGTGTGTGTGTAGTGTGTGTAGTGTGTGTGTGTGCGTTTGTGGTGTGTGTGTGTGTGTGTGTGTGTGTGTGTGTGTGTGTGTGTGTGTGTGTGTGTAGTGTGCGTGTGTGTGTGGGTGGTGTGTGTGTGTGTGGTGTGTGTGTGTGTGGTGTGTGTGTGTGTGTAGTGTGTGTGTGTGTGTGTGTGTGTAGTGTGTGTGTGTGTGTTGCTGTTGTCTTCACTTTAACGTCTGTTCACTCTTAGTGATATTAGACGAAGAAGGTGGAAAGTGTAGTGGGTGGATGTTCAAGAAAGTAGAGAACGGGATGGGTAGAAGAAGAAAGCATGAAGAGGTAGCATGTGTGTTGGTGTTTTTGTGCTTTAGAATTAGAAATATTACATAATAATAGATAATTAAATAAGTTTTCTTTAACATGAGCAAAACTTAAACTTAACAAAGTGTGAACATGAAACACCGAACAAAAAATACTGTAACTACAACAAATGTTCAAGGGGACTGTGCAATAGACATCTAGCAATGGCTAAGGCTAACTTTGAATTTTCAAATGCATTTTTCAGAGACTGCTCTGAAAATCTAGGAAAAAAAGGTTTGACAACCAGGAACTCAAATATGAAGTTGTGTGTGTGTGTGTGTGTGTGTGTGTGTGTGTGTGTGTGTGTGTGTGTGTGTGTGTGTGTGTGTGTGTGTGTGTGTGTGTGTGTGTGTGTGTGTGTGTGTATGTGTGTGTGTGTGTGGTGTGTGTGTGTATGTGTGTGTGTGTGTGTGGTGTGTGTGTGTGTGTGGTGTTGTGTTGTTATGGTGTGGTGTGGTGTGGTGTGGTTTGGTTTGGTGTGATGTGTAAGTGTTGTGGTGTATTGTGTTGTGATGTGGTATATGTGTGCTGGTGTGTGTGTGTGGTGTGTGTGTGTGCGCGCGCGCACGCGTGCTGCCTTTTGTTGTTGGCTGTTTTTAATTAATTGAATTTAATTGCTCTAGGGAAAGTTGAAATTTCAGAAAGGGGGGGGGGGGGGGGTAGTAGGTATGGTTTCTTTGTTCCTTCCTGTGTTGATTCTTTCACAGAGCATTTGTGTTTCCTTTCTTCAATCACTTATTTAGTCTTTCTTTCCCCTTTTACCTTACAAACACACACACGCACACACACATATACACAAATACACACAAGTATATTCACACGTGCGCTCGCACGCACGCACACACACACACACACACACACACACACACACACACACACACACACACAACTACAGAGACGCCACAAGCCCCCTTGAAACAAGCAATATCGCTGGAACATCGTTCTCTGTATCGATTCCTGTGTTGGCAGTGACATGGATTCACTATCTAGTCCATCCCTTGTCTCTCTCTTGTCTCTGTTTCGTTTTGTCTATCTGTCTGCCTGTCTGTTTCTTGTCTCTGTTTTGCTTTGTCTGTCTGTCTGTCTGTCTGCCTGTCTGTCTGTTTCTTGTCTCTTTTTCTCTTTGTCTGTCTGTCTGTTTCTTTCTCTGTTTCTCTTTGTTTGTTGGTCTGTCTGTTTCTTGTCTCTGTTTCTCTTTGTCTGTCTGTCTGTCCGTCTGTTTCTTGTCTCTGTTTCTCTTTGCCTGTCTGTCTTCTGTTTCTTGTCTCTGTTTCTCTGTGTCTGTCTGTCTGTTTTCTCTTTTTCTATTTGTTTGCCTGTCTGTCTGTCTGTCTGTCTGTCTGTCTGTCCGCCTGTCTCTTCTTCTATCTGAGTGTTCGTTCTTATATTTAAAGTCGTTTCTCACTTTAAAAAGATATTAGACAAGTGGGGGAAGGTAGGGGAATGTGTGTGTGGTGTGTGTGTGTATGTATGTATGTATGTATGTATGTATGTATGTATGTATGTATGTATGTATGTGTGTCTGTCTGTCTGTCTGTCTGTCTGTCTGTTTTTCTGTCTGTCTGTCCGTCTGTCTCTGCGTATATGTGCGAGTGTGTGTCTGTCTGTCTGTCTCTGAGTATGCGTGTGTTGTCCCTAAAGGGTCCAGTTGTCTGTCCTTAACGGGTACAAAGGTACACAGACGGAAACGTGTGTTTAATCTGGTACTGATTTTGAGCTAACTGGCACGTCTTTCTTTGATGTCGATGTCAAACTTGGTGGAACTAAATCCAAACTCAAGGGAAAAAATTCATTTATAGAAGGTAAAATAATGACATTCTTTTTATTTCATAGCTAATATCAGAGCGGGTTTGGTACACAGAGAGATAGAGGATTAAGGGAATTCCACCCCCACCCCTACCCCGCCCCCACCCACCACCACCCCCACCACCCCCTTCCTTTCCGCTGCTTGTTGTTGTTGTTGTTCTTATTCTCTGAGTTGTTTCCATTCTCCTCTTCCTCTATTTTTGTTATATTATTATTATTATTATTATTATTATTATTATTATTATTAATTATTATTATTATCGTTAGTAGTAGTAGTAGTAGTAGTAGTAGTAGTAGTAGTAGTAGTAGTAGTAGTAATATAACCCCACCTTCCCTTTTGCTTTATTCGTTTTGTCGCGCAATAAACGGGGAAAAAATACCAATAAAAAAAAGTCTTCCGTTCTGTGTTTATTTAGTGTCTACAACAATGGGTTGCATTCTGCATCTGTCATCCTCTTTTTCCCCTTGAACTGCCCTCCATCCCCCCACCCCCACCCCCTACTCCCAAGATTCACTGAACTGCACTAACATTTACAGACAATGTGCCTTGGGTGCATCAAACCTGAAAAAGGGGGGGGGGGGGGGGGATGGGAGAGGCAGGATAGCCTAGTGGTTAGAGCGTTGCACTGGTGATGTGACGGGCAGGGTTCGAGCACCAGGAACCCTTTCAAAGGGATTTATTGCCGTTTCGACAAACATCAACACTACCCATGGGATAGGCAAGGCAAGGCAAGGCAAGGCGAGGCAAGGCAAGGCGAGGCAAGGCAAGGCGAGGCGAGGCAAGGCGAGGCAAGGCGAGGCGAGGCAAGGCGAGGCAAGGCAAGGCAAGGCAAGGCGAGGCAAGGCGAGGCGAGGCAAGGCGAGGCAAGGCAAGGCAAGGCAAGGCAAGGCAAGGCAAGGCGAGGTTAGGCGAGGCAAGGCAAGGCAAGGCGAGGCAAGGCAAGGCGAGGCAAGGCGAGGCAAGGCAAGGCGAGGCAAGGCAAGGCAAGGCGAGGCAAGGCAAGGCAAGGCGAGGCGAGGCAAGGCAAGGCAAGGCAGGGCGAGGCAAGGCAAGGCGAGGCAAGGCAAGGCAGGGCGAGGCAAGGCAAGGCAAGGCAAGGCAAGGCAGGGCGAGGCAAGGCAAGGCAAGGCAGGGCGAGGCAAGGCAAGGCAAGGCGAGGCAAGGCAAGGCAAGGCAGGGCAAGGCAAGGCGAGGCAAGGCGAGGCAAGGCAAGGCAAGGCAAGGCGAGGCAAGGCAAGGCAGGGCGAGGCAAGGTAAGGCAAGGCAAGGCAAGGCAGGGCGAGGCAAGGCAAGGCAAGGCAGGGCAAGGCAAGTGTGACGTATGTGAATAGTTCGCATCACTTGTATTGCCAGTTGCGATTGAGACAGCATCGAGTAAAGATGTAGAAGCTGAACTCTGTACGAAGTGTGGTCTGTTGAAAGAACGAAACATGGTGTCAGAAGTGGGATAAGCTGTTGTAATCTGGACACAGAACAAAGAAGACTGAAGTTCAGCTATGGAGGACGAACGTGAGCAAAGAGGATCAAATCGACGACGGGCGAATATTCCTCTACCCCCTAAACTCAATGTGAAAGGAGGAAACCTGCAAAACGACTGGAGAAAATTCAAGAGACTTTGGGACAGCTATGAAATTGTCACAAATCAAAGGGATGAAGGCTCAATGTACAGGACAGCAGTGTTTCTGTCGTGTATTGGCCTTGATGCTTTGGACATCTATGAAGGTTTGTTGTTCGCAGATGAAGCGGAAAGAAACAATATAGACGTGGTTCTAGAAAAATTCGAAGAATACTGTGTGGGCTCTACAAACGAGACTTTTGAAGCATTCAAGTTCAACCATCGACACCAATCAGCAGGTGAGTCCATTGAAGAATATGTAACAGAGCTGAGAAGATTGATCAAAACCTGCAACTACGGCCCATTAGAAGATAGACTGCTGAGAGATCAGATTGTGCTTGGTGTACGTCATGAGATGCTGAGATCAAAACTCCTAGAAGTCCGACAACTGACGTTAACCGGATGCATTGACATGTGCAGAGCATATGAAAACAAGTCAGCACCAAAACCATGCAGATGACGAGGAAGACACATGAGGCACAAGAAATCCAAGCTTTTCGAGAAAATAAATCAGCAGAATCTTCTTCGAGAGGAAACAGACAAGAAACAGGAATGAAATGTAGATATTGTGGTGGAAAGCACCCAAGAGCAAAAGAAAAATGTCCAGCTTTTGGAAAGAAATGCAAAGCCTGTGGAGCAAATAACCACTTCGCTTTGTGCTGCAAAACACCCAAGCATTTCCAGAAAAAGACAAGAATAAGACAGTTCGAAGAAGAAGAGACAGAAACGGAAAGTGAAGATGAGATTCTCAAGATTGATGACAAAACAAAGAAAAATGATAGAAATATACGGGCAAGAATGCTGATCAATGAAAGGCAAGTAAGATTTCTTCTTGACACAGGAGCAACAACAAACGTTATGTCTGAGAGCCTGTATAGAGAAATTACTGGAGATGTAAGATGTTCTGACCTGAGTGACACAAAGAAAAGACTGGTGATGCTCAACGGAGCGAAAATGAAATCTGTGGGGGAGAAAGCACTGCGAGTGAAGAACCCGAAGAAAGGAAAGAAATACAAGGTCAACTTTGTGGTGACGGAAACCGACTGCCAACCAGTACTAGGACTGAAAGCCGTTCAGGGCATGCAGCTGCTAACTATCAACGAAGATAACATCGCAACAATAACAGCAGACCAGAAAGTCCAGGGAGATCAGGAGGCGAGCACTGAGGGCATACTGAAAACGTACAAAGATGTCTTTGAAGGAGAAGGAAAGCTGGAGGGAAAACTCCACCTTGAAACAGATCCCAGTATTGCACCAGCGAAGATGCCGTGCAGAAAATGGCCAATAGCAGTAAAGGAGAAAGTGAAGAATGAACTGAAACGACTAGAAAAAATGAACGTTGTCACCAAGGTAGATACCCCTACTGAGTGGATCAGTAGTCTCGTCGTAGCAACAAAAAGCAATGGAAATATCAGACTCTGTATTGATCCTAAGCCGCTCAACAAGGCTCTGAGGAGAAATGAGTATCCCATACCAACTATTGATGATGTACTGCCACTGCTTCAAGATGCAAAGTACTTCACACACCTGGATGCTAGAAATGGGTTTTGGCATATTGAATTAGACGAGCAAAGTAGCTACCTAACAACGTTCCAAACACCTTTCGGCAAGTACCGATGGAAAAGAATGCCTTTTGGAATTTCACCAGCCCCAGAGGAATTCCAGAGAAGGATGGACTCAGCTCTGGCAGGACTGCCAGGTGTGGTGGCTGTCCATGATGATATCTTTATCTTTGGCCAAGGTGCAACAGATGAAGCAGGGGGAACAGACCATGATGCCAACCTGAAACTGCTACTACAACGATGCCGAGACACTGGACTGAAGCTCAACAAGGAAAAGATAGAGCTGAAGCAAAAAGAAATCTCATACCTTGGACACATCTTTTCAAGAGAAGGTTTGAAAGCCGATCCAAAGAAACTGGATGCAGTTCAACAACTCCCAGTCCCAGAAGACAAAGCAGCAGTACAAAGACTACTTGGTGTTGTTGGCTACCTTCAGAGGTTTGCGCCAAACCTGTCAGAAGCAGCAGCACCACTCAGAGAACTGGTGAAGAAGAACGTCCTCTTCAGGTGGGATAAGGATGTACATGGAACAGCTCTGAGCAAAGTGAAGAACATTCTCTCCGGGCCACCTGTACTTCGCTACTTTGACTCTTCGGAAAGTGCACAACCACACTTCAGTGTGATGCATCACAGCATTGGGCTAGGAGCATGCCTCATGCAGGATGGTCAACCTGTCCAGTACGCATCAAGAGCACTGACTGAAACAGAGAAGAGCTATGCACAGATAGAGAAGGAGATGTTGGCAATACTCTTCGGCCTGGAAAGGTTTGAGAGATATGTTTATGGAAGAGACATTCTGGTGGAAACTGACCACAAACCACTGGAAACAATACACAAGAAGAGCCTACTCTCAGCACCAAAGAGAATCCAGCGGATGCTACTTCGAACTCAGAAGTTCAGGTACACTGTAGTGTACAAACGTGGAGCTGAGATGTACCTGGCTGACACCCTCAGCAGAGCAGTTAGTGG
>CM054140.1:19784063-19859063 GCA_028751875.1 Rapana venosa | reverse complement strand
TGTGTGGGGTTTTGGTTTGTTGTTTTGTGTTTTTGGGGGGTGTTTGTGTTTTTGTGGTGTCTTGAGTGTGTGGGGGCGGTATGTGTGTGGGGGTGGGGGGGGGGGGTTTGCGGGGTGCGTGTTGCGTGTGCTGTGTGTGTGTGATGTGCGTGCGGGTGGTGTTTTGTGGCGCGCGCGCGTGTGTGTGTGTTTTTTTTTTCGGGGTTTTTGTTGATGTTTTTTTTCTTTTTAAAGACGAAAACCAAAGGGTTCCCCAAAGGAGTTTTTGTTATGCCCCCAATTTTGCCCCCCATAAAGGGTAGCCGCTTTCCAACTTGGGGAATATATGCAGGGTATGTTCGCGTTTTTACACTGATGAACGCAACGGCATTACACTGATACAGGGTTTAATGACCAAAGCTGGAAACAGTTAAAAGCTTCAAGTACCGGGGACCATTGTATCAAAACCAGGGACCCAAAGCCAGAAGTACTATCGGGACTAAACAGAAAAATAAAAACTTTGGCATGCAGTTTTGGGGCAACCATGAATTTGTACAGCATCAATCAAACCTGATCAAGCCCATCAAACAGCTTTTACACGAGGCCACCATCAGTGAAACTCCCAAAAACCAAAAAGGGAGAAGGGTTTCCCGAAAAACCGTTGGGAAAGGGCAGGGCTGCTACTCTAAACCCCCATTTTTTAACATCTTCCTTGAGAGAATCAGGGCTGATAAACGGGAAACAAAAATGACGGATCATCACTTTGGGGGGGCAAAAAAAACATCACAAACCCCGTTTTCGCAGATAAAATTTGGGATGGAATAGCAGGATCAAAAAAAGCTTCCCCGCCAAACCAGAACAATTGACAAAGGCCCCCAAAAACATACGGCATGGAAATCATCAGAAAGACCAAACGGATCCCCAATACACCAAGGGCATTACACTGAATCGGGGTTTTAAATGACCAAAAACTGGAAACATTTCCAACCCTTAAAGAAAACCCGGGAGCCTTTGTTTTAACCGGGGATCCAACCAAATTTAAAAGCAGGACTGCACAGAAAAATAACAGCTTTGTCAAAACTAAACCCCAAATTTTGAGAGAAAAAAATTTTTTAAAAAACCCATTTAATCCCCCCCGTTTTCCAAGATTTTAATTCCCACCCTTGGGGAAAATCCAAAATAATTTTGGACCCCTTTGGAACCCCTTGGCCCCACCCCCAATTTTGGAAAAAAGGTAAACGGGCCAGTTGGATAGAGCCTTAAATATGGGAAAAAGCCCGGTTGGGGCATTCCAAAAAAGCCCAAAACTTTTTAAAAGGCCCCAAGGAAAGGGAAAAAAGGCAAAAAAGGAAACCCGGGGGAAACCATTACCAATGGAAACCTTTTTTAAAAAACCCGGAAAAAGCGGAAAAATTTTAAATGGTTGGGCGGGGTTCCCCGGGGGTTCAAACTGGGGGGACAGTTTTAAAGATAAAGGGGGAAAAAAGAAGGCCCAACCCCAAGGGGAAAAAGCGGGGAAAATTAACAAAAAAGGAATTTTTTAAAATTCAAAAAAACCCTGAGAAAACCAAGGAACGGGTGGGGTTTGGAAAATTTAGGGGAAAGGTTTTTGGGTTTTTTGCCCCAACCCGGCGTCAAATTGGGGAACCCCAGATTAATGGAAATAAAAAATAAAAAAGTTGGGGGCCCCTTTTAAACCTCAAAGGGTTGGCGGGGTTTTACTTTTTCTTTAAATATCCAAATTTTCCCTCGGGTTTTCTCTATTTTTTTTACCCCAAGCAATTTAACCCTTTGGCCATCTGGTTTTTTGAAGGGGAATTGTTTTTGTTGTTTTTTTTAAAAAAGATTTTTCCATTGCCTGTTTTTTAAACCCAAGATTAAACCCAAAATTAATAGTTTAACCTTTTTAACGAGGGTTTAAAATGTAATTTTGGGTTTGGATGTTCTGCTTTTCTTCACAACTTCACCTTTGGGTTTTTGTTTGTTTTTTGGGGGGTTTTTTTTCTCGGATTTTGTTTTGGGGGGGGCTTTTGGGGGGGGGGGAAAAAAAAAAAAAATTTTTTTTGAAAGTTTTCTTCCCCTTTAAATTTATTTTTTAAATTTTTTAAATTTAATTTTTTTATCGGGGAAAAGGAAAAAAGCAATTAAAACCCTTTTTTTAAAATTTCCCCCCCCGGGTTTAAAAACAGTTTTTAAATTTTTGCTTTCGGCCACCGGCACAAGCCTACTCTTCAAAACAACTTTTTTAACCTTCTTTTATTTTGTTTTTTTTTTTTTTGGGCTCTTTTTTGTAGGGTTTTTGGGGGGGTTGGGGTTGGGTTTTTGGGGGGGGTTTGGGGGGGGGGGGGGAAAAAAGGGGAGAAGGAGGTGTTTTAAAACCCTTTTCTTGCTTTTTATTTTTTTTTTTATTTCATTTTTTATTTTAAAAGGGTGCATTCTTTTTTAAATCCAGCCCCCAACATTTTTAAAATTCTGGTCCCCTTTTGTTCCCCAAAACCGGGAAAAATTTTTGGCCAAATTTACTTCCCGGAAACAGTTTTTAATTTTTTTGGTTTTCTTTTTGTTTGAAAAAATTTTTTCCCCCCAAAAGGAAAAAGTTTGAAGTTTTGGTTTTCCTATGGGGGGAAAAGGGAAAAGAACCCTTTCGCATATAAAAAATTTTTCCCTTTTTAACCCCCCGACTAAGACAACAGGCAAAAGGAGAAAAAAGAAGAAGGAGTTTAAAAAATTTCCAAAGGTTTTCTTTTAAATGCTCCCCATTTTCTTTTTCTTCCTTCCCTTTTAACACCATAAAATTTGTTAAAAAAAAACCAAGGAAAGGAAAACACAAAAAAACTTTTTATGCTGGGGAAACCCCTTTTTTGGGGTTTTAAATTACCGTTAAAATTTTTTTTCCCCCAAAATTTTCGAAACCCCTGTAAACAAAAACCAAAAATTTAAAAAAAAAATTAAAAACCCCAGCCCAAAAAAGGGAAAAAAAAAAAAAGCAAAAAGGAGAAAAAAAGGTTTTAAACCAAAGAAAGCAAAGAAACCCCGGAAAAAAAAGGGGAAAAAAAAAAAAAAAGGGTTTCCCCAACACTCCCGCTCCCTTATGTTTCCAAGGCAATTGGCGGCCCTTCACCCCTTTAAAAAAGCGATTAAAAATTCCCCCCCGGGCCCCCCCCCTTTCGCCACTCCCCCCTCTCCCCCCCTCTCCCCCCTCCCCCCCCTTTCCCCCCCACACCCACCCCCCCCTAATTTAAAAAAAAAAACCCTAAAGGAAAGGGCAAAAAAGGCCAAAAGGGGGCCATTTAGGAAAAATCGGAAATTAAATTTTTTCCTTTGGGGAAAAAGAAAAAATTTTTAATAAGTTTACCGGTATTAAAGGAAGGTTTAAAGGGGGGGGGGGCCCCGGGGGGGGGGGGGGTTTTGGGGGGGGGGGGGGGTGGGGGGTGGGGGTGGGGGGGGGGGGGGGGGGGGGGGGTTTGGGGGGGGGGGGGGGGGGGGGGGGGGGGGGGGGGGGGGGGGGGGGGGGGGGGGGGGGGGGGGGGGGGGGGGGGGGGGGGGGGGGGTTTGGTAGCCTAGGGGTTATTTTTCTTATAACTTAAGGCAAACCCCCCCAAGCAGAATTTTCACACCCCCTTAAACCCAAACCCCAACCGATTCAATTTTTTTTTCAAAGGGTTCCCACCAACCAAATGCAAATAATTTCCCAACTTTTTTAAATTTAACACACATTTAAAAAATTTAAAATTTGGTTCAACAACTAAACCTTTCTTTCCTTTTATTTAAAAAGGGGTTTCTCTCTTTTCCTTTTCAAGTTAACAAAACCTTTACAAAGTTGATCAAATTCTAAAATTTTTGATTTGAGTTTTTTTGCCTCGGTAAAAATTTTTTACATAAGGGTTTTTGCTACTGTTCTTGATACTTTTTTTATCTGAAAAGAGCATGGGAAACCTTCCTGTCAGACTTTTCCTTTGGGGGTTTGGGGAAAGGAGGGGGGGAGTGGGGGTAGATAACCCCTTTGGAAGGGGTGCCTGGGTGGTGGCCCAAACCGGGGCCAAATCCGATCATGAGCGCAATGCCTAACATTTGGGCCTCCCTAAAAATCCCGCCCTTTCCCAAAACCAACGGGTTATGTTTTGTTAGCGCGTTTTCGAGATGCCCCCTCCAAAGAACACAGGGGAGGCACTCTTTTTTTCGGAAACGGGCAAAAATTTGATTATAGGGGAGAGCCTTCCCACTCTCTCCGGCCAAGGGGGCAAAAAAGGACAGCAGCGTTGGAGATGTTCCCCCAAAAGGCCACCTACCCCCAGGGCTGAAAGCACAAACGGACGGTGAAAGGGTCAAGCCTCCTAGTCAAGAATTCATAGTCGATCACTAAAGAAAAAGCTGAAAGGGGAAATTTTCCTTTGGGGGAAAAAGCCATTTGGCCCATACTACAGCCTCTAAACTTTGCTGTTCCCCCCAGCTCAAGGGGGTTTTAAAAAAGAACTGTGAAAAACCCCCAGGCGCGAGGCAAACCAAAGTCCCAAATCGGGACCGAAAACAGCGATTTAAAGAAATTTGGGACCCGGGTCGCGGGAGCACGGACTGCACCCAAAATTTAATCGGGCGGAAACAGGGCGGCTGAACCTGGCGAAGCCATCCTCTTCTTTACAAGCTGCATGCGGGGTACTACATGGCCCGGTTCAACGATCTCACGGGTTTTCGGTCTACTCTTCAACAAAAAGCAAAAATTGTTCTTTGGGTCGTTTTTGTTTGGTTTGGTTTTCCTCGGCCAATCCCGGGGTTTTTACCATGTTTAAATTCTTTTTTTTTCCCGAGGATAAGGAATAAGCACTCTTGCTTTTTTTTTCCCACCAGTCCCCCGTGTGTATGTATTTTCTGAAAAACGTCATCCGTTCCCCACAGACACACAATACGTACTCTTCCGAAAAGCGGAAGGGTGTTAATTTTGCGAAAGAGGGTTGTGCATTTTTTTGGCACAGGGGACCTGGGTTTTAAAAGTTTCACCCCCGGAAGGGTTTTTTTGGCGGAGAGGGAGTGGGGCACTGATTTTTAAACCCTCAGGAGAAAAAATCCCTCTAAACGGATTAAAACCCACGGGTAAAGCAGATCACACTTTTATCACTCAAACCCACCAGAAACCCCCCCCCCATTGCCCAAATGGTAAAATTTTTTGGCGAAATGCAAATTTTTGGCCACCATAAGGTAGCCCCTTTCCAGAAAAATTTAAAGGGGGATGACTCAAAGCAAGACTCAACGGCATGTCATTGCTTTCCCTCTTTTTTTTTAATTTTAAAAATTTTGGGGCCCTTTTAAAGAGAAAGGCACCGTGCAGTAAAAAAAAACGACTTTTTTTTTATAAATAAACAAAAAAAGCATGGTCCTGGTGTCTTTTTTAAAACCCGAAACCCCAAAAGTGGGTTTGCGGCTCCCTTTAAAAGGGTGGGGGTTTAGGGGGGGGGGAGGGGTCACATACGTATCTAAAACAGCCGGGGAAAGGAAAAATTTAAATTTACGGCCCCTTTTTGGCATTGTTTTCTATTTTTTTGCATTGTTTTTTTTGCACTTTTCAGTCCCAGCGAATTTCTCAAACGTGGGGGCTGTTCTGCTGCTCCCCTTTCGGGAGAATGTGTCGCCACTAATCAAGGGCCCACCTGGGTTTTTTAAAAAAAGAAAATTGTCTGTGTTACTTTTTTTTTCTACAAAGTTTTTCTAGGGGGCCGAAATATCCCAAAGGGAACAGCCGCTGCAGGGGAAATCTCGCTGCATGGATTCCAAGTGTGCGAATGCTTTTTGGGAATAGCACCTCTGTGAGTCGTCCTTTTGGGAAAGGACCGCCACACGGGCCGTCACTTACGGCGGTTTTTGGAAATGGGGAAAAAATAAAAAACCCCCCCTTACAGGAGCCGAAACTACTCCCCCCTTATTTTTCAAAAAAGGCTTTGATCTTTCGATAGCAACCGACTTAAAAAAATATTCTAAAAAGCGTGAAATGCACTCCACACACACACACCCTTCACAAAACGCCCCTCCCCACCACCACCCTCCCCCCAGAAATGCATACACTTTCCGTGAAACAACAAGCATCTGAGGGAAATGTCAGTTTGGGTTGTCGAGATGTCGTAACCTTCTGTCAGCAACCCCCCAAATTTCCCGCCAAACAATCAGGGGAACCTTTTTTTTGAAGGAGGGGGAGAAAGGGTTTTTGGGAAGTGGGGGTGGGGGGGTTTCTGTGTGTGGGGTTTTTGTTTTGTGTGTGTGTGTTCTCCAAAAAATGCCTTTTTTACTTTAAAGCGAAAAAACCTTTCTCGCACCTTTTTGTTGGAAATTTTTTTTCCAATATGGCAATGTGCTTCTTCCATTTAAAAAGCCCCCGCATATTACGCGATATTTGACGGGTTTTTCACCGCGCGGCCCCTTGTTTGTGTGTGTGTTTGTGTGGTGTGTGCGCGCGCGCGCGCATGGTTTTCAAATCTTGCGTGTTTGTCACTGTTGGGCGTTAAAATGGCCCGGGTCAAGGCCGAAAAAGAACTCCTCCGGGTGAAAGCTTCCAGGACATTTTTGGGGGGAAAGGAGAACACATTTCAAAAAAAGGAATTATTTTGTTTTTCGTTTTAGTTCCCTTTATGGGGAAAATTTTTTTATCAACTTTTTATTGGCCTTAAATTTGGGTCGTGTTTTTTAAACCGGGGTTTACTCCAAAACGACTTATTGTGCAGTTTAAAATTTAAATTTTTAGTTACTTTTAAAAATCGGGTTCACTAACGGAACGCCGAAATCCAGTTACAACCCAAAAATGCCTTTAAAGACACACTACAAAACCTGAGAGTGTCGCAATAATTTGGGGTGGTGGGGTTTTGGGTGGGGTGCGTGGTGCGTTCGTGCGGCGTGCGCGCGTGCGCGCGCGTGTTGTGTGTTGGGGTGTGCGCGCGCGCATACGTGTTCCCTGCAAAAATCTGTTGTTTTAAACCTCTAACAAATCGGGCATGTTTTTGTCTGGGGCTAGTGTGGCTTGAAAAATACTGGACAATTTTTTAATATGTTTTTTTATTACTGATAACCCAAAAATACCCCAAAAGGGTTAACCTGTCATCTTTTTCGTCCTTTTTTTTTCATGTTTTTTTCCCAGGAGTTTACATTGATGAGCCTTTTTTTCCATCCTGTTTTGGGTTCCCCTTAATTTTAGCCCCCCCTTTTCTAAGATCACTGCAATAAACAGGCCCCCCCAGGGTTTTTTCTAAGGTTTTTCCCCTTTTTTTCTCTTTTTCCCATCCACTAAGAAAATTCATTGCTCCCTTTTTGTTGGGGTGGGGCTGCTTTCCCTTGAACGGCCCAAACCAGCGCAGCTAAAAAGCTACTAAACACCCGACTTCAATCATCAACTTTACAAAATTCTCCCTATTTTCCAAAAAAAAAATAAAAATTGGTAAAAATTTCTTACTTGCCCTGTGAGCTTTTTTGAGAGGCAGAGAGGGAGGAGGGGGAGCCAGCCAGAAAAGGGGAAGAAAGACAGACAGATAGACAGAGACAGAGACCCGAGAGAGAACCCCAGAGGAATTTTAAGGCTCTTTTCCAAAA
The DNA here is from genome assembly GCA_028751875.1 of Rapana venosa. Classification (NCBI taxonomy): domain Eukaryota; kingdom Metazoa; phylum Mollusca; class Gastropoda; order Neogastropoda; family Muricidae; genus Rapana; species Rapana venosa. The sequence continues at coordinate 19,851,518 of CM054140.1, read as the reverse complement.
ACAAAGGAAAAAAAATCACACCCCAGGGCTACCCGAACAAACCCTAAAGAGGTCTTCAGGTAGCTCTTTTCGATGCAAGAAAATTTTTTTTTTTTATTTTTGGGGGGAACAGTGAGGGGAAAAAAAAAACACAGGGAAAAAAAACGGACACAAGGGCCCTACAAACAAAACCCTTAAAAAAGGCACTCAACACCAACCCCACAACCCCACACTAAACCCCCACACCACACACACACAGTTTTTAATGTTTAAAAAAAGCCGTTAGTGCCCATTCATTTATCCCAAAATAAAAAAAAAAAACAATAAACAAAATTGAACAAAAAAGCACACACATTCATGGTGGGCTTTTTAAGTGACAAAAAATATTTTAGATTTAAAGCATTTAATACAAAGACAAAAATTTTAATATTTCAATGCTTTAATGTCACATTTCAGCTTTAAAGTCACATAAAAATGAAAAGGATTTTCTTTTTTTTTTAAAAAAAAAACTTCAAGCTATATTTAAAAAGTCCATATCAAATATAAAAAAGGTTTTTTTTCTTTTTTTGGAAAAAATAAAAAAAACCCAATGTCAATGCCATATTAAAATGTCACATATCAAAAAGATAAAATGCATTTTCTTTCTTTTTGGAAAAAACAATTATGTAAAAACTTTTATACCATTGCAAACAATGGAATTATATAAATATATATATATATAATATAAAAATATATAAAAAATATATATATATATATTATATATATAATTTAAAATAAAAAAAAAAAACCCCCAAAAAATTAAAACAAAATTTTTTTTTAATAAAAACACAGAGATCATTTCAATATGGAAGGGAAAAAAACAAAAAAAACCCAAAAAAAACCCCCAAAAAAATTCCCCAACTACATACCAATTTGCAAGCATTCCTTTTATTCCTATAAAATCCCGCCTCCTAATAGGAAAAAATCCAAAAACCAATTTTTTCAATGCCGTCTGTTTCATTTTTGACAAAGAAAAATTTCAGCAAAAACGGGGATCTAAACATGAACATGGGTAATTTCCCCTTTCACAAACATACTCCCTTTAAAGGGGAAAAAAAATCCCAAAAAAAAAGCAAAAACTAGAAAGAAAAAAAAACAAAATACCTGAAAGTTTCCGCAGAACTTAAATGTTTTGAATCATCTTTAAATTTAAAATACAGAAAAAGCAAAGAAAAACAGAAATTTTCCAAAAAAAATCCCAAAAATATTTTCCCAAAAAAAAAATTTTTTAACCAACAATCTCAAAATATTTTTTCAACATAAAACACTGACGCACAAATATATAAAATCCCCTAAACCCCAACAAACAATCCCCACGAAGAAAAAAAACGTAAAAAAGACAAAAACACCCAAAAGCAAATGAGCTTTTTTAAAAGATCCCAAAAACAATAGGATTTTTTTTTTTCTTTTCGATGGAACCTATCGGGGACCTCCCCGAAACAAAAATGCCACTAAAAAAGAAAACTTAGCCCAAAAAAAAACCCAAAACCCTGTAATTGGGTCTGTAAAGTACAACAGCAATCACACACAGGATACACAAAACATACAAATATTTCTAAAAAAAACAATCAATCAAAAACTACAGCGTTACTCAAGTCACAAAGAATATAACGGGGTCAAAAAAATTTTTCCACCAAAGGGGAAGGGGCCCAAAAAATTCCCCTAATAAAACAAAAAAGCGTTGAAAACACCAGGGTGTAACGATTGGGTTTTAAAAGTTTCCAACGATTTTTTGCATTAACCCCTCTCCCACTGGTTTCTCATTTTATTTTCCCCCCCAAAAAGAATAAATATTTGTAAAAGTTTTTCCTTTATTTTTGCGGTTATTTTTAAAAATGGTTTAATTTTGAAAAATTCACACAACATAAGCAAAAAGAATTCAGCATGGGGAAGGGTATCAAGCTACAGCTTAATTTTTAGCCCACCCCCATGAGGGGTTGTTTGATGCGTAAGCAAAACAAATAAACATCTGCATTGACAACTGTAGCATTTAAAAAATCAAACAAGCTTACTGTTCCCCGCCCCTTTGATCATCTTTTGTTTAATGCTTTGTTTCCCTAACAAAAAAAAACCCCCTTGGGGAAAAAAAGAAATTTTCAAATTTTTAATTTACCCAAAATTTTATATTTTATTTTTTTTTTGCTCTCAAAAAATACAGTGTGGTATTCTGGAAAACAAAATGTTTTTTTGAAAATTTTTCATACTAATTTTCTACAGGTACACAAATTTTTTTGCCAATAAGTGACGTACGGGTTAATTCCCAACACTTTCCCGCCCAAAGCAAAGGGGCACAACAAAAAAATTTAGTCCGTCAAGGTCTGATGCAATTAAGGCCCCTTTTTAAAAAAAAAAACAAACAAGGGCACCTCTAAAGATTTAATTTGAGTTTTTTCCCAAATTTTTTTTTATTTTAAACGAAAAAAAATGTTCACTTTGTACTTAAAATTTAAGAAACCTCACACATACGTTTTTTCCCCACTTTTAAAAATTAAAACGTTTTAAAATTTTTGTTTTCTTTTTTATTTTAAAATTTAAAAAGAAAGCAAAACCAAAAACCCAAAAAAAATACAAAAAAAAGCCCCTTTTAAAAAAGACTGTAACACACACAAAAAAACAATTATTTTGGCCTATAAAAAAAATTTAAAAAAAATTTAACATTTTAAACTAAAAAAAAAAAAAAACCACCCACAAAGCAACCCTCTTTCTTTCAAAGATAAATTTTAACAACATTCTTATGTAAAAATGTATAATCACTTTAAAAACCCTGTACCAGAAAAAAAAACAAAATCATTCATAACCAACTAAAAAAATTTTAAAATAAACACATAAAAAAATGGGAAAAAACACACAAAGTAAATTTTTTAAGACCCTTTAAAAGGGAAACTAAACGGGAAAAAGGGCAGCAAAAAAAAAATTTTTTTGGAATTTTTTTAAAGGAAAAACCCTTCCAAACCCTTTAGTTGAAAAAAACCCCAACCGTTTTAAAAAAGCATGTTTTACTTTTTTTAAATTTAGAAAATAAAACCTTTCCCCCCCAAAAAAACCCCCATTTCTTTTTTTTTTTTAACCTGCTCCCTTTTCCAAATTTTTTAAAATGGAAGTTAAAAAACACCCCAAAAAACCCAAAAATCCCCTTTTTTCCCAGCACCCCCCCCCCCCCCCCCCTTTCACCACAAAAAAATTTCACAAAAAAAAGACTCTCCCCAAAAAGTTTAAGGGCAACATCTGCCCCCACCCAATCGCCCCCCCCCAATCAATTTAAACACGGAAAGTTCAAAAAATTTGTCCTTAAAACTTTTTTAAAAATGTGTTTGGGGGTAAAACCCCGACCTGCTCAGTACACCGATAACCAAAAAACACCAAAAACTAATGCATTCTGGGTTATCAAACCCAGCACTGGGGCCCATGGTTGTTTTGGGGGGGTTTGGGGGGGGGGGGGGGGGAGGTATAGGGGGGGTGTCCCTAAGGAAATTTTTTTGGGTGGGGGGCGTAAGGGGAAATTTTTTCTGGGTTTAAAAAAAACCCCCGGTTAAAAAAAACCAACCACAGAGAGGCCAAATTAAACCACTAAAAATCTTTCATTTTCAAGTTTTTTTAATTTAAATGCGTTGGTAAAATCCCCGGGCCAAACTCCAGTGAACGATCAGTACACAAATCTGCCCCCAACGCTGATATTTCAACCCCCCAAAGAGATTTCAAGCTTCCCTTTTTTTTTGGGGGGGGGGGGGGGGGGGATGTTCAAGGAAATTTGAACCCCATTAAACCCTTTCCCCCTTAAAAGGTTAAAAACCACCAAATTTTAAACCCCCCCCTTTACCCACCATTTTAAAAAAAATTTTCAAAGTATTTTGAGAAAAATTTTTTAAATAGAAGAAAAAAAAACCCCCAATAACCCCAAAACCCCTAAAAAATTTAAAAACCCCCCCCACCAAAACATGGAAAGGTACAAAAAAACCCCCCCAATTTTAAAGCTTTTTTAAGAAAAAAAGGGTTTTTTCCCCCCTTAAAAATTTTTAAAAAAAAACCCCCATTTTTCCCACCCATAAAAAACAAAAAACTAAACCCAGAGAAAAAAAAACCCTCCTGCCCCCCTTTTTTTCCCCCCTACCCTAAATTAAAAATTCCCCTTTACCCATTTTAAAAAAAGGTTTCCCCCCCCCACCCAAACCCCCCAATAAACAAACCCCCCAAACAAAAACCAAGCACCCAAAAAAACAAGCCCCCCCCATTTTTTTTTCCAAAAGCCTTCTTAATTCCCCCCACCCCAAAATTTAAATTTTTCCCCTTACCCCCAAAATTTAAACCCCAAAACCCAAAAAAAAAGAAACCCCCCAAGAAACACAACAAAAAAAACCTTTCCTTTTTTTTTTTTCTGAAAAAAACAAAAAAATTTTTTAAAAATTTTTTTTCTTTTTTTTTTACAACAAATGTTTAATTTAAAACCTTTTTTCCCAAAAACCCTCAAAGGGGAAAAAGCACAACAAAAAAAAAAAACCCCCAAAACAAATTTAAAAGGGTTTTTTAAAAATTTTTTTTTTTTTTCCAAAAAAAAATTTAATAAAAACTTTTTAAAAAAACAAAAAACAAATCAAAGGACACAAAGTCCCTCAACAAAAAATTATCCCCCCCCCAAAAACCAAAAAATTTTAGAAAAAAGGTTAAAAATCCCCAAAAACCCAAAACAGAAAAAATTTTTTTTATTTTAAAAACCTTGGTTTTTTTACCTTATACTAAAATAAAACAAAAAAAGGGAACCCCCAAAAAACTGGAAAAAAAAATTATTTTTAAGGCCCCCCCCAGCAAAACTTAAAATTTATTTAATTTAGGAAAAAGGAACCGGAAGGAAAAATTTTTAAAAAAAATTTTTTTAAAAACCTTAATAAAAGTAAAATTTTAATTTTTTTGGGTGTTTTCCATTTTTTTGGAATAATTTTAATTTTAATTAAAGTTTTAATAACTTAAAACCCTAAAACCCTCACCCCAAATATTCGGAATTCTTTTAAAATTATTTGGGGAAAAAAGGTTTTTTTTTAAAATTTTTTAAAAGGGCAAGAAAGGAATTTATTTAATCTGGAAAAATTTTTTGGATTAAAGATATTTCCAAAAAAAAAAATTTTTTACCTTAAAGAAAATATTTTAAAATTAAGAAAATTAAATAAAAAAGGTTTCCTTAACTTTGTATTTTTAAAGGGAAATTAAAGTAACCTAAAAAACCCTAATTAAACCCCCCTTTTCCCCCAAAAAATCCCCTTTCTTAATTAAAATTTTAAAAAAAACCGGGGAAAAATAAATTTTTCCCGGGCCCCCAAAAATTTATAACTTTTCCTGGAAAATTCCCCCCGTATCTTTTAAAATTTAAACCAAGAAAAATTTCCCCCCTTTTTATTTTTAAGGTTAAAACCCCAACTCCTCGCATTTTTTCCCTTTTTTCCCTTGAATTTTACCAAAATTCCCCAACCAAAACCCCAAAACCCCAATTAACCCCCCCACCACACCCCCCCAACAACCAACCCCCCAACAAACAAACAAAAACCCGAAAAGCACAACTTTTTAAACTTTCCCCCGGGTTTTAAATTTTTCCAACCCCCCTTCCTTCCGTTTTATCTTCTTAAAATTCTCTCCCTTTAACCCTTCCCTCCTCCCCCCCCCCCCCCCCCCCTCCCCCCCCAAAAACAACCTCCTTCAGGTTTTTCTACACTCCTTTTAACACCCCCCTTTTTCCCCCCCCTTTCCCAAGCCAACCCACGAACTTTTGCCCCCCCCCCCCCCCCCCCCCCCCCCCGCCCCCCCCCCCCCCTTTTCCCCCCCACCCACCAAAAATTTTTTATTCTCCAACCCCTTTTAAAACATTTCCTGATTTTACCCCCTTGTTTTTCTTTAAAACCCCTCCCTCCCTTCCACCCCACACCCCCCCCCCTCCTCTTCTTGATACGTGTTTTATCTGAGAAGAGCATGTGCAACTTCCTGTCAGACGTTTCCTTTGGGGTTTGGGAAGGGAGGGAGGGGAGTGGGGGTAGATAATCCCCTTGAACGGGTGCCTGGGTGGTGGCCCAAACCAGGGCCATCCGATCATGAGCGCAATGCTCTAACAGTTGCCTAGGCTATATCCCGTCCTTCAGTACCATACTGTTATGTATGTTAGTCTGTCGTTTTCGACGATGACCTCCAAAGAACAGCAGAGGAGGCAGCTGCTGTTTCGGAAACTGGGCAGAAATTTGATTATAGTGGAGATGCCTTGCCCACTCTCTCGGCCAAGTGGGCATAAGGACAGTCAGCGTTGGAGATGTTCTCCAAAGGCCACCTAGCCCCCAGGGCTGCAGCACATACGGACTGTGCAAGTCAAGCCTCCTAGTCAGAGATTCATAGTCGATCACTAAAGACTAAGCTGTAAAGTGGAATTCCATGAGTGGAAAAGCCACTGGTCATACTACAGCCTCTCACTTTGCTGTTGCCCCCAGCGTCAATGGTTTAATCAAGAACTGTGATAAAGCCCAGGCGCTGACGGCTAAACCATAGTACAATCGGGACCGACACAGCGAGTTTATGAAACTTGGAGCCGGTCGCTGAGGCACTGACTGCATCGAATTTAATCAGGCGGTCATCATGGGCAGGCTGAACCTGGCGAAGCCCATCTCTCTTCTTGTAGCAAGCGTGCATGCTGGGTACTACATGGTCGTGTCAACGATCTCACTGGCTTTCGGTCTACTCTTCAACAAAAAGCAAGATTGTTCTTTTGTCGATTTTGTTTGGTTGGTTCCTCGGCCAGATCTCCGAGGTTTTACTCATGTTTATTCTTTTATTTCGAGGATAATGGAATAAGCACTCATGTGCTTTTTTCTTCATCCAGTCCCCGTGTGTATGTAGTTTGTAAACGTCATCCGTTCCCACAGACACACAATAGCGTACTCTTCCGAAAAGCGGAATGGGTGTTAATGTGCGCAAGATGTTGTGCATGCGTTGGCACACGGGACCTCGGTTTATAGTTTCATCCGAAGGACTTTTGCGGAGAGTGGAGTCGGCACTGATGTTAACTCAGGAGGAAAAATCCTCTTGAACGAGATTCAAACACGGGTCAGCAGATCACGACTTATATCACTCTAACCACCAGACTATCCCGTCCCCCATTGACCAATGGTGAGATTTTGCGTATGCGAACTTTTGGCCACCAGTAAGGTAGCTGCATTCAGAATAATTATGGGGATGACGTCTAAGCAAGACTTCAACGCGCATGTCATTGCTTTCTCTCTTGTTTTTTTTAAGTTTAAAATTAGTTGTGCCTTTTAGAAGAGTAGGCACTCGTGTCAGTAGGAACAAACGACTTTTTTTTTATAAATAATACAAAATAAGCATGGTCGCTGGTGTCGTGTTTAAACGTAATTCCCAAAGTCGGAATGCGGCTACCTTAAAGGTGAGGGGTAGGGGGGTGGGGGATGATCACATACGTATCTCAACAGCCGAGGAAGGAAAATAAATTGTACGGTCCCTATTGCATTGTTTTCTATTTTATTGCATTGTTTTATTTGCACATTTCAGTCACAGCGAATTTCTCTACGTGAGGCTGTTGCTGCTGCTCTCTTCGGGGAGAATGTGTCGCCACTAATGCAATGCCACCTGGGCTTTTAAAAAAGAAAATTGTCTGTGTTACGTTTCATTACTACTAGTTTTTCTATGGCCGAAATATGCTACAGACAGCTCGCTGCAGTGGATCTCGCTGCAGTGGATTCCAAGTGTGCTGAATGCATGTTGATATAGCACCTCTGTGAGTCGTCTCATTTGAAAGACCGCCACACAGGCCGTCACTTACGCGGTCTTGTGCATAGGGAATAATCAGACCCGCTTCAGACAGGAGCCGAAACTACTGCCCCTTAGTTCTGAAAATGGCTTTGATCATCGATCAGCAACCGACTCTCATATTCTAAAAGGTCGTGCATGCACTCCATCACACACACACCCTTCACAAACGCCCCTACCACCACCACCCTCCCCCAGTATGCACACACATGCCATGGAAAGCAGGCAAGCATCTGAGCAAATGTCAGTTGGCTTGTCGAGATGTCGTAACTCTTCTGTCAGCAACCCCAGATTGCTGCCATCAATCAGGGAAGCCATTGTTTTGAAGGAGGGGGAGAAAGGGTTTGGTAGAGTGGGGGTGGGAAGGTTCTGTGTGTGTGTGTGTGTGTGTGTGTGTGTGTGTTCGTCCATTTAATGCCTTTTCACTTTATACGATATTAAACGTGCTCGCACATGTGTGTGTGGTTTGCGAATATGTGCATGTGGCTTCTTCCATTTAATGCCCTTGCATATTACGCGATATTTGACGGGTTTGCACCGCGCGCACATTGTGTGTGTGTGTGTGTGTGCGCGCGCGCGCGCGCATGTGTGCACTCTTGCGTGTTGTGTCACTGTTGTCGTTAAGTGGACAGGCTCAAGGCAGATAAGAACTCCTCCGGTGTGAAAGCTTCCCATGGACAGTTTTGGTGGAATGGAGAACACATTACAATATAAGGAATTATTTTGTTTTACGTTCTAGTTCTTGATGGGTAATTTCTTTATCAACTTTTTATTGGCGTTATATTGGATCGTGTTTTAATCCGTGTTGACTCAAAGCGACTTATTGTGCAGTTTAAAATAATTTCTAGTTACTTTTAGATCGGGTTCACTAACTTGAACGCCGAAATCCAGTTAGCAACAAGGAATATGCTTAATGACACTACACGCGTGAGAGTGTGCGCATAATTATGTGCGTGGTGTGTGTGCGTGTGAGTGCGTGTGTGCGTGCGAGTGCGTGTGTGCGTGCGTGCGCGCGCGTGTGTGTGTGTGTGTGTGTGTGTGTGTGTGTGCGCGCGCGCGCATACGTGTGCCCGTGCAACATCTGTTGTGCCAAAACTCGTTTACAAATCGGTCATGTTTTTGTCTGGGACTAGTGTGGCTTGAAAAATACTGGGCAATGTTTCAATATGTTGAATTATCTACTGATAGCCAAAAATACCACAAATGTGTTGAACCTGATCATCTTCTTCGTCCTTTTTTGTCATGTTTCTCCCAGGGGAGGTTTGACATTGATGAGCCTTCTCCATCTCTCTCTGTTTTGAGCTTCCTCCTTATTTATGCCCCTTTCTCTAAGATCATCTGCAATACAGGCAGCCCAGGTTTTGCTAGGTCTTCCCTTTGGTCTCTTTCCATCCACTACGAAGTTCATTGCTCATTTTATGTTGTGGTGGTCTGCTTTCCGTTGAACGTGCCCAAACCAGCGCAGTCTATTGCTACTAGCTACAGACTTCAGATCATCAACTTTACACATTCTCCATAGTTTTCCAAAATAAAAATAAAAATTGGTACCATTTGCTTACTTGCATGTGCAGCTTTTGAGAGAGGCAGAGAGGGAGGAGGGAGAGCCAGCCAGACAGAGAGAGACAGACAGACAGATAGACAGAGACAGAGACAGACAGAGACACAGAGAGATTGTATGGCTCTTTTCATACACAAAGGAAAACAATCACACCCTAGGGCTACCCGAACTACCATAATGATGGTCTTCAGGTAGCTCTTACTGATTGCAAGAAGTTTTCTTTATTTGGGAGGGAACAGTGAGGGGAAAAGGCACAGGAAAGAAGAACTGGACAGCAAGGCCATACAAACAGAAACATTATAATGGCACGTCAACACCACCACACACACACTACCACCACACCACACACACACAGTTTGAATGTTTAAAAAAAAGCATGTGAGTGCCGATTCATTTATCCTCAAAATAAAAAAATAAACGAATAAACAAAATAGAACAAACAAGCACACACATTTCATGGTGACTTTTATGTGACTAGAAATATTTCAGATGTAATAGCATGAATACAAAGACAAAAATTGAATATTTCAATGCTTTAATGTCACATTTCAATGCTTTAATGTCACATAAATGATGAAATGGATTTTCTTTTTTTTTTTAAATAAAAACTTCAATGCTATATTAAAATGTCACATATCAAATGATAAAACGGATTTTGCTTCTTTTGGAAATAAAAAAAAACCCAATGTCAATGCCATATTAAAATGTCACATATCAAATGATAAAATGCATTTTCTTTCTTTGGAAATACAGATTATGTACAACTTGATACCATTGCAAACTATGGAGATTATATATATATATATATATATATATATATATATATATATATATATATAAGCAAAAACCCCAACAAATTTAGACAATGTATTGCAATAAAACACAGAGATCATTTCAATATGGAAGGAAATAAACAAAAAACCCCAAAACATTGACAACTACATACCAATTTGCAAGCATTCCTGTATTCCTATATATCCCGCCTCCTTAATAGGAAAACTCCAAAAACAATTTTACAATGCAGTCTGTGTCATTTAGACAAAGATAGATTCAGCAAAAACGGCGATCTAAACATGAACATGGATATATTTCCTTACACAAACATACATCCTTCAGGGTAAAAAAAATCCAAGAGAAAAAGCAAAAACTAGCAAAGAAAAAAAATCAAAATACATGAAAGATTGCCGCAGAACTTAAATGTTCTGAATCATCTTTATTAATATACAGAATAAAGCAAAGAAAAACAGAAATTCCAAAAAACTCAAAAGTATTTCTAAAAAAAAATTTTTTAACCAACAATCTCAAAATATTTTTACAAGCATAAACACTGACGCACAAATATATAAAATCTCCTCTACCACAACATGCAATCTTCACGAAGAAAAAAAGCGTAAAACAGACAAAAGACACAAATGCAAATGAGCTTTTTAAAATGATCTAAATACAATAGGATTTTTTTTTCTTTACGATGGAACCTATCGGGTACATCATTGAAACAAAAATGCCACTAAAATGAGAAATCTTAGCCCAAAAAAACCCAAACCATGTAATTGATCTGGTATAGTACACAGCAATCACACACAGGATACACAAGTCAGTACAAATATTTCTAATAAAACAATCAATCAAATACTACAGCTGTTACTCAAGTCACAAAGAATATAACGGGCTCAATCAATTTTACCCCATGCGAAGGCCAAAACATTCCAAGCTAATAAAACAAAAAAGCTGTTGAAAACACCAGGCTGTATACGATTGTTGATAGTTGCCAACGATTTCTGCATTACGCTCTCCCACTGTGTTATCTCGATTTTAATTCCCTTGCACAAGAATAAATATTTGTACAGTTTTTCTTCATTTTGCGGTTAGTTTAAACATGGTTTATTCGATATTCACACAACATAAGCAAACGATACAGCATGGGAAGGCTATCAAGCTACAGCTTATTTTGAGCCTCACCCCCATGAGGAGTTGTTTGATGCGTATGCAGACAAGTATCATCTGCAGTGACAACTGTAGCAGTTAAAACATCAAACAAGCTGTACATGTTCACCAGCACTTTGATCAGTACTTTTGTTTAATGCTTTGTTTCCCTATGCAAAAAAACCCACCTTGGGAACATAAGTTATCAAATTATATTCACAATATTTGATATCTATTATTTTTTGCTCTCAAAAAATGACAGTGTGGTATACATGGAATCATATGTTCTGAAATTCTTCATACTATTTACTACAGGTACACTAAATATTTTGCAATGATAGTGACGTACAGGCTTAATGAGCGAACACATCCTGCAATGCAAGGGACACAACAAAAATTCAGTCCGTCAAGGTCTGAGTGCAATTAAGGCCCTTTGAAAAAAAAAGCAAACAATGACACCTCTATGATCAATTTGAGTTTATTTCAGAGTTTTTTTCTATTCAAACGACAAAAAAATGTTCAGCTTAGTACTTAATTGAAGACCCTCACACATACTGTTTCCACACTTAAAAGTTAAAAGCGTTAATTGTTGATTTGCTTTTTCATTAATATTTAAATGAAAGCAAAACCAAAAACCAAAAAACAATACAAAAAACAGCCTTTTAAATAGACTGTATCACACACATTAAAACATATATATAGGCCTATAACAAATTTAAAATAATTTAACATTTCAAACATATAAAAAATAAAACCACCACAAAGCAACCCTCTTTCTTTCAAAGATAAATTTAATCAACATTCATTATGTAACTGTGATAATCACTTGAAACCATGTACACAGAAAAAAAAGCAACTCATTCATAACCAATCTAAATGAATTAACATAAACACATAAAATATATGAACAAACACACAAAGTAATTTGAAGACCCTTTAAAAGGGAAACTAAACGGAAAAGGTCAGCAAAATAATTTTCTTGGGAATTTTTTCAAAGGAAAACCTTCAACCTTCAGTAGAAAAAACCCATCCAGTTGATAAAGCATGTTTCACTTTTTTTAATTCATGAAAATAAAGCCTCCCCTCCAAAAAAGCCTCATTTCTTTTTTTGTTAACCTGCTCACTTTAACAATTTTACTGGAAGTTACAACACACAATTACAAAAGTCCTTTCTTCTAGCTACCCCCCCCCCCCCCCTTTCACCACAAACAATTTCACAAATAAGACTCTCAAATAGTTTAGTCAACATCTGCTCCCACTCAATCGCCACCCTCAATCAATTTATACACGGAAAGTTCAAACATTTGTCATGTACACTTGTCTTAAGATGTGTGGGTGTAAAACCTCCTGACCTGCTCAGTACACAGATATACCACTAACACAAGACTAATGTCATTCTGCGTTATCAAACCTCAGCACTGGACTATGGGTTGTTTAGGAGTGGTGGGGGGGGGGAGGGGAGGGTATAGGGGTGGTGTCGTAAGGAATTTTATGGGTGGTGTCGTAAGGAATTTTATCTGGTTAAAAAAACCAATGGTTAAAAAAACCAACACACAGAGAGGCACACTTAAACCACTAATAATCTTTCATATCAAGTTTTTCATTAAGATGCGTTGGTGTAAAATCTGCGCCAATCTCCCAGTGAACGATCAGTACACAAATCTGCCACCAACGCTGATATTTCAACAAACAAAGATGATTACAAGCTTCTTTTTTTTTGGGGGGGGGGGTGGGGGGATGTTCAAGTGAAATTTGACCGATTAACCTTTCCCCTACAGGTAACCCTCCATAGGGTAACCAACCATCTACTAACGTTTATAACCCTTCCCTCCGTATCACCCACTACTGGGTTACGGTAGCATACAAACGTGCACAGTGCACGCGTTTTGAGAAAGAGAGGTTCTCTCCCTTAATGTAGACAGTGTTTTAAAAAAAAACTTCCACACATACTTCACACACCACTACAGAACATTTATAACATTCTACCAACATGAGAGGTCACAAAAAACCTGCCTTTTTTCCAACTGACATTTCATTAATGTAAAAAATGTCCAAACCTGCCTACACTATTATTAAAAAAAGAGTGAGGCCCGCATTATTCCTTTCATTTGGTCTCAATAACAAAAACAACAAACTTAACTATGTCAGAAAAAAACATCCTCTCCATCAGGCTCCATGCCTTCTTCCATTCCCACCTACCCGACTTACTACTATTCCTCTTAAGTACCCATTTAAGCCTCTTCCCTCCACCCTACCCCACCCAAACATTAGAAGTCAACCACCCAAGCAAACACAAGCACCAAGGCACAATGACAACATTCATTTGATTTTTTTTGAAAATGTACAAATATACAAAGATGTAATTGAATCACTTTACAGTTTTCTTCACACAAGTGTATAATGCAAAATCTACCAAAAGTTCATCAATGTTCATACTTTATAATAAACACTCCTGCCATTTTCTTCTGATAATCACAGAATTTGATTATTTTTACTTGAATTTTTTTTTTACTGAATCAATGTTAAGAAAAAAATTTTAATCAAAAACAAATCAAAGGTACTAGCAGTCGATTATACAAAAAATATCCACCCAAAACAAATGTCAGCGATGTGTAAACATTCCAAAAACAAAGTTCATGAGAATATATATTTTACAAAAATCATGGGTTAATACGATTATACTCAAATATGACACACAGATCCTCTCATACACTGGGAACATTCATGCACAAACCCTGCAAAATCTTGCAATTTGATCATTTTCAGAAAATGAACCAAGTTGACAAGTGCCCAATCATTTTTTTATCTTCAATACTGTATAACATTCTAGTATGTTTGGCTGTTTACCATATACCTTTGGCAATAACTTAGATCTATCGTCACTAAAATATGAATAAAATAAGTGAATTTCGTCACCCAAATAAATTATTGTGCATATAATACAAAAGTATTATGTGGGATGTTTACTATCCTTCCTAAGATTTAGTGTTCTAAACTTGTCAATGCAGTCTTTTCAGGCAGCAAATATAAGTTTCCAAAATAAAATTTAGCCCGAAATATCTTAACAAATTTATTTGAATTGATTTTAGTGAATATATTGGTCCTTTAGACATATAATTTTAAATGTGAAAGTGGCATCAGTAACTCAATAAAACCATATACCATAATTATTCCAAGATCATTCAGTAATTCGTTAATGTAAGTTGTTGGGTTTCTTAAAAGGGGCGATTTGTATTTTTTACACGAGGTTCACAAAGGAATCTCTACATATCTGGAAAATGTTCTGATTATGACTATTTACCAACTTAAACAAGAAACATTGTACACGTTAATTGTACTTTTAGGAGAAATTCCCAAGCTCAACACAAACACCATAGTGTCAAACCCCTCTTTCCATCCACACCCCCTTTCCTTAACTTACACACACACCACTAACAGGATTTTCCACTTACCAGAAAAGCAAACACACACAAACCCAAGCAAGAGCACAACTTTCATGCTCGTTTCATGACAGCATATATTACCGTTACCTACCAGTGGTATACCATTCCATAGATTTTCCTGTACTTAAAACTTCCACACACACACATTCTCTAATACACACGCATACACACTGGGACTGGATGTAAAAAAGCACATAAGTGCTTATTCCATTATCCTCGATATAAAAATAAAATAAAAGATTCTCTCTCTCTCTCTCTCTCTACTCTCTCTCTCTCTCTCTCTCTCTCTCATTACTACCTTCACTGAACACAGTTTCTATCACTCCTTTTGAACACCCCTTTCCTATAGGGCCTAATGCAGCCTCACTGCCCCCCCCCCCCCCTGTTTTGTGAAATATGGAAGAAATTTCTCATCTGTAAAAATGCGAAAGTGCAGTCATTAAATCTAATTATGAATGGTATACCAATGGTAGACTAGTCCATAAACTTGCTCACAGTACTGTAAAACTTTTTTTTTTAAACCTTGCGCTCGCGCACAACACTGCTACTACTACAACTACTACAGCTATTACAACTTCTACTGCAAATCATATAGCCCCTGCACCCATCTTTTATATCAGTGCATTTTCCACATTTTTAAAACTTCAGAGCAAAGTATCACAAATCAACGCTAAATTTAACAACTGAAGACGGGACATAAGACAAGAAGTATTTTCCCAAATTTGATCTGATGGAGAAATTATGACATTTATAAAACAGCATGACAAATTACTGCAAATCCTATAAGAAATAAGACCAAGAGCATTTTTCATAACCAGCCATTGAGCTGGGTTCATTTAAAGAAAAATGCAGGCTTTGAAAAGAAAAAAAAGCATCACAAATTACCAGTCATACAAACATCAATATGGCATGTTTAGCATTTTTTTCAACCAACCATTAAATCTGGACCATCTAAAAAAAATAATAAAAGCAACAAAGGTCAAACTCTTTAAAATCCAACCATAACATGTTTCTAGTTCTGATGGGGGGGGAAAACACTCATACCAAAAATATCACAAATCATTCCCAATCCAATGAATATCAAAAAAGGACAAGAGGATTTCATCAATTATCAATTGATCTTCATTCAAATACATCAAAAATATTTTTTAATGAGCAAATTACAGCTAGTCCTATAAGCATGGACACGAGTATTTTCTACACTAGAATGATCCAACTCAATCAAAAGTTATGAAAAATATCCCATTAATTCTGCTAGTCCTACAAGCCTCACTGGGACATGAGTTTTTTTCAAGGCCAATCATTTGATATGGTTTTTACTTTTTTTAAAAAAAAAAAATCACTTCTCTCATGAAAAGCCACCACACAATATTTCCAGTCCCAATTGAAATGAATGCAATAGCGAGCTAAGGGCATTTTCTCAATCTATTTGACTCATTAAAAAAAACTCATGCCAAAGAACCATAAACTATTTCCACTACTGCAAGTATAAAAGACCATAGGAGCATTGCCTAATCATTAGATCTCAATGAAAAAAAATCAAAAACACACAAAAAACTCACAATGATGCCATTACTACAAGAATGACAACCTATGGGTGTTGCCTATCATTAGATATCAGTTGGGTTTTTTAACTAAAATAAATTCACAATAATGCTAGTGCTACAAATCTGAAAGGATATAAGAGCATTGCCTGATCATTTGGTCTCATTTAAAAAGAATGCAAAAACTTTTTTTTTTTTAAAACCTTTACACATTTTTGCCAGCCATACAAACATGGTATATCAGGACTAGAGCATATTTTAAAATCAATTGCTTAATCAGATTGTCATTTAAAAAAGTGTAAACTTCATTGTATTAAAAATGACGAACTACTGGAAAGTCCTCACATATCAAGCATATGTTTGAACAAGAGAACTTTCTTTGCCAGTGATTTAATCAGGTTCACTTATCGATAAAGAAATATCACACAAAAACATATTTTAAGATCAATGTAGTAATCTAATTTTCATTTATCTTTTTCTTTCCGTTTCATTATAAAACTTAGTATTTCTTGTGCAGTTTTTCATACCATTTTTCTGACGTTTTGTTTTGAGGGCAGGATGAACCAGCATTCTATAAAACTAATGCTTTACCATGAATAAAGAAAACTGACTTCACACACTTATGCCTGCGCTCCTATGCATGTACACTTTACACCTATACATGCACACTTTACAACAATAATCTCAACGCAATGCATACCAGGCAATTTGGAGTAAATATATATATTTATAAAAACAAAATTTAAGCTGTATAAGACAGTCCTAAAATTGGGCCACAGAAATAATATATTGAAAAATGACAAAATGCACTTGCTGCTAAGGTTTTTATTTTATAAAGAGGAGGAAAAAATAATGTGTTCAAATTTATGCAATTAAGGTTGGAAAATCGCCCTCTAACTGCGACGTCATTGGCAAAACAAAGCAAAAGTGCAGTGGTTACTCTGTGAGGCTGACTTCATGATGGGTACACTCAATCAGCTCTGCTCACAAAGCCACCAGCAGGTAGAAGTTTTAAAGACAGAATCTCCGATCGCGGATGTTAACATGATATGGTGCTTCCCTCTCACACCCGCAAAATCAAGATCTACTTCATGTTCAAAGTTTAACAGCTAAACATGCAACATAAATCCTCTGAACGCACTACAACAAAACAACAGTCACTCCAATTTCATTCAGTTAAAATTCAATTCTATGAATCAAACAGACAATTCTTAAATATAAAATGCAGCAACTCTTAAAAGACGCAATGAATCGCATATTTCATTTTTTAAATGCAAAGTTCAAAAACAGATATAAAAAAATCAAAGAAAAACCTCTATCACCAACAAGTATATTTTCCACCATTTTTCCATATGTCTGACAATGGATTCTACTATTTAATTTTATTGTTAGTTTTTTAAAAAATATATTTTACCTCATCTGCATTCAGATTGTAAAGCACCATTTTTTTCTTAATCTTTCTTTTTTTTCTTTTTTTTTCTTTTCTTTTCCTCCCCTTTTTCTTTTTTTTTTTTGGTTGTATTTTCTTCTTCCCATTTTTCTTTTTTTTGGGGGGTGGGGGGTGGGAGGGGGAAGTTATAGGTGCTTTATACATATTTTACAGTTTCAAAAATTAAAAAGTTTTCCCTTCTTTGTGCCTAATGTCTACAGCAAGAACTGCCCTACTGTGTGAGATGATGTATGTCCACTAAGATATAACTGCAAATTTTATTTGACTTTGTTGTTGCTGCTCTAGTGTATGCCGATGCATGCAGTTTATGTTTGGTTTAGCGATTGCATTTGTCTGGGCTTATTACTAGTCTAGTGTGTGCTTCAATGTTGCATGCTACTTTGTGTCATCAATTCTGCCTCTAATGCAGGGATAGATTTTTCAGGAAAATCGCCACTGGAAGATGCTTTTTTTGCAAAAAGTGTAGCCGATATTCGAATTCATTTGTTTCTGTACTTTTTGTGAACTGTTCCGTTTATTGTGTACACGACTCATGTTTTATGTAACTGTTTTTACTGAAGGTTCACACTTAAAGCCACGCTACAAAATCTGTGTGGTCCGCTTCAGGATTTGTTAAGGATGTTTTCAACCACAGAGCGTCTTCATCCTCAATCAGGGTCAATCAGTGAGTGTCTGATAGAAGTTGTACTCTTCGACGTCTGGTAAAAGTTGTCCTCAAGGTTGTCCTCGACGTCCGGTAAAGGTTGTCCTCGATATCTGTAGAACTGGTCCTCTTCGATGTCTTGTAGAAGTTGTCTGATGTCTGGTAGATGCCTTCCTCAATGTCTGATAGGTGTCTTCCTCAATGTCTGGTAGATGTCTTCTTTGATGTCTGATAGATGTCCTCTTTGATGTCTGGTAGATGTCTTCTTTGGTGTCTGATAGATGTCCTCTTTGATGTCTGGTAGATGTCTTCTTTGATGTCTGGTAGATGTCTTCTTTGATGTCTGGTAGATGTCTTCTTTGGTGTCTGGTAGATTTCTTCAATGTCTGATAGATGTCTTCTTTGGTGTCTGGTAGATGTCTTCTTCGATGTCTGATAGATGTCTTCTTTGATGTCTGGTAGATGTCTTCTTCAATGTCTGGTAGATGTCTTCTTTGATGTCTGGTAGATGTCTTCTTCAATGTCTGATGGATGTCTTCTTTGATGTCTGGTAGATGTCTTCTTCAAGTCTGATAGATGTCTTCTTCAATGTCTGGTAGGTGTCTTCTTCGATGTCTGGTAGATGTCTTCTTTGATGTCTGGTAGATGTCTTCCTCGATGTCTGGTAGATGTCTTCTTCGATGTCTGGTAGATGTCTTCTTCGATGTCTGGTAGATGTCTTCCTCGATGTCTGGTAGATGTCTTCCTCAATGTTTGATAGATGTCTTCTTCGATGTCTGGTAGATGTCTTCTTCGATGTCTGGTAGATGTCTTCCTCGATGTCTGGTAGATGTCTTCCTCGATGTCTGGTAGATGTCTTCCTCAATGTTTGATAGATGTCTTCCTCAATGTCTGATAGATGTCTTCCTCGATGTCTGGTAGATTTCTTCTTCGATGTCTGGTAGATGTCTTTCTCGATGTCTAGGAGATGATGTTCTCGATGTCTGGGAGATGATGTTCTCGATGTCTGGGAGATGATGTTCTCGATGTCTGGGATAAGATGATCTCGATGTCTGGAAGATGTTCTTGATGTCTGAGAGGTGTTCTTGATGTCTGGGAGATGATCTCGATGTCTGGGAGATGTTCTTCATGTCTGGTAGATGTTCTTCATGTCTGGTAGATGTGCTCACTGTCTCGGAGATTATGTTCTTGATGTCTGGGAGAATTTGTCCTTGATGTCTGCCAGATGTTGTCCTTGATGTCTGTGAGATGTTGCCTTCACTGTATAGGACTAGTGGTGTCATCTTCAATGAACTGTAGGCATCACCTTTGATGAATATCGAGTACTTGATGTGTATCACGTTTTCAATAGCTGGGCTTTAATTGTGGTCTAGTAGGGTGAGATCCTGGAAACAAAATATTGACAAAAAATTAGAGCTTTCCTACTTTTCTTTTTTTTCGATGCTTCATTATTTTAACTCGATCATGTGTATCTACCCCTCTTTCTACCTCTCATTAGGGTAAAACCAGGCTTGCATATTATCTCCTATCCGTTACTTTTGTCGATTACAGACCTAACCAACAACGTTATAAAAATTAATAACACCGATTTCAATTTCCACACAAACTTTAAAAAAAAAAATTTTGCCACTGCTGTTTGCAAACATCGGACATGTCCTGCACCACAGCAGTTGGTTTCCCCCCACTATTAACTGCTATCCATTCCCTCCCATACCAGCCCAGCTGGTGCTCATTATAATAATAAATGGAAATTACATAGTACTATATCTGGCAGAGACAAATCAAAGCGCTTGCATTCAACTCATTCTTACGCACACAGTCATACAACCAGTAACAATAGTTCCAACAAGTCCAAATATGCACGCATGCACGCACGCACACGCCACCACACACACACACACACACACACACCAAACCCCACACACACACACCGCACACACGCACACACGCACACACAGGTCACACACCCTGACAGGTCGATAGAATCTCAGCTGTTGAAGGCAGGGAAAGCTTTGACATGTAGCAAGAAGAGGAAAATCTTAGGTTTGAAAATAAGTCTTGAGACTGGATTTAAAATCGTCATAAGAAGGCTTTTGGCGAAGAGAGAGAGGGAGGTCATTCCAGATCGATGGATCAGAAATAGCAGGAACTGACCACATTTGGACTAGGTAAAAGGAAAATACTAAAGTTAGCACTCTTGACCGAGTGTTGTTGGATTTGCTTGCTGCGGCATACTTACTGGGCTTTACAGACACACCTGAAAAGGACTTCTATTCTTTTCGCCTTAAAGGGTGCCGCTTATTATTACAGACTGACTTGCAACCCATCAGTTACAATCCATGGACTTGGGCAGTTCTGCTGACTATACAAATTTTCTAACCCAATCATTATTGTTTACAACCCTGTACTGTCGACCACACAGGCCATATCACCACATTAAAATTAAAATCTCAGTTTAAACTGTACCAATTTACGCAGAGTAAAACCAACACTATTTTTGTTCCTCGTATCAACACCCTAGCCCATCATAACGGTTGACCCAAGACAGTTACTGTGTTGTGGGAGGAACGTAATGAAATGAAATGGGATGAAGCCAACAGCTGCTGGTCGGTGGATGCTATAGCTGACTAGTTAAGCCTGGTGGTTAGAGCATTGCACATTGCGCTAGAGATCTTTTGACATGGGTTCAAATCCCATTCAAGGGGATTTTTTCCTCTGGAGTTAACAAAAGTGCTGACTCCTCTCCCCCCAAAAAGTCCTTTGGATGAGACTATAAAGCCAGGTCCGGTGTGCGAACACAGTCAATACATCTTGTGCATACGTTAAAACCGATTTTGGTTTTTGAAAGTTTGCCGGTGGGAGGGGATGACAAAATTTACTAAACGGCATACACACAGGGACTAGATGTAAAAAAAAAAAGCACAGGAGTTTGTTCCATTATTATCAAAATAAAAGAAAAAAATTAAGGCCCAGTGAAGGAGACAAAGTAACACCTAAAAACGGAAAAGAAGACAAAGACAAGCACGCACAGACATACAAACAGTAAGCGACAGAAGCTGGACAGAGAAAGAAGGCAAAGAGGAAGACAATAGGGACCCAGACACAACCAGACATCATGCTATGTCAGATGGAGTGGAAGTCACACAGTCAATGCCTACCTGATCATGCAACGGCAACTGACGATGTTTTTGTTTCGTTTTCCTTTTTCTTCACCCCACTCTCAGCAAGAGCGTGGAGGTTCACCAATGGCGAGATTTTGTGTATGCATGGTTTGTCCACCATTAAGGTTGCTGCATTACAATTGCAGGGATGACATGATGAGGTGCCTGATGGCATGTCTGTTCCATGTCCAATTAATCCTGAAAGTAGAGAAGACATCAGTAACAGAGAAAATGAATTATTTATTAGCTCAAGCATTACACTAATTTGGTATCACTTAGAATCAAATCACAATTGTTCTCTTAAGATTGCAATTCACCTCTTGCTTTGTTACCTTAAATATAAGAATGCTTTGATCTCATCATTCCGGAAGAGAATCAATTCATTATATTTTTTAAAACATTCTTACATTCAACTTGTTCTATATCAGCTCAAAATTCAGAATTTTCATGGTGCCCTTTCGTAACATAATAAATTCAGTCATTCTTTAAGAATATTTACTACATTTCATCTTTAACTTTATTAGCTGAAATGACAATTTGACCTCGTGATTTAGAAACTAATTCAAAACAACTTTGGAAATACATATTAAATTCATCTTGTTCTTTGCTAGTTAGAATCAAGATTGATGCCATACAAAATAACTTCATACCTCTAAGACATTTTTACAACTTTTGCTTATCAGCTCAGATATTACCATGACTGCATATCCCTTTTTAAAAGAAAAAATATCGATTTCAATATTATTGCCATGACACATATGGCACTTGGTTCCAGTCCCACAACCCTTTAAAAAGCACGAGACACCTAATCAGAAACAAGATTGTTTTCTTGGCCAAATTATACATCAATCTGATACTGCTACATTAAAAACCAAATTAAGTTCAAAATCATTCTTATAAACTTAATAAATTAAGTCATAAATTAGCTAGGCAGAACAGAGTAAGATGAAAGACACAAATACAAACAGTTAAAAACAAAAATCTGTAGTAGAGTTTTGTCAGATATGAATAAAACCTGAAAAAAATGGACACAACAATATGAATACCTTACCTCCCTATAAGAAAACGCAAGCCATGATGGCTGCCATCACATACCTCAAGTCAATGGCACCAGATACGAGCCCCAGAGCCCCTGAAAGCAATAAACCATCATCAGTGAGACTGAAAAAAACTGAAGTTTTATTGGCGCAAATATCAAAGTAATGTATTTGATTCAGTCACTTTGACAACTCAATTCACAATGCTTCTTCATTTAAGTCTTTCATGCTTAAATTCAGTCAGACTCAAATGGTTATGGTATTAAGACACTGAAATGGAGCATGAAACTATATTATTGGAACTATTGAATCCACTTCTTCAGCATACTTGTGAGGGTATTATTTGCAAACAAAGCACATATATTTTTATCAACACATCCATGATACTCCACAAATTCCCAATGTCCATACTACCATGTATGCAACGAGCAAACATTACAAGCTCTTTACAATTTAAAACCCAAATGACTGTTTTAAGATTTGAACTTTTCCTCATAAACAATACTTTGGGCTATAAACGTGACACCCGAATCCTGTATAATACAGTCGTTCAGCTGTGCCTGCACAGTTCATATACTTACGCATGCAAGAAATTGATGGTACGTTTTCCCCAGACGACAGCTTGGAGCGAGTTTCACTCCTGAAGACTCTCAGATGATCCACATGACTCACCAGGTTAGGACCCGTGTGGGATAAAAGGTAATAAGGGGACAAAGGGTTGTTTTTGGAAATGTATTCAAAGAGTGTGGGGGTGACAAACTTACAATCCCACATAACCACTGTCTGAAAGCCTTTGTAGGTGGTGATTTTTTTGACACCGAGATCATTGTCCCTAAAATTGCTCTCCGATTTTTTGCAGATTTTCCCACCAGCCCTTTTCATTTCATTTTAGTCCTATGCTTTATTTTATCTTTTATTACTTCTATTTTATATCTTACTGAGTTTAATCTCAGTCTTATTTTTCATGTTAGTTTATCTTGTTTTATTTTCAAAGTTAAGGTTTTGGTTTAAGTTTGGGTTTAAGTTTAAAGTTTTAGGTTTTAGCTTTTAGGTTTAGTTTTAAGGTTTAGGTTTTAGTTTTAAGGTTTAGGTTTTAGTTTTAAGGTTTAGGTTTTAGCTTTAAGGTTTAGGTTTTAAGCTTTAAGGTTTAGGTTTTAGTTTTAAGGCTTAGGTTTTTAGTTTTAAGGTTTAGGTTTTAGTTTGTAAGGTTTAGGTTTTAGCTGTAAGGTTTAGGTTTTAGTTTTAAGGTTTAGGTTTTAGTTTTAAGGTTTGGGTTTTAGCTTTATGTTTTAGCTTTAAGGTTTAGGTTTTAGCTTTAGGTTTTAGTTTTAAGGTTTAGGTTTTAGCTTTAGGTTTTAGTTTTAAGGTTTAGGTTTTAGCTTTAGGTTTTAGTTTTAAGGTTTAGGGTTTAGCTTTAGGTTTTAGTTTTAAGGTTTAGGTCTTAGCTTTAGGTTTTAGTTTTAAGGTTTAGGTTTTAGTTTTAAGGATTAGGTTTTAGTTTTAAGGTTTAGGTTTTATCTTCTCAGGTTTAGGTCTAGGTTTTAGCTTTAAGGTTTAGGTTTTAGCTTTAAGGATTAGGTTTTAGGTTTAAGGTTTAAAGTTTTAAGTTTAGGTTTTGATTTTAAGGTTTAAGTTGGTTTTAGTTTTAAGGTCTAAGTTGTGGTTTTAGTTTTAAGATTTAAGTTTAGATTTAAGGTTTAAGGTTAGGTTTCAGCTTTAAGATTTAGGTTTTAGTTTTAAATTTAGGTTTTAGCTTTGAGATTTAAGTTTAGCTTTTGGGTTTTGGTTTTAGTTTTAAGGTTTAGGTCTTAGTTTTAAGGTTTAAGGTTAAGGTTTAAGTTTTAAGGTTAAGGTCTCAGTTTTAAGGTTTAGGCTTAGGTGTAAGTTCCAGTACTTTCAGATTTAGTTTAGTTTAGCCTAAGTTTTAGTTGAGTCTATTTGCTAAGAGTATTGATGCAATCAGCAACTTGATACCCAGTAACTGAAGGCTACTGACAGGATAATCCTATAGACAGAAGTTCAGGGACAAAATTTGGCTTTGGCAGGGGGGAAAGGTACGTACAGGTGAGACTTATGTTCCTTCGTTTTATAAGCATTGTAAAGGGATTTCATAGTCGATTTGTCTTTTAAAAACACGGGCATAACGAGGTTGAAGTCAAAAGAATCGTGGCATTTGTGGTGAGCAGGTCAGAGTCTGCTGAGGAATATCTGAAAACAAAAACATAAATGTGTGATAAGCACATAACAGTCAAACAGTGTGTGCGTGCATGTGTGTGGTGTGTTGTACTGTAATTCAAAGATTTTTCCAATGTACATATGAAATTTTAACAAGGCAATCGTGTTGGACGTTTTACCATCTAAGCAACGTTTCAGCTACTATCAGAGGCTGAATAAAAGACCATAGGCCTTGATTTTAAATCTTTTTGTCACAGGTCATTAATTTTTAGTAATTTTCAAGGGGCATGCGAACCCTGTAAATAAGCACTGGTGTGTGTTTTGTACATCCAATCCAGTTTCCACCCTTATTATGGATTATTATCATGATTTAAAAGCAAACCAAAAAACGAACAAAAAACAATAAAAAGGGAAAATAAGTAGATAAACCACATAAAATCATAAGATTTTGGAAAAGAGGAAGAATAAGTCCTGAACTAATCATCAATATAAAAAAAAAGTTTCATCAATATAAAAAAAAAGTCAATTATGACCAGAGGTGTGAATGACACTAACACTACTAGCATGCACCCTATGGCCTTGAATGACATTGGCTCCCCCAGGTTCACTAGCCAAACGGCACTGCACTGCCTGAGAGTTTCAGTGTGGTACCCCACAACTCGAGGAGTTATGGAAGAAGTCAAGGTAATGCCTGCATTCTTCACAAGTCAGCAACATTTAACACACAGCTTTGTACTGCATTATATGTCTGCACTGGGAAAAAATAGAAGCTTACTCCATTGTTTATGGATAACGAATTATAAAATATCAGTTTCTCACATGTGCCCTATACCTGCTTTTGCAGATGCTGGCTTGGAAAATGCCTCAAGTTTAGGGGGATCCGTTTGTTTGGCTGGACGGTTTTTTCCCCTAGTATTGTAGTTTTGACAGTGTGGTAGCATAAAAAATGAACCCAAGCTTTTAATTTCAGTCCCAATCTGCCCACGTTTTTCCCCCCAATATTGATGGCCTTGCTGTACTTTAGTGACATAGTTGTCTAAGTTATGCTTAAACTGTGTGTTTTTGTTAAAACAAACAAGGCTATTCGCGCCTTAAAACTTAAATGAGATATTCATAGTCAAATCAAAATGGCTGACCTTAATTTCAGAATTTGCTGGGAAATAAAGTTATGACTTCAAGGATTGGCATGAAAAACTAAAAACGCGTTTAACTAAAATATTACTAACCACTGTATTGTATGAAACATCGAGTGCAGATTACAATCTCCATTCCACACAAAACTTGTTGGAAGAAGGCGAAGGCCAACCAGCATCACAAACTAAAGTGATCTCAGCTGCCATCCAAACTCCACCATTTTGTGCTCACTTCAACACCATATCCAGGTGGGGTAACTCTGTACCAACAGGCCTAAGTAAAGGGCATTTCATTTGACCAATCAATGACGGGCTTTGACATGCTGGCGGGTTTTCCCACCAGGACTTATACAGCAATCATGCCTGCAGCCATTTGATTGGTGTAGATCTTAAGAGGGAGATGACATTATTTCACATTTGTTTTCCTTTAATTCGGTGGTTGTTTTTTTTATATAATCCTTTTATAAACAGTATCCTACAAACTGATTTAGAATCAAATCTTGGTCTCTAATCTTGGTCTCTAAATTGTCTGATTTTCTTCACAGACTCGCTGAATATCAACAAAAATCCAAGAAAACCTCAAAAATGCCTGGTGGAGAAAAGGGAAGGGGGGGGGGGGGGGCGAATATTGGAAAGGGATGGGAAATGAATGGTCAGGATTGTTCTTCATTTAATAGAGAAACAATGTCCAACTGAATCTTGAAAAATCATAAGCAGCTAGGCCTTTATCTATAGCCAAACAGCTATGCAACTGCCGAAACAAATGAAAAGCAAATAATACTGTCTAAAGCGTCTTTTTTTCTGTGGGGCAAGAAGGCGTGAAGAAAGGCAGTTTGGCTGTCAGTTAAAAAAAAAAACTGTCTTAAAAACAGTACATGAGGGAAGGGGAAGGAGGGAGAGGACAGAACATAAAAATAGTTATAAAGCAGAATTCACGATCCGACTGTAACTGAAGGTAGGAGTTTCGAATCTTCACTAAGCTGTCTGTTTCAATGATTTTCCCGCTTGGATTTGACATCGGTTCCGACTCCAGTCCCCTGCAGGTCTTTTAGTTGACACCATAAACCTAGAGAATCCATGTCTAAATCTGCAGTACACGTACTTGTACAGGTATTAAAATCCCATTCATCTTTCCTAGAAGAGGCTGATGCCATGGATGGCCTAGAAAGGGAAGAATGTCGCCGGATTCAGTTCACCCAGGATACAGCCTGAAAAATTCGGTGCTGTGTCCCAAATGACTCCTAAAGGAGTTAAAGTAGATGTCACGTCACAGGAGAGGGATAACGCCGACATTTATTTTATTTATTCATTTCTTCTTTTATATCGAGGATAATGGAATAACCACTTATGTGCTTTTTTTTTTTACATGTATGCGGATTTGTGAATTCTGGCACCTGTTCCCACCAGCACACAATGGCCTGCTCTTACGAAAAGCGGTACAGGATTTAACGTGTGCGCCAAGATATTGATCTATGCAAGCTGATTTTAAAACTGAGAATGTAAGACTATTTCAGACATCTAGTTGGCTTGTGGTTTTTGTTGTTATTGGCTTGTTCCCTTTTCATTCTTTTTTTTTGTTGGTTTTCTTTTCTTTTCTTTTCGATATACTTTCATTTGAAATATGTAACGTGAAAGCAAAATATGAAAATAGAACAGAAAAACCCAACAGCAACAAATTAAGAAGTACAATAAACAAACTAACTAAAATAACAACAGTGTTACCTGTATGTAGCCTTAGGTCAAACTGTGTAAGAAGTGGTGGAGAGGTGGCAGGCAGTGCTGTCAAGAATGACAGGATCTTGAACGTACATACTTTTTTTTTTTTTTAATCTACTGCGTTATGTTCATCCCTCGGTCTTGTAACAGCCATCGTTGCTTTTTGAAACATCTGTGAGTTGCTGGGCTCGCACTACAGTTCTCACCCCTCTATGGGTGAATGAAGTATTTGCCACGGTCCGCACGATCAGCAGTGACGAGCTGTTGCACGTAAGCATTCACCTCTCTCTCTCTCTCTCTGATTTACAAACATACACCCTACCCCCACCCTCCCTTCTCACACCATATACACACACGTGCGCGCACTTTTTCGCTCGTGCGTAAAACACACACACACACGCGCGCGCGCGCACACACACACACACACACACACACACACACAATTATCTATCTATCTTTCTGTCAGTCTGTCTATCTATCTGTCTGTCAGTCCATCCCCCGTCCTTCCGTCCGTCCGTCTGTCTGTCTGTCTATCTCTATCTGTCTGTCTCTGTCTGTCTGTCTGTCAGTCTGTCTGTCTATGTATCTATCTATATGTCTGTCTGTCTGCGGTATGTATTGTAAACCACTTTAAGTCACAGCAGATCTTTCTGCGGGAAATTCGGGCTGCTGTACCCGGGGAGAGTATGTCGCCACAAAACCAGCGCCACCCATTATTTGTTTTCTTGTCCTCTCTGCATGTGTATTGGTTTCCCTATCACAGAGTTGTTGTTTTTTTTCTAAATCAGAATTTTGCCGGAGACTACTCTCTTGTTGCCGTGGGTTCTTCTACGTGTGCTAAATGCCCGTTGCCATTGGGACCTCGGTTTATCCTCTCATCTGAAAAACTATCATCCAAACCCCCACTCACGGTCTAGTGGATGAGGGAAAAGTTTCGGGCACAAACGGGGATCAAACCACCACATATTTCGAACCAGCAGGTTTCACGAGCACACAGCAGGGTTCCTTTGTAATAGGCTAATTTTTGGTATTGAAGTCCAGACTATTTGATTTTACTAAATTGACTTCACTTTCTGATACGCATTAAAACAAATTTTTAGAAGAAATTCAGAGCTATCAGATTCCAGCCATCATAAAACAGTGCACAAAAATCAACAGACATTCAGGTTTATCCTTGTTTGAACTAGAAGAGATCAAAGAAGGTCGTCAGTTTTACATGCCAGTTATGCCAGATGAATCAGTTGCATGATCTGTTGTATTAACATTTGAAATGGAAAAAGAAGAAATAAATTATGTGGATACCCCAACTCGACTTAAAGTAAAATGAAATGAACTGAAAGAAGATGGCAAGACCAAAACAAACATCCCAATTTCGAACACACACACACACACACACACCAGAATACACAAAAGGAGTGGGTTGGGGATTTGTTGTTGTTGTTGTTTTCAATTACTCTTCTACTCTCCCCCCCCCCCCCCCCCCCCCCCCCCCCCCCCCCCCCCCCCTTAAAAAAACAAAAAACAAAACAAAACAACAAAAAACCCCACAAAAACAATCTGGCTAATCCAAGGTAAATAACTGCAGTTGAAATTCGTTTCTCTCCCTTGCAATTGTCTAATTTGGAGCACATGATGGCATATGATCATCATGTGACCGGACGACGTCAGGAAGCAGAAGACATTCTCTTGTGTATTATCTCTAGCGCGATCTGAGTTTTTCCTGACAACTAGGCCTAGTTTGTCTGCAACAAGAGTTCCGAGGAGTAAGCGTTTAAACAGACACAATGAAGCACGTAAGTTATGTGTGTCTATGTGAAAAAGTAGTGAAATGATTATGATCGAGTCTGCTTTGAGCTCAGAAAAGTTTGTTACGTAACTAATGTAGCTGAATGATTTAGTTAGACCTATAATCTTCGTACCTTTAGTCATTATTTTGATGAATACGATTATTCCATTCATACACGAAGGAAGATTACTTTAGATATGAGCACATTGCGATCATCAGTGGTTATTGCTTGATGGCGTTTCAGGTGGGTGTACCAATGTCGATAACAAATAACACCAGTGACAACAAAAGCTTGTTTCTTCCTCTTCTTCTTCCCTCCTACTTCACTGCTGAATATGTATACAGCATTTCATATGTCCAGAAGGGGGCAGGATAGCCTAGGTGGTTAGAGTGTTGATGGTTGTAGACTTGTAGTTCTACTAAACTTTGTACTCAAGATGGAGGGGATTTTTTCCCCAGGAGCTAACATCAGTACCAACTCCACTTTTCCCCAGAGATCTTTCTGATGAGACTATAAATAAAGGTCCTGTGTGTGAATGCATGCATGCAGAACATCTTGTGCACATAGCAGGAACCAATTGCAAAATCTAAAAAGGCATGCAGTGATGTACTCTGGTGTAGACACCTGAAGTCAGAATGCCATGATAAGTTAAAAGTTAAATGGTGGATAAACTGTCATATATTAATATATATATATATATATATATATATATATATATATATATATATAATAGATATATATATAATAGATATATATATATAATAGATATATATATCATATATATAGATATATATGATATATTATATCACCATTGTTGAACCAGGGAGCTCTATTGTGGAACAACAACAAAAAAGAAAGAAAAAGAATATATCAAGACTTGGAGTGCATCTGGTCATTTTGAAGGTGTTAGATAACAGCTGATTAGCTTGATATCTAATTCTAATCAAAGGCAGTCACAAGATACACCAATCCCTCTTCTGCTGATTACTGTTTGTTTGCTGTTGTTGTCTAGCCTGTAGTATACATTTTGCTTGCCAAAGAAAGCTTGATTAATTACATACTTGAGAACATTTGCTCAGAATTACTTAAGATTTCTGATTTGTATCGGCCATCAATTCACAACCTATAAATAGTATAAATAACATCGCATTGTTTACTCAGTATGTTCATTGTGTGAATCCACAGAACACTTTCCAGTACTGAGTACTCAGTCATACTGTGGGGACCTAAGAAAATTGGAAAAGGTGTAAACCATGTCAATATATATATAAATTATAATTCTTATATATATACACTAAAATGTTTTTAGGTTCAGTTCCAAATTAAAAATTTCCTTTAAAAAACCCACCCAAACCCAACAACAACAAGTAAGAAAAAAAGATAATGGACAGCATACATGTGTAAAACATGCATAGTCACTCACTCAGATTTATTGGTAAAGGTTGCAATAATGTAGTAAAAACTAGTATTTCAGTATTATCATTAAGAAATTAATTTTGTTCTTAGATAGATGGCTTGATGAAAAAAAGCAAATGCATTGCTTATTCAATGTACCATCTGGAAATAAAAATTTGACTTGACTCACTCAGTCACTGTCATTTTGGGTGAGCAAATTGTTTAAAATGTTTGTTGACTACCACTGTACCAGTGTGTGAATCCAATATAACTTATAAGCCCCAACTTTTCATTTCAAGGACTGGGATTGTTACACACACACACACACACACACACACACACACACACACACACACACACACACACACACACACACACACACACACAAGTGATCTGTGGTTTGGTTTTGTCTCCAGACTCGAAATTAGAATTAGTAAATGTTACTGTTTCAGTGTTTGGTGTGGAATAGAAACACAAATGAACTAATGAAGTTCAATTAATTATGAAGGTTGTTGTTGTTGTTGTTTTTGGTGGTGGTGGTGATGGTGGTGGTGTGTCACTATGTCACTGTGTGTGTGTGCTGTCTGTATGTGTCTTGTGTACATGTGTGAGTGAGTGTATGTGTTTGTGTGTGTCAGTGTGTATCGTGTGTGTGTGTGTGTGTGTGTGTTGCCTCTGTGTGTTTGTGTGTGTGTGTGTGTGTGTGTGTGTGCACTGAACACGTGTGTGTGTGTGTGTGTGAGAGGCATACCACTACACCCCTGATTCTTCCCCATACCCCAGCACCCTCTCATCAGTTTTCTCCTTTCTCAACACTGTGATTACACCTAATAGTAATACCCATTGGTGTGGTATGTGCTCTGTATAAACTGTTTTATGAATAATATCATTTATTGACTGCTTGAAGACATGTCTGATTTTCAAATACTACTATGTTTTGAATTTTCTGTTTTCAGGTGATTACCGTGCAGGTGTTCTCCTTGCTTTGTCTCTCTGCTGTCATGGTCTCAGCAGTGGGTAAGAATTAAACCATTGTTGAAATAATATCATAATTTACTTGTATTCATTTCAATTAACTTTCTTCATTTTGAGGTAGTGTGGTTTAAGCTTCATATTCTTTTATAAGTTATAAAAAAATTTTTAAAAACCGCTTTGAAAAAGTTTTCTTTTAAGTTGGTTTCTGAAGTGTTTGAATGCTGTATCAGTTTAAGGAATGTACTTTCTGTCGAGATATCTTAGCCTCTGTTATGGGATCAGACTATATCTGATTATCTCCCCATTGTCTCTTTTTCTTGCGCAGTTCTTTTTTGTTGTTGTTGGGTGTCTGTGGCCAAACATTTGATATAGTGTAATCATTAATTTATAGACCAACATGAATCATTCACATTCAGTGCTTAGTTGATTTTTAGGGGTTTATTTTTGGAGGAAGTGTCAAGAAACCACTGGATCTCTTTCAACTATAAGGAAAACAAATTCATTAGGTGGATTAAAAGTAGAACTTGCTGCATAGCTTTATGTAACAATAAACAGATATCTTCCTTATGTTATCACATTTGTCTTTCTTGCATCTCAGTTCAAAAGGCATAATATCTGTGTTCATACATGACATATGATGTATTGAACATGGGGATAGAAATTAATGGTTAACTGGCTTTGAACTTCAGAGCAAGAAGTGGGATGGAGAGAGAGAAAGAGAGAGATTGAGAGAAAGAAAGAAAGAGAGAAAGACAGTGAGAGAGGTAGAGTTAGAGAGAGAGAGATTTTACATTTGATATGTGGGGATACTTCTGTGGAGGGGAAGAGCTAATGACAATGACCTCATAATAGTATTCTACATTAGTCATTAGTACATATCATGTATACATTAGTTATTAGTACATATTATGTATACATTAGTCATTAGTACATATCATGTATACATAAAAAATTTACATTAGTCATTAGTACATGTATATCATGTAGCTAAAAACAAAAATTAATATATATATATATATAATATATATATATATATATACTAATAATTTTTTTTTATACCCATCACTTTTTTCCCCTGTGTCCAGAATTTGAGGCACTGAATAAGCTGCGGAGCAAGACGCCGGCCAGCGTACAGACGGCCACAGTCGTGGCCATGGTACAGCGCGTCCTGAAGGACAGAGCCTCTGAGTTCAGCATTGTGGTCAGTCCAGAGCTGTCCGCTACAGGCAAAGATGCTTTCAAGGTAAAGACAGGCACATGAATGGGTTTTTTTCTTTCTTTTTTTTTCTTTTTTTAACCATTCTTATATTATTTTGGGGACGGGATAGCTCAGTGGTCAGAGCACTCGCTTTCCCCCAGCCAAGTTAAGCAGCGTCGAGCGTGGTTACCAGTTGGATGGGTGACCGTTTGCGCGCCTTGGCTTCAGTACAGTTCCCCCAGTTCACCCAGCTGTAAATGGGTACCTGCCCTCTTTAGGGTCAGGGAAGGTAAAGCAGCGAGGGAGAGGAGATGGGCGCCGCCCTCAATATGCTGGCCCCTAGAGAAGTGAGGTCTCTGACGCCTCGCTCCCCTACGACCTTATAGGTTATGGAACTCCTTTACCTCCTTTATATTATTTAACATCTCGCTGAGGAGTGAAATTTTATTTATTTTTTATTTCTTCTTTTATATCGAGGATAATGGAATAAGCACTTATGTGCTTTTTACATCCAGTCCCCGTGTGTATGCGGTTTTGTAAATTTTGTCAACTGTTTCCATGGCACACAATGGCCTACTCTTCCGAAAAGCGGAACAGGATTTAACGTGTGTGCAAGATGTTCTGCATGCGTTTGAACACGGGGCCTCGGTTTATAGTCTCATCCGAGTCCTATTTGTTAGTTTGTTTATTAAGTTCCTTGGTTAGAGCTCCGAGGTTCACCAATGGTAAGATTTTGCGTATGTAACAGTTTATGTAACAGCTACCACTGAGGTAGCTGCACTCCAACTTCGGGGGTATCTAAACCTGGCACTAGTGTGCAGAAGTGTTGTTGTTTTTTCAAATTTTATCATCCATTCCTATTTGTATGAAATGACCTACTCTTCTGAAAGATGGAACAGGTTTTAATGTGCATGATATGTTGTAGATGTGTTTGCACATGGGACCTTGGTTTATTGTCTCATCCAAAGAACTTTTTTGTGGGAGTGGAATTTGTGACTTCAGGGGGGAAATCCCAGTGCCTCAGTGTTGGTTCAAACCCATGTCATCAGATAAAGAGCGCAAAACTCTTAACAACTAGGCTATACCGAATGCCCCACACCCCCCCCTCCCCCCACCTACCCACCCCATTTGTAAATCAAACCTGCTTGTAACAGAAATGTGGTTGTACAGGTGAATTCCAAGAGCCAAATGGTCAGACAGAAGAACAAGTGAAAGCATTCTTGATGAACTCTCAGTGCAAAGACAAATTTTGCCTAAAATTGATAAGCACATTTACTTATTGTGTGTGTGCGTGTGTGTGTGTGTGTGTGTGTGACTGTGTGTGTGTGTGTGTGTTGACAGATTCAGACAGTAAGCTCTCAGGTGGAGATCACAGGCACCACAGGTGTGGCAGCCGCCATGGGGGTGTACTATTACCTGAAGACCTACTGCAACAGTCAGTTCACCTGGGGTGGTGAACACATCGACCTGCCCTCCCCCTTACCTCCTGTTACCTCTCCTGTGATCATCAATGTCCTGGACAAGTGATAAAAGCTTACTCTGCTTATTCTGGGTTTTTTTTGGTTTGTTTCTTGTAGCGTTGTGTTAAATATATCACATGTACAGCATCAGAAACTGTTCTATATAAGGCATTTGCCATCTCAGCCTACCATGTTGGTTGTTGGCCTCAAAACATCTATCTAGGCTTTCTGTGGAAAGATACGTTTATTCCAAGATACATTTATGCCAAGATATAATAATTCCAACTAAAAACTGAACCTCACATACCCACAGTTTGATTTTTGCCAAAAGCTTTTGATCATTACTTTTCCTTTGGGCCAGCTGAACATGTATCTCAGTGCATTTTCCAAGGTGTATCGCTATGTTGCATCAGACTTCATTTCAAGTCAGTGGATACAAGTCAATTTTTCTGTACAACTTCAGTGCCCCTGTCATCAGCTAAGCTGCAATGTGTTTGTACCAGATTTCTCAGAAAGACTAGTCCTTTAATGAAAGAAAGTTTTACCTCTTGACAACATGATGCTTTGCTAACTCAGGTAACCAGTTTCATAGTAGTCTTTTTATCCTTTTTAAAAACATAACAACATTCATATAAATATCTGGAAGAACAGTATAAAAGAGACCAGAATAGAATAGAATAAAAGAGTTGGTTGTGAACAGAACCAGTTTTTCCCAGTAACAAGTGGTACATATTTTCTCTGTTGCACAAAAAGTCAGTAAGTTTCATCGATGTTTAGTTTGTCAGCAGTAGTAGAACTAAGGTGTGCTTTCTGACTTGTTTTACCCAAGAAAAGCAGGCTGTGCTGAAACTGATTTAAAAAAAAAAATCAGTGTGTGTGCATGTGCATGCTGGTGTGCATGCCTGGGTCTGCTTATGTGTGTGTATAAATTATTATAATATATATATCTACTTATGATATCAGTCATTATATTAATTGCTGTTTATTCTTACTGACAATAACTATACTCTCAGTATCTACTAGATTACCTCAAACCTTTCAATCAATCAATTCAATTCAATTCAATCATTTTATTATCTCACAAATAGAAAAAAATCACATGGGTTACAAGCCCTATATAAAATAGTGAATAAGGAAAAACATTAAACCCAAAAGAATAACACGGCACAGTAATTGACCATCACCTCACACACACACACATTAAAAGATAAAACCAATACCAGCACTTGATCATATCAATAAAAAGAAAGGAAATCAAGCGGTCGGTCACAAGCCATATCGTACATCACTTTATCATGGTTAATTGAAGTTGTTCCCCATCCTCACTCCACCACCACGACCTTCCTTCCCTCCTTCCTGGC
This sequence comes from Rapana venosa, assembly GCA_028751875.1. NCBI lineage: Eukaryota > Metazoa > Mollusca > Gastropoda > Neogastropoda > Muricidae > Rapana > Rapana venosa. Next base: position 19,815,750 of record CM054140.1, on the reverse strand, counting down.
TAGGTTCCGGTACTACCAGAACGTGTGCACGGTCAGCTACTCATCGGTGTTCTGGAACTGGACGCGGTGGGAGCGACACCTGGACTGGATGGCCATGAACGGCATCAACCTGCCCCTGGCCTTCACCGGGCAGGAGGCCATCTTCCAGAGGGTACACACCCCACCCTGTTTCTTTGGTTTTGTTGTAATATTGTTGGGTGGGGCGTATCACCTGGGGTTTATCACAGTTCTTGATCAATCCATTGACGCTGGGGGCAACAACAGCAAAGTGAGAGGTTGTATGACCATTGGCTTTCTTTCCCACTCATGGAAAATTCCACTTTACAGCTTTAGTCTTTATTGATCGACTATGACTCTCTGACTAGGAGGCTTGACTCGCACAGTCCTTATGTGCTGCAGCCCTGGGGGGATAGTTGGCCTTTGGAGAACATCTCCAACGCTGACTGTCCTTATGCCCTCTTGGCCGAGAGAGTGGGGATGTACTGTGGGCAAGGCATCTCCACTATAATCAAATTTCTGCCCAGTTTCCGAAACAGCAGCTGCCTCCTCTGCTGTTTTGGAGGTCATCGTCGAAAACGACGGACTAACATAGGGGCGTATCGTGCTGTGTTTTATTGTGTTGTACCTTTGGCCGTTACTGGGCTGGAGGCCATTTTTTGAAGGGTATGCACCCCCCGTTTCTTTGGTTTTGTAATATTGTGTGGTGTGGTGTGGTGTGTTATGCTGTGTTGTATTGTGTTGTACCTTTGGCTGTTACTGGGCCGGAGGCCATCTTCCAAAGGGTACGCACCCCCCCACCCCCGTTTCTTTGGTTTTGTAATATTGTGTGGTGTGGTGTGTTATGCTGTGTTTGATTGTGTTGTACCTTTGGCCGTTACTGAACTGGAGGCCATTTTCTGAAGGGTACACCCCCCCCCCCCCCCCTCCCGTTTCTTTGGTTTTGTTGTTATTGTTGGGTGGGGGTGTATTATGCTGTGTCTTATTGTGTTGTACCTTTGACCGTTACTGGCCTGGAGGCCATTTTCTAAAGGGGGTGGGTAGGGTGTTGCAAAGAATTTGGGTATATAAATCCTGTAATGTTAAAATTTAGTAAAAGTTTATTTCTTTTTCATATTTTCTATATGAACGTGATTGCAACAAACATAAAGGAAGCGTTAAAGGTCTCCGTTGTTTGATCTACAAAATGGTGTTTTTGAAAACACTACCTTGTTGTTAAGCTGATTTAACTACGCTTATCAGCTGCCACACTAAATGAGTCAAATACATGGTTTTGAGTGTGCCATAAGCTGTTTGCTTGTTATTGCTCTCAATTTGTGTATGTACTTTATTCATGTTTTCTGAATAAAGACATATGTCATAAAAGAAACTGCTGTAATAGAAATCATAAAAACTTTGACCTCTAGAAGTGATGATGATGGAGTCTCCCGTCGGATCGACGGATGAGTAGGCAGGCAGGCTTATCTGTCAGAATGTATCCTCATATGGGAGAAGAGGCCGATTCTGGATGCACAGCTCTTCCCTCTAGAAGTAACAAGTCCAGAAAAAGCAGATAAGAGAGGAACATTGGAGACACGGTGCACAAATCCAGCATAAGTCAGTCAAGGATCCAGGGCTAAAAGCAGCGCTCCCTTCCTTTTCCAAGTCCAAGTGTGGTCAGTTCCTGCTACAATCAGCACCAGCTGGCCCCAGCTGGGATGGGATGGGATGGGATGGAATGAATAGCAGCTGAGAGTAGCTGAAAGTGAGGGAAAGTGACTGCTGCAGAGATAATGAAAGAATACCTTTTGTTGGATACAGAAACCATGTGCGTGAGTTCCGAAGTACTGAAGCAGTGTTACTGGAGAGAAAGAAAATCTACATAGGCTCAAGGCGCTACTATAGATTGATGTACATTTCGAATGACTGTTCCATGACGTAAGTCTCACTTCTGGTTTCAGTTGTACATGAATATGGGGTTCTCCGACAAAGACTTGGAAGGGTTCTTTGGTGGTCCTGCTTTCCTTGCATGGTAAGAATGAGATGTGGTTATGTGATTTTGATCGTAGTATGTGTGTGTGTGCACGCGCGCACGCATGTGTGTGTGTGCATGCTTGCATGTGTGTGTGATGTATTGTTTCTCCTCAAGTCTTTGAAACGGGGGGGGGGGAGAACAATTCTGGTGTTCAAGTTTGCTGGCACGCTTAGACGAAGGGACTTGTGTATTTTCAAAACCTTTGATTTCAAAAGCTGTGATACCGCCAGAAGTAATTTACAAGGAAGTTTATCTGACTTTGCCTTTGAAAATATCAGAACATCATTTTCAAGCAGAGATTTCTAGTCTTTTTATAAAAATAAATAAAAAATTATCACCTCCTTAACTGAATTGTCCTTATTGTTGTTGTTGCTGCTGCTGCGGCGGCGGCAGCGGTGGTGGTCTTTTGTTTGTTCATTTGTTTGTTTTTAATGAGCTTAAATTAAGACAAACTGGTTAAAAGAGCCCCCCCCCTCCCCTTCCCATATTTTATGGATAGGTATGTCACATTTAGAACATTTCATTCCAAAAGTAGTAGCAGTAGTAGTAGTAGTGGTAGTAATAGTAGTGTTATTGTCATCATCTTCATTTTTATCATCATCATCATTGCCATCATCATCATCGTCATCGTCGTCGTCATCATCATCGTCATCATCATCATCATTGCTTTCACTAACAGTGTTATTAACATCTTTTTTTAAAATTTAAATCAATGCAGACAACTGTCACTGTGTTATATAGGTCCTGGAAGAGGCTACTGCAGTATCATAATTATCATGATTCTGATGAATTATCTATCTATGCAGACAACTGTCACTGTGTGTTGTTGGGCAGGTTGCGGATGAAGAACATCCAGGGTTGGGGAGGGCCTCTACCTCAGAGCTGAATCATCAAGAAAATGTTGCTGCAGTGTCATTATCATCATTACCATTATCATCATTATCATTATGATTATCTGTGCGGTTGTTATGCAGGTCACGAATGGGGAACATTCAGGGTTGGGGAGGGCCTCTGCCTCAGAGCTGGATCAAGAAGCTGCTGCTGCAATATCATTATCATCATTATCATTATCATTATCATGATGATCTGTGTGTTGTTATGCAGGTCACGAATGGGGAACATTCAGGGTTGGGGAGGGCCTCTGCCTCAGAGCTGGATCATCAAGAAGCTGCTGCTGCAGTATCATCATTATCATCATTATCATGATTATCTGTGTGTTGTTATGCAGGTCACGGATGGGGAACATTCAGGGTTGGGGAGGGCCTCTGCCTCAGAGCTGGATCATCAAGAAGCTGCTGCTGCAGCACCAAATCCTGCAGAGGATGAGGGACTACGGCATGATCCCTGTCCTGCCGGGATTTGCCGGTCATGTCCCTGCTGCTATCGTGAAGTAAGTGTGTGTGTGTGTTGGGGGGGAGGTGGATGGGGGTGTGGCTTGATTTCTTGCCCCTGCTGGGATTGCCAGCCATGGCCCCCCCCCCTTGGTTGTGTTTTGTGTGTGGATGTGTGGTGTGGTGTTGTGTGGTGTGTGTGGTGTGTGAGAGGAAGAGAGGATAGAGAGAGACTTTGGTACAATCCTGCACTCCTCTGTGTGGTAAGGTTGAGAAAAAATGGGCAGGTATTTGGATGGATGTAGCTTTGTTAGAAAGTGGTAGATGGTTGGATTTATGGGTTAGAGTTTGCTTAATGCATATGGTCTGTGTTTGTTGAAATGTTGTCAATGCTCCCTAAGGTATTAAAAGACTTAGCTAATAAATAAACAAGGTGACAAGAAGTGGAAGACATGTAAAACTCGACATGGGGTTTTGATCCATTGACGTATGGATAGATCAGAATTTTTGGGAGTGCTGCATTACATGAGAATATGCCATGCATGTATAATGTATCTCCTTTTCTGTGGAAACATCAGTGATAAAACTGCTTCAGCAGAGGAGCATCCAGTAAGTGGGATGTGGATGCAGCCTGGTTGCCCCGGAGTGCAAGCTGCCTTGGGCTAAAAGTGTAGGCCATTGTGTGCCGGTGGGAACAGATGACAAAATTTACAAAACCGCATACACACGGGGACTGGATGGGGAAAAAAAGCACATGAGTGCTTATTCCATTATCCTCGATATATTAAAAAAATTTTAAAAGGTCATCTGAGCACTTTGATTTGTTGCTTTACAAGATTCAGCGCTATATAAATTCCATATATTATTATTATTATTATTATTATTAAAAGTCTTGCTAGAAAAGGTGGCTGCTTTCTCTGAATATTTTGTGCTGTTCAACAGTCCCAGGTGTGTCTTCTTGTTGTGTCATGGTGTCTTCATTTCATTTTTGTGAAAACAAGACAGCATCAAATATATAGAAAGTGCGTTTTTGGTCATCTCTTTTGCCTCTGGCTCTCTCAGCCCACCTATGTTTATATCTTCCATGATTGTGCAAGTCAGTCAGTTTGTGCTCATGAGATGGGGGGAAAAAAGATAGTAGAGAAATAAGAAATGAAAAGAAGGGAAGGAAAAATTGGAATGTAAGGGGAGAACTCAACGGATTTTTTTGGGTTTTTTCATATGAAAAGAGTTTTTTCTGTCGTGATATCTGATGTGTGTGTGTGTGTGTGTGTGTTTTGTGTGTTGTGTGTGTGTGTGTTGTGTGTGGTGTGTGGTGTGTGTTTTGTGTGGGGTGTGGTGTGGTGTGTGTTTTCTTCAGGTTGTATCCAGAGGCCAACGTCACTAGGCTTGGAACATGGGCAGGTTTTAACACCACCTATTCTGCGTAAGTGTGTACAGTTGGGGAAAAAAAACAACTCTTTAAAAACATTCTCATGTAATGGAATGTGTGTGTTTGTGTGCACACATACGTGCATGCTTACAAATGTGTATAATGACTGTATCAGTTACGCTTCAAGTGTCTTTATTATCACTGTAAGTGTGTACAAAGGGCTGGGGAATTACATGCTTAGTCTCAGGAATATCAGTTTATAGATGTTCTTTGTGTTTATTCATGTGAATCATGAATCGTATGCACATGCCTGCAGATGCAGGGGAACGCATGCACAGACACACACACATGCACAGACACACACACTCACTTGCACGCTCATGTACACACACACACATTTGATTCCTTGTCTGATTGCTTGTTTGTTTATTTGTTTCTGCTGTCATTTTTGGATGTTTTCCTTTCTTGCCAGAACATACCTGTTGGACTTCAATGACCCGCTGTTTCAAGTGATTGGGTCCAAGTTCATTCAGCTGGTTAGTAGTTTTACTCCATGCGCGCGTGCACGTGTGTGTGTGTAAGTGAGTGAGTGAGTGTGTGTTTTTTGTGTGTGTGTGTAGTTGTGTATGTTTTTCATGTGTGTTGTGTTTATTTATTTATTTATTTATTCTTTTATATCGAGGATAGTGGAATAAGCACTCGTGTGCTTTTTTACATCCAGTCCCTGTGTGTATGCGGTTTTGTAAATTTTGTCATCTGTTCCCACCGGCACACAATGGCCTACTCTTTCGAAAAGCGGAACAGGATTTAACGTGTGCGCAAGATGTTCTGTGTGCATTCGCACACGGGACCTCGGTTAATAGTCTCATCCGAAGGACTTTTGGGGAGAGGGGAGTCTGCATTGATGTTAACTTAAGGGGAAAATATCCCCCTTGAATCAAACCCGGGTTGTCAGATTGCGAGCGCAATGTTCTGATCACTAGGCTATCCTGTCCCCCTTGTGTAGTTGTGTGTGTGCATGTGTGAGTGTGCATGAGCGCACATGTACATTTTGTGCTCTGGGAATAATGTTTGGATATTAGTGCAAAAGGTGTGAACATATCACTTTGGGGATACTAAACAGAAATAGTTTATCATCATTATTGTCTATCATTTCAGATGGCCAGTGAATTTGGAGTAGACCATGTCTACAATGCTGACACTTTCAACGAGATGACGCCAAGATCAAAGTAAGCAGTTTATGTCAGTCAACATAAAAAATGATCTCATCCAGATGTTGAGACATTTCATCCATCTTGTTTCTAGGGTAACACTTGAATATTGTTTTAACTTTATTTATTTATTTTATTTATTCTTTTATATCGAGGATAATGGAATAAGCACTCATTTGCTTTTTTACATCCAGTCCCCGTGTGTATGCAGTTTTGTAAATTTTGTCATCTGTTTCCACAATGGCCTACTCTTCCGAAAAGCGGAACAGGATTTAACGTGTGCGCAAGATGTTCTGCATGCATTCGAACACAGAGCCTTGGTTTATAGTCTCATCTGAAGGACTGGGAAGAATGTTTTACAGAAAAGTAGTTTTATCGAGTTAGTTTGAATTAGACTTGCCCTCCTTAATACGTCCTTCATTGTGAAGATTAGGGATAAAACCAGCAATATAACCGATGTCCATCCTGCTTCATCCTGTATGGGTTTTTTTCCAACATGTGACTGGCAGAAGAAGAAAGAAACTCTTAGGAGAGCTGGAAATCAGATGTTGGGCATTCTACAGCTTAACACCCTGAGAGTCATTCACAAGCTGTGAGACCTAGGTACACACTTGATGAGATGTTTGATTTATGGCTTTTTCCAAGTACCATACTCCCAACTTCAGAGGATTTTTTTCTCCTTTGTTGAAAAATACAGGTTGTCCTGCTAAGAGTTTTGTTATGGCTGGTGGACCGGTGGTCTAGAAAGCGAAAAGTCCGGGTCGGAAGTGTGTGGTGGTTCGAATTCCGTTTGGACCCGAAACTTTTCCCCCATCCATTAGACCATGAGTGGTGGTCTGGGCGCTAGTCTTTCGGATGAGACGATAAACCGAGGTCCCGTGTGTTACACATAATTATTTAGCGCACATAAAAGAACCCACGGCAACAAGATAGTTTTACTTGGCAAAATTCTGTAGAAAAAAGCCTCTCATGATAGGGAAACAAATACAGTTGCAGACAGGAAAAAGAAAAAAATGGGTGGCGCTGCTCTTGTGGCAATGCGCTCTCCCCAGGGAGAGCAGCCCAAATTTCACGGAGAGAAATCTGCCGTGACTTAAAGTGGTATGAAATGAAATTAAATTAAATTAAATGGCTGAAAGCGATGTGAACATAAATTTCAAAGCATAAAAACATCTTTGTGTAGGCCTTGGCACTTTGCTAACGTTAATAGCTGACAGAACTTTCGGCCAGAGTGACCAGTCAAAGTGAAATAATGGCAAGGGATTGAAGAACACAGTGGATAACATCTGATTAGTGGGGTAAAGGTGCTGTATGAATTTGTTCTCTGACAGAATAGTGTTTTTCATTTAAAAAAATGTTTTACACTACCAGATTAGTTGGGCATTTTTTTGTTTGTTTTTGTGTGTGCAATCTCTGGGTTATTTACAAGTTTGTTGTTTTTTTTAGTTTTTACTCTTTTTCTACAATTTTTTCTTCATGTATGCACTTTCTATATAATTGTTTTTCTTTACTATTAAAAAAAATCTTAGAAGTTTGAATGTCCAGGTTTTGCATTAAGATCTTGTATTTTTAAGCATTCGTACACCAGTTGCTCAATAGAGCATGTGTGTGTATATATGTGTGTGCATGTGCGTGTGTGTGTGTGTGTATGCGTGTGCGTGTTTTCATGCCTCTGTGTGTGTGTGTGCGCACGTTTTCATGCATGCACATGTATGCCTGTTTCAGTTCCACAGAGTACCTGGCCTCAGCAGGGAGAGCCGTGTTCAACGCCATGCAGAAAGCAGACCCTGACGCTGTGTGGTAAGGCACTGAGCCCCCTTTTTGTTCTTGAAGTAGTAAACCACAGATGTCAGTCTCCCCCTCTTTCAGCGACGCTCACCTGCTGTCCATCCCATCCCAGCTGGTGCTAATGATAGCAGAAACTGACCACACTTGAACTTGGGTTAAAGGAGGGAGCTGATTTTTAGCTCTGGACTCTTGACTGAGTTTTGGTAGATTTTACTCTGTGTGAGACGTGTGAAAGTTGTGAATATCCTAAGGGCAGAGCAACTGTGCCTGAATGATGAAAGATGGATATGCATTAATAGTTTTTAAAAAATATTAATGAACAAGGGGAAAAAAACGGAATCAAAAATCATAATATGATTTACATTGATCATCTAAAAATGAAACGAACAAGCACAAAAAAGAAACAAAAATCACACACACACACACACACACACAGAGAGAAGATTGATGTCTTTAGTTGTGCCTGTGCAGGTTGATGCAAGGGTGGCTGTTTTTGAACGGAGCCTTCTGGAAATCTCCTCAGGTCAACGCCCTGGTCAACTCAGTACCCCGGGTATGGCTTCCTCTTTCTTGCCTGTGTGAACTTAATGTAAAATGGAATACTGCAGAGATCCACTTACATGTGTACACTTGTCACAGCTGTCAGTTTCCACCCACTTTCAGCTACTCTCAGCTGCTGTCCATTCCAGCCCAGCCCATCCCAGCTGGTGCTGATTATAGCAGGAACTGACCACACTTGGACTTGGTAATAGGAAGGAGTGCACTGATTTTAGCACTGGACCCTGGGCCCCTTGACTGAGTTATGCCGGATTTTGAGCGCTGTGTTGTGAACCAGTGTTGTTGCAGCATTTTCCTTGTTCTTTTTTTTTCCCTTTCTCTTTCATTTTGAGGATAATGGAATAAGCAGTCATGAACATTTTAACATCCAGTCCCTGTGTGCATGCAGATTTGTAAATGTCATCCGTTCCCTCCGGCACTGATGATGGTTTCGTCCTCTGGAAAGCAGACCAGGTTTTAACGTGTGTACGAGATGTTCTGCTTGTGTGTGGTCACACACAGGACCTTGGTTTATAGTCTCATCCGAAGGACTTTCAGGGGAGAAGAATCGGCACTGATGTTAACTCCAGGGGAAAAAATTCTTTGAACGTGCATCTCAGTAGTGGCTTGAATCCAGGCTGTCGGATCGTGAGCTCAGCACTCTAACCACTAGGCTATCCTGCCCCCCGTATGTATATTAATGTGTAAAAAAAAAAAAAGTACTCGCTATGAATAACATCAACTCATAGCCGTCAATGATGGTGGTGGTGGTGGTGGTGGTGGTGGTGGTGGTGGTGGTGGTGGTGGTAACAATAGCAATGATGATAATACTGGTGGTGGGGATGACAATGGTGGTGGGGATGATGATGATAACAGTGATTATAATGATAGTGATTGTAGTGATAATAATGATGATTATGGTGATAATAATGATGACAATGACGACGATGATGATAACAATGATGGTGATGATGATAACGATCATGACTGTTAAATTCTGTCCATACAACATCGAAGAAGACCAACAATAAAAGTTAACCCTCTTAGTCCAGACCTGGGATTAGCCAGGATTGACCCCCCCCCCTTTAATCCCGGACCCGGGATTAGCCGGGATTTACACACAGTAGTTTTCCATTCCCTCCCAGGCACAAAAAATACAGTACAAGTTATAGTACGTTGTCTTATAAAGCCACCTGCCGAGTTTCGTTCTTGTAAACATTCAAACACTGTCAAAATGAATTACGGTTGACACCTACTACCCGATTTTAGGCCCAAAAGTAATGAAAGAATGCGAAACCCTAGGGTTAGTTTGTGTTCAGAGAATCCGAATGCAAGAGGGTTAATGACACGTTTAATCTAGACTGTGTCGAGTAGCCGTCATCAACCAAAACCATAACGTAGACCAATCACAATTGTATGCATATAAAATATATATATATATATATATATATATATATATATATATATATATATATATATATATATAAAGATTAAATCAACAAGGGAAATAGCTTAAAACAACAATATGATAAAATGACGATAACGATGACGACGACAATGACGCTGATGCTGCTGGTGACAGGGCCGGATGCTGATCCTGGACCTGATGTCGGAGATGGAGCCTCAGTACCTGCGGACCAGCTCCTACTTTGGGCAGCCCTTCATCTGGTGCATGCTGCACAACTTCGGGGGAACCATGGAGCTGTACGGGGCCCTGGACAACGTCAACGTGGTCCGTCACTGGCTGCTGGCTGTCTGTCTGTGTGTCTGTCTGGCTGGCTGTGTGTGTCTGTGTCACTGTGTGTGGGGGGGAGGGGGGGGGGGGAGAAGTGTGGGTCGGTGGGTAAGTCTCTCTGTGTTTGTGGGGTGGGTATGTGGGAAGGTGGGTTTGTTTTTGTTGTGTGGGTGAGTATGTATGTGTGTGTAGGGGGTGGGGTGGGTTTGGTGGGTGGTTGAGTGTGAGTGTGTGTTATTTATTTATTTATTTATTCATTATTTTTTTTTATTTCGACGATAATGGAATAAGCACTCATGTGCTTTTTTTTTTTTTTTTACAACCAGTCCCCGTGTGTATGCAGTTTTGTAAATCCTGTCATCTGTTCCCACCGGCACACAATGGCCTACTCTTACGAAAAGCGGAACAGGAATTAACGTGTGCGCAAGATGTTCTGTGTGCGTTTGCACACAGGGTGTGTCTGTGTGTGTATGTCACTTTGTGTGTGCGTGTGTCACTCTTGTGTGTGTGTGTGGGGGGGGGGGGGGGGGGGGAGGGGGGGGGGGGAGTGTGTGTGTGTGGTCTTCAGTTTTACATCTCTTCACAAAAAGTGATATTTGACAAAATGTTGAGTGCGTGTGTGCATGTGTTCAAGCGTTTACATGCATGTATGTAAGTGTGGATAGTGCATGCACTCCAGCATAAATTTGTACCAGTGTCTCTATATATATAAGTGCGTGTGTGTGTGTGTGCGCGCATGTGTGTGTGTATATGTGTCACTCTGTGTGTGTGTTTTGGTTGTTTGTATGTGCATTTCCATTTTATTCTTTTATTTCGAGGATAACGGAGTAAGCACTCATTGTGCTTTTTTTTTTTACATCCAGTCTCCGTGCGTACGCAGTTATGTATACACGTGCGTGTGTGCAGGGTCCCAGTTTTGGGCGGAGCTTCATGAAGAACTCGACCATGGTGGGCCTGGGGCTGACCATGGAAGGCATCTTCCAGAACGAGGTCATGTACGAGTTCATGATGGAGAGCGCCTGGATCCCCGAGCCGCGCAACATCACCGCCTGGTGAGCAGCCCTTCAGGCGTGTCGACTTGTCCGTCAGTCAGACAGACAGACAGACAGACAGACAGACAGGACACTTGTAGCTGCAGGCACTTTTGTTGGGTTTTGGGGGGGTAAGGGTGCGCAGTTTAGGAGGAAGAGGGGGCACAGTGCTATTGTGTGCTGGTGGGAACAGGTGACAAAATTTACAAAACCGTGTACACCCGGGGACTGGATGTATAAAAAAAAAAGTACATGAGTGCTTGTAATTGCCCTTCATGGGATGATTAAAGTGTTTTTGACTTGACTATTCCATTATCCTTGATATAAATAAATAAATGAATAAATATATAAATTATCAATAAATAAATCCATCATAACTTGCACAGGTGTCAGTTTCCCCCACTTTCAGCTACTCTCAGCTGCTATCCATCCCATCCCATCCCAGCTGGTGCTACAGGAACTGACCACACTTGGGATTTGGGAACATGAAGGAGGGCACTAATTTTAGCACTGGGCCCCTGACTGAGGCCTGATTTTCATGCTGTGAGCTCAGGCAAGGGTCCAGGGCTTGATGCTGAATTAAGCATATGTACCCCTTCCTTTTTTTAAGTCCAAGTACTGTCAATAATTAGCACCGGCTGGGATGGGATGGAATGGATAAGAGCTGAGAGAAACTGAAAGTGGGGGAAACTGATGGCTGTGTGTGTGTGTGTGTGAGAGAGAGAGAGAGAGTTGGGGGGGGGAGGTTCGTAGTAAAATCCTGACCAGCCTTTTTAGTCTTTATGTTTTCTTTCTTCAAATCTTTCTTTTCAAATGGTTATTAGTTTGTTTCCATATGCTTTTAGAATAAGATTTGGTGGAAGCTTTTGAGTGCATTGCTTTGTAATTGAGTATACAGAACATGGCAGTAAAAATAAAGGTGGTCTTTTTTTTTCTTTCAGGATTTCTGAATACCCTAAGAAGAGATATGGCTTCACAAGTCCTCAGATTGATTTAGCATGGCAGCTGTTGAAGGTATGGTGTGTGTGCTTGTGTCTGTGTGGATGTCCATGTATGTATGGATGCATGAGTGTGTGTGTGTGTGTGTGTGTGTGTGTGTATGTGTGTGTGTGTGTGTGTGTGTGTGTGTGTAAGGTGAGAGAGAGTGAGAGAGAAGAAAGAGAGAGTGTCTGTGCATACTCATGGTTTTAAAGTGGTGTGTGTGTGTATATTTATGTGTGTGTGCATCTGTGTGTGTATGTCTGTGTCTGTATGCTTTCATGTATTTATGAGTACGTACACCTGTGTTTGAACACCTATAGGAAAGAAACTAAGAGCTGAGTAAGCATTTATGTACTACAGAGATGTTAAATATGTGTCCTTGCATTTGCCAAGTGAATAAATGTGCCCATCTGAGACAACAGATGTTAAGTGTTGCTGTTGAATAGAAAATATACTTGCAACTGAGTGCACAGTGTCTACACAGAGCCATTGTCCAGTGCCACGATGTATCACAGGGTTTGTCAGCTGCTTAGGTACCATCCGCATAAAGTATGCATATATCAGACTCATTATTTAACGACCCTTTTTTTCAGTGATTGAGTTTTAAAAAGGTTCATTTTCATTTCAACATCCCTCCCTTTTGAGTAGTATCTTAAAGAAAGAACAAAAAATGGATAGACTGAAATGGACAAACAGTGTGTGGGTGTGTGCATTCTTGCATGTGCAATTTAAGTCCTTGCAGATATTTATGTGAAGTATCTTTTGTTTGCTGCTTTTTTTTTCATGTTAGGTTCAGTGACTACCTCAAAATCTTGTGCCTTCAGCAAGATCAGACATTGACCTGCTGAAATAGTCTCCTGTATGACAAATTGTGCAGACAGCTGTTGCAGTGTTCATTGCTTATTGATTTTTCATCGAGCAATTGGGTAAAGGATGTTGGATGTGAAGTTGTTGTTTTTTACCGATTCATGGCTCAGAGTAGAGCTCATTTGTCAAATTTCTTATTGTCTGATGTATGTTAGAATAGTTGTTATGCATCTTTCAAACATCTGTGACTACTTTTCTTCAGAACCTAGCTGTCATCTTAGATTTTACCATTCACAGCCTCAATGTCTTAACAGATAATAAATAGCCTGTAAAGTATCATGGTTTGAGTTCTTGAACAAGGTTCATCAAATTGATGTGTGGTTCTGTAGGAAAGGGAGTAGGGTGGCCTTGTTTTTGTTAAGAGTGTCAAACTCCTGGTCAAATTGCATTTCAAGGTGCAGTTGTGTTTCTGCTGTGGCGTCAGTTCAAGGGGATTTTACACGAGGAGTTAACAGTGGTGCTGACTCCACTCTCCAGAAAGTTCTTCAGATGAGACTGTAAACCAAGGTTCTGTGTGTGAACACTTGTACACATGTTAAAACCCCATCCACTTTTCTTACAAGAATTGACCAGACATGGATGGATGACACAGGCATACCCAGCATGCATCCTGCTACCTGGAGAGAGATGGGCTTCACCAGGTTCAAATTACCCACACCACATTGCCTGAAAAGATCAGTGCTGTGTCCCAGTGATTTCTCAAGGAGTTAGGGGGTAGGGTCGAGTCAAGTCGGGCCATTTTGGCATTGTGCAAGCTCTTAGACAAAACTCCAAACCTTCTTTTGCATTGGAGTGTTGAAGATGAAGGTTTCAGCAGGTGGTGGTGGTTTTTGTCCCTGTTGAGCAGGGCAGCGTCTACAAATACAATGGCACTCGACGCTTCCATGGTAAAACAGGGTTTGTCAAAAGGCCTTCTGTCAATCGCCATGTCAAAGTGCCGGTAAAGACTGGAGTGCTGTGATCAGGGTTTCTGTGTTCTGCTCTGTGTGTGTGTATGCTCATGCCGTCCTCCAAGCATGACTAGCTTCACCGTGGACAGGCTTTGTCAGACGTTGGAATTTTACATCCTCTTTTCAGTTTGGAAATGAAAACTTTGTTTTGAACGCAAAGAGTATGATGCTTACTCTTTTGGTTTTTTTCGAGAAAGTAAGGAATTCATGCAAGACTTTAAAATTTGACTGTGGATGTTCAAAATTGTTTAATTGGTTTGGTTACCTGCTGCCAGGCTTGTCCATTTTGTGTGTGTGTCTTCATCTGTTCCGGGCTGATAATTCAAAAGGACCTGTTTCATTGTAGTACACTAACTTGACTATAGATACTGCCAGCTAACACCTTTCTTGTGAAAGCATCATGGCTGTTAGATGTTTATGTATGCATAGCTGTGGTTTTGTCCAGTTTCTTTTCATTCCTTCAAAAAGTCACTGCTTTCCCAAAGCTACTACGAGAGTCGTTCAGTAAGCAGCGAAAGTGTTCCGTAAAAACCTAAAGAAATAGTTAATGATCATTCATTGAGATATCTATGGGGTATCTTATCCTTTCTCACAAATGACAGATTTCTATCTGTGTCAGAAATCAGACATAAATGTCGCGTGGTGATCAAAGTTGATATATCTGTATTTTGCTGTTCACTTTCTGTTGCAAGTCTTGGCACACCTTAGAAGGGATTTTTGGTCAATATAAGAAATAAACACAAATCTATGGGACTGTAATATAAGAACAGGCAGGAGGAGACTAAACATTCCATACATACAGTAATAAGCAAGGATCCTTTTAGAGGGGATTTTTTTTCCCTAAGGGGTAAGTTTTGGAGGGGGGATATTTGAGTTGGGGGTTTTGTTTTGTATTTTTGAATGTATTTTTTCTTTTTATGGTTTAATTCATGGGTGAGAGAAGAGGTATCAAGAGGTTTGCTGATGCTGTTGTTTTGTTTGTGTTGCACTCCCCCTACACACACACACACATACAATGGACCAGGTGTAGGCTTTGTTTATTCATGATTATGGTAACATACGCAGAAGTATCCATCATAAAGATCCATCATCTGTTGCTGTTTTTAGTGTATTTGTTTCCTATTACCGCGCCCTGCTAGGTTTTTCACGGTCAGTAGGGCTGTAAACAATATGGAATGGAATGCATTCCTAACACAGCATCAGCATCATTGTTCTCTAGGGCAAACTTCATTTTGTCCACGATGTGTGCAGCTGACACACCCTGTGAACATCTGTCTGTGCAGGGCATTGAAATCAACAGGAAATGAAATTCTGGGAAGATAATAAAACAAACCCAAAATATGACTCGCAAATTGGATGTGATTTTAACAGGAAAGAGTCATTTTGGACACATGACCCAGTGAACATAAAACATGAATCACAATTTGGATGTGATTTTAACAGGGAAAGAATATGGTGAAAATAATGACCCACAAGTGGGTTTATGATGTGTGTTTATATGTGGGTTTTAGACCAGCAGGTGGACAAAAAACATGAACAGTCTTAGGTTCAATTCCACCCCAACACACACACACACACACACACATCTTCTCTCTCTCTATCTCTCTCTCTCTCTCTCTCTTCTCTCTCTCTCTCTCTCTCTCTTATATATATATCGTAAGGGCGGGGACGGGATGTAAAAAAGCACATGGGTGCTTATTCATTATCCTCGAAATAAAAGAATTTGTCATTGTCATGATTTCTACAGGAAAGAGATATTCTGAATCCCTTTTTTAATTCTGAATTTGGTTTATGATTTCAACAGGAAAGAGATATTCTGAACCTCTTTTTTTTTACATTCTGACATGTTTCTTTTCCCCGGCCCACGGTATAGTTCAGTGTGTATAATTGCACGGACTCCCACCATGACAACGACTATACCCTGATCACGGAGCGCCCTCGGATGTACTATAACATTCTGAACGACGTGAGTGAGCGAGCTGTCTTGGGTTTGGCCAGCTGTTTTCCCCGGTAACGTGCTTTCCTTTGTCCTTGTCTGTGTTTTTGTAGTCGAGTGTGTATAACTGCCACACGGGCCACACCGATTTTGACTTTGTGCTGCTGACTAGGAGACCCCGGACAGACTATAATAATCATTCTGATGTAAGTTTGTAGCGGAGCTTTGGGGGTAGTTTTGTCTTGATTTTGTAATCTGTGGCTGGGTTTTGGGGGTTGGGTTGTTGTTTTTTAGATGAAGAAGGTCGGTGTCTGCATGTGTTTACATATATGCGTGTTAGTCACGTTTTTTTTTAATTCTTCCTTTTTTTTTTCTTTTTTTTTTTTTTTTAAATCTCTGAAAATATTAATTTCCTTCATTTCGTTTGATGATCACTTGCTTTTATTAGCTTTCAGAAATAAATACTTCATTAATGCGAAAAGTACACATATAACTTTCTTTTCCCTACAACAAGAGATAGGAAATTTATCCATTTTTTTATAAGCTGTTAAAGAGATTTTTTTTTCGTTCCTTGGCTAGAGCTCCGAGGGTGAGATTTTTGTGTGTGCGACAGTTCCATCCCCACCCCCCCCCCCACCCACCCCCCCCCTCCTCGCATTTAGGTATCCATATTCCAACTTACGGGTTGGTGTCTTAACATGACACACATTTTTAGTTCATTTCATTTTGACTACGTTAATGAAGTTATGGGGAGAAAAGGTGAATATAATAGAACCTGCACTCATGAAACGAGACTTGGTTGCATGTATGTAATCTGTGTTTTCCCACCCCTCCACTTATCCAGCTTTGTACTTTCCCCCTCCCCCTCCCTCCACCACCCACCCACTCAACCAAGCATACTCCCCATTTTTATTTTTTTGCTTTCTTCTTTTCCTATTGCTGATCATCTTCAACCCACCCCCCCCACCCCCCACTTTTACCCTTTGTTTTTCTTTTTTTCTGTCATTTTTATACTTCAGTCCCCCTTTTTCTCATATTCTAAATTTGCTTTTTGCCTCTTGCCTTTAGGTTTTGTATCTAAAAAAAAGAAAAAAGGAAGGTTATTCTAATAGTAATTTGAATTTATGTGCTCTTTTAGTTCTTTTTTACTAAACACATACTGATTAGTGATGGTGAAGAAACTTATGCGAATGATGAAATAAACTGAAGTAAGAAAAGTGACTAAAAAAAAAAAAAAGCAACATATTTTAAAAATCATAACAACAATAGAAAAAGTCAGCTGCAGAATTTATGTTGCAAGCTTTAAGTTATTCCAAAATATAGTGGTGATTGCAGCTTTTTATAAAAATAAACAAATCGTAACAAAAGAAAAGGGAGAAGGAGAGAGGGGACAACATCCCAGAATTTTTATTTACCTTATAATGAGCCTGGGTATGGCTAGAACAGTCAGAAAGGGATGAGCCATGTGGGAAGAATGGGTAGATCACAAAAGACAAGGTGTAAAAAAAATATTTTTATTCCTCAGAACAATCCAAAACTTGAACTTTCTTTTTTTTAAGTGAGGCATGGGTGGCTTGAGGATTATTTGGGTGTGGTTTGTGAGGAGAAAATGACATGGCTTTGGAGAAAGCAGTGATTTATATTGCCATTATCGGTGGTGGTGGTGGGGCTTCTTCTTGTTGTTGTTTTGTTTTTGTGGGGGTGGGGGTGGTGCATGACTATAGTTGTAGTGTTTACAGCTTAAGCTGTTTGTTTTTTTGCTTTTGTGGCTTTTGATACTTGTATGAGGGTATGCTCTACTCTGCTTATCATTTTAACATGATCAGTGTGTGTGTGTGCACGCGTGTGTGCATGTGTGTGTGTATGTGTGTGTTTTAAAAAACCGTATCTGTAAAGTTATTCATAATTTGTTGATAGACTTTCTGAGCTAATAACTATGTAATAATTAAAAAATTGTTCTAATACAACAACAACAACAACAGCAACAAAACCACAGAACAAAAACCATCCTGTAGTTGGCTTTCATTTTCTTTCTTCTCCTTTGACTCCTTCCTCTTATAAATGTATGAGAGCATTTCATTTAAAAAATAAATTAAGTATCAATGGATAATTTCGTAGGACTTTAATCATGTAGTAGATATGTACATGCATTTTTAGTATATAAAAGAAAAAAGGCTAAAACCTTCGAAAGTTTGGCAGAAAATATGTCTTTTATTCAACTCTCATTTATCCAGCAGAAAAGTTAAGTACAGTTAATTATCAGCAGATGATAGAAATAGTTCAAGTAGTGACAAAGAACAGAGAAGTGTTATCAGACTTAGTACTGCAAGTATGAATGTAAGATGATGGAAATATAGCAGAAGTCTTTTAAAACTTTATTTTTTCTTATAGGAATGCAAATGCACCTCTCTTAGAAGAGACAATTAGAAGACTTTGGTGGATCGGTGGTCTAGAGGTAACGTGCCTGTCTAGAAAGCGAAAAAGTCCAGGTCGGAAGTGTGCGGTGGTTTGAATCCGTTTGGGCCCGAAACTTTTCCCCTATCCATTAGATCATGAGTAGTGGTCTGGGCGCTAGTCTTTTGGATGAGACAATAAACCAAGGTCCCGTATGTTACACAAAATTATTCTGCGCATGTAAAAGAACCCACGGCAACAAGAGAGTTGTCCCTGGCAAAATTCTTAGAAAAAAAGCCACTCTTATAGGGAAACAAATACAGTTGCAGACCCAAAAAAAAAAGGGTGGCGCTGTTCTTGTGGTGACACGCTCTCTCCAGGGAGAGCAGCCCGAATTTCACAAAGAGAAATCTCGTGACTTAAAGTGGAAAATAAATGGGAAAAAAATGAAATAAAGAATACTTAAAGATTGGTGGAAAATAGATGTTTTATTTATGGAAATTTACCAGGTGGAAGTGTGTGTGTGTTAGTGCGAGTGTGTGTGTGTTAATGCGAGTGTGTGTGTGTGAGAGAGAGAGAGAGAGATTGTGTTTGTCTGCACGCATGTGTGCGTGCATGAGGAGAGAGAGAGAGAGAAACAGCACAGAGACGATCATTTTTAAAATGGTCATTGTTTAACATCGCTTCCATATATTATTTCTAATATATGCATGCTGCTCACAGTATAGAAGCTAGTGGACCTTTCTTTTCTTGATCATGCTTTATTTCAGTATTGCAGTGTCTTATTTTGCAACCTTTTTTCTGATTATTAATGGTTTAGGGCTTTTTTTTGGTTTTGCTCTTATTTTCTTTATTTGTGTAGTCTATATAATTAATTAATTATGTATCTTTATCAATTATAATTATATGTTCCTTCCTGTGCCTCTGCCTGCTCTGCTGCTTCTAAATCTGTTACATTGTTATAATTGTTGCTGTTACCTTTTTTTTTTTTTTGCTTTGTCCTTGGTGTTTTCTGTTGTGTGTTATTTGTGTACAAATAGATTTGTTTCTTTTTAATGGAGATAGCTGTGATGAAATCAAAATGTGTAGTTAAAAGTATCTTTTGCATAATATCCAACTCAGATACATTTGTTAATAATAAAATAATAATAAATGGAATTTATATAGTGCTATATCTTGCAAACACAAATCAAAGCATTTATGTGAACTACTGCACAGACTATGCTGGAAAACTTTTATTGGAATTTTTTTTTAGCTACAAGGAAATAGCTTTTTTTTTATCAAAATTTTCTTGAAAAACTTGATCAGCACATGAAAGTATTCATGTTAGCCCACTCTACTTTTCATATCCAAGTATAAAATTTTTGCTTTTGTTTACAGATAATTCATCTTTACTGGTGGAATCAACATAGCTCAAAGCACCATTTATAAATCTGAAATAAATTCCTTGTAGCTTAAAAAAACAAACAGCAAAAATCTCTTGTAATTATTTGTGTTTAGATGTAGTAGTTTTGTTTGTTTGTTTGTTTGTTTTACATAATAATCTATCAAAGCTGTGATTTCTGATTCTTGAAAATTATGCAAGCTTGGTAGGCATGTTAAATTTGACTTTGCTTTAGATTAGAACTGATTTGATAATGTGGAAGACTTTGTATTAGAGCTGATTTGATAATGCAATAGACTTTGTAAATTACATTAAAGCTGATTTGATAATGCAATAGACTTTGTAAATTACATTGAAGCTGATTTGATAATGTGATAAAAAGCAATCTTGTGCCATTGGAAGAAAAAAAAATAGGAAATAGAAATCAAGAATGTCCCAACATTTCTGTTCAATTTACTTTTTCAAGTGTCTGTATTTTGAATAGTTTTGTGCAAACTTGTTGTAGGTTGACTAGATTTAGCTTTCTATAACACTAATGCAAGTAGTTTGTGCTAATTTGAAAATGTGATAAAACTTGTGATTTTTATCTTCAATGTGAACTTTGCATAAGTTTTTTTTTTCTTAAATTTGTTTTCATTTTTATTGATGATGGTTATGCGACAGAAGAAAGTTGATTATTTCAATAGTTTTGTTGCTTTTTTAATGAAATAGTCACAATTTATGACATAAATGCATGAATATACTTTTGATATTATTTTACCCATTATTGTTTCATATTGTATTTAATTTTAATGTAGAACAATGCTATTTTTCTTGAATTTGCTAAGTAGTCAATATCCAGTCGTAAAATCATAGCATATGAAAACTTGGAGAATTACATTTTCATGAAGAAACAGGTCATGAAAAACCGTACTCCTGTTACAGAACTGATATTAAAACTTTTTTTTAAGAAAACACACACACACACAAACTTTTATGTTCTTTCATAAAGGAAATTAAACAGAGAATTTTTCTTGAATGAAATAGGAAGACGTGTGCAACAGCGATAGCTGTACATGTAGTTA
Source organism: Rapana venosa (assembly GCA_028751875.1). Lineage (NCBI taxonomy): Eukaryota > Metazoa > Mollusca > Gastropoda > Neogastropoda > Muricidae > Rapana > Rapana venosa. The sequence continues at coordinate 19,795,158 of CM054140.1, read as the reverse complement.
GTTGACTGCAGTGTCTGTGTCCTTTGTAACAGTGATAGCTGTACGTGTAGTTAGTTAGTTGACTTTAGTGCCTGTGTCCTTTCAGCTGTGGTACGACCCCAACGAGCTCCTAGCTGCCTGGGATAACCTGATTCAGGGAGCCAGCCAGTTCAAACCCAACGACCTCTACTAGTGAGTCCACAGGCCGTGTCACGTTGAGCATGTAGCCTGTGTGATGGTGATGGTAATGTGCATTATGGTGATGGTGATGTGCATTATGGTGATGGTGATGTGCATTATGGTGATGGTGATGTGCATTATGGTGATGGTGGGTGTAACTTGTATATCATGATTGTGGCTAGTCCACAGGCTGTGTCACTTTGAGCATGTACCCTTTGTTATGGTGATGGTGATGTGCATTATGGTGATGGTGATTTTACGTAATGTGTGTGTGGTGATGGTGATTGTAATGTGTGTATGATGATGGTGGTTGTAATGTGTGTGTGGTGATGGTGATTGTAATGTGTGTATGGTGATTGTAATGTGTATATGGTGATTGTAATGTGTGTATGGTGATGGTGGTTGTATTACGGTGATGATGGCTGTATTATGGCGGTGGTGGTGGAATCTGGTATTGGATGAATTATGGTGATAATGGATGTAATCATGGTGATTGTGATGGTATTGTGCATTGTGGGGATGGTGGTTCCAGTAAAATAGAAATTTGAAGTAAAAGTTGCACGTGTGTTTATGTGGGAGCGCGCGCACGCGTGCATACATCAAGGACACAGAGAGAGAGAGAAAATATCTATTTATCTAATATGTAACTATGATTTGTCTGTGTCCTCCTGCTTTTCATCTCTTTTTGTCTGTTCTAAACTTGTATATGAAAAAGTATTAGCTCAGCTTGACTGGGGAAAAAAGGTTTTGTGCAAATGTTAACCAATTAGCTTTATTCCTCCTGTCTATCAAAGCCACCATCAGTGAAGTGTGGTCACTCAGTGACGACCTTGCTTTATCCAGTGATGACCTTGCTTTATCCAGTGATGACCTTGCTTTATCCAGTGATGACCTTGCTTTATCCAGTGACGACCTTGCTTTATCCAGTGATGACCTTGCTTTATCCAGTGATGACCTTGCTTTATCCAGTGACGACCTTGCTTTATATCCAGTGATGACCTTGCTTTATCCAGTGACGACCTTGCTTTATCCAGTGACGACCTTGCTTTATCCAGTGATGACCTTGCTTTATCCAGTGACCACCTTGCTTTATCCAGTGACCACCTTGCTTTATCCAGTGACCACCTTGCTTGGTGCTGTTTTCAGCTACGACCTTGTGGATGTGACTCGCAACAGTCTGCAGATCGTGTCCCTGCGCCTGTACACGGAAATCATGGAGGCTTTCGAGATCAACGACACAATTGGGGTCCAGTAAGTGGCGTGAAGAGGAAGTTGAATAGCATTTCAGGATTTTTATGATGATGTGCAATTTTAGTACAAAATAGATTTTGGGGGTAGGGGGGTGGGTGGGTTTGTTGGGTTTTTTTCATTGGTGAGATTTTTGCATATGTGACAATTCCTCCCCCCCCCCCGTAACATTTAGGTAGCTGCATTCCAAATTCGGGGATCATGTCTAAACATGACACCTGCGTCCATGCATTTTTTTTAATATTGTCATCTGTTTATTTTATTTATTTATTTTATTTTATTCTTTTATATCAAGGATAATGGAATAAGCACTTATGTGCTTTTTTACATCCAGTCCCCGTGTGTGTGTTGCGGTTTTGTAAATTTTGTAATCCGTTCCCACCGGCACACAATGGCCTACTCTTACGAAAAGCGGAACAGGATTTAACGTGTGCACAAGATGTTCTGCGTGCATTCGCACACGGGGCCTCAGTTTATAGTCTCATCTAAAGGACTGACATTCACTTCCATATTTTCATCAAACTGGGAAGAAAGGGTGAGGCGCTGGGAGTGGAACCCAGAACGTCATGGTTTATTTGTTGGCAGGCAAACGTCTCAACCATCCTGCCACCTTCCTTCTTAAAGTTGATTTCAGGGTAAATGGCAAGGCAAGATCGTAAAGGATGTTTGTCATCTTTGCAGACAGAATATGCACCTCAGATTCACTGATGCGTGAGACAGAGTGCATATTGTGGGTAACACCTAGGGTGGTGTTCTGTTGGCAAACTTTTGTGATTGTTCTTGCTGCAGTTTAAGCTGTTCAGTGCCCCCCCACCCCAAACCCCACCCCACCCCCGTCCCTCCCATAATTTCTTTGTATTTTTTTTTTTTATTTTGTGCACAAACACTAATGGGTAAACACAGACACTCACACACACACACATGCACGCACGCACACCTCTACCTTAGCTCGCAAATGTATGTCTACTCACATTCTTGCAAGCACACCTAAATAAACACACACACTCACACACACATACAAACAAAGACATGCGCACACACGCACAAACATACTCACATGCACGCAAGCACGCACACACTCATGCATATACACACACATTCACACACACACACACGTGCACTCACAAACAAACATACACAAGTGCACACACACACACACACACACACGTTCTCTACATATCGTTAACACTTAATCTTTCATCTAATATCACCTTAAGTGAATGGACATTAAATCAAAGAAAGAACCTAAGGGGGAGGGGGGGTTAAACTTGAGAACACAATCATTCAACAACAACAACGACAACGACGACAACAACAACAACAATATTCTGCGCTGCGCTGTGACAGACTGGCCGGAGGGAAGATGGTAGACCTGCTGACGGACATGGAGACACTGCTGGCCTCGGACCGCCACTTCCTGCTGGGCAACTGGATCAGGGACGCAGTGAACTACGCCTCCGACATGCAGGAGACTTTCCTGCTGCAGAACAACGCCCGCAACCAGATCACCATCTGGGGGCCTGACGGAGAAGTCAGTCTGGGTGGTTTTTTGTTGTTTTTTGTTGGGTTTTTTTCTATTAGGAGGTTCAGATCATCTTTTAAGTTGCTCAGTGCCTTGATAGCCTAGTGGTTAGAACGTTGTGCTCGCAGTTTGACGACCCGGGTTTGATTCCCGTTCAAGGGGGATATTTTGCCCCTGGAGTTATCGCCAGTGCAGACTCCACTCTCCCTAAAAGTCCTTTGGGTGAGGCTATAAACTGAGGCCCCCGTGTGCGAACGCACGCAGAACATCTTGCGCACACGTTAAATCCTGTTCCGCTTTTTGTAAGAGCAGGCCATTGTGTGCCGGTGGGAACAGATGACAGAGTTTACAAAACCGCGTACACACAGGGACTGGATGTAAAAAAAAGCACAAAAGTGCTTATTCCATTATCCTCGATATAAAAGAATAATAAATAAAGAAAGAAATAAAAATTTACTAGGTGCTTGTGCACTCTTTAGTGCCAGAGTTTTTTTTCTGAGGGTTCATCATAGGGTCATTTTCTTTTACGTCTTGTGGATCGTCATCAGAATTAAAAGTTGAGGCATTTTGTTTAGCTGCCATCCATTCTAGAATAGTTTAATTCATTGAGGTTGTGCCGAAGCTTAAGCTCTCCTTCACTGTGACGCTTCGGCAGAATTACGAATTTTTAAAAATACACTTAGTGGTGTTCAACTCATGGGAAGGTACTCTGGCCTGTAGGGCAATCATTTTTCTAAACACAGTTGCTTTCCTTGACCATAAGCTTGCCTAGTTTGTGTCTGTTGGCTAATTTTGTTTGACATGTCAACAAGTGATATCTTTGGGATTTCAGGCTCTCCAGTGTTATGATTCTTTTTTTTTTAAAAATCTGTTGTACTAAAAGTGACAACAGATGGATTCAGCCAACTTCAATGACAATGACAATGACAAATTCTTTTATTTCGAGGATAATGAATAAGCACCCATGTGCTTTTTTACATCCAGTCCCCGCCCTTAAGGATATATATGATAATAAAATAAAATAAAGCCCATAGCAATACACTTACACAGCTTACGGGAAAAATATCTACACAAAAATCCCCACAAAAATCACCGAAGAGAGAGAGAAAGAAAAAAAAAAGTAGCAACAAGTAAGAAAGAAAGCAGAGCAGAAAACACAGAAACAACCGAAAAAATAGCAAGAACCAAGAGCAAAACAAAAACGGCAAAAACAAGGGGAGAGGGAACAACCAAATAGTCCCCCCTCAAAAAAGCAACAACAACCCCAAACCAAAACAGAACCAAACAAAGCAAAACCACTATAAAATAAAGGAGAACAAACCACGTAAATAGTTTCATTTTGGCTAACAGAAAGAAACGGCAAACAGGGAACTTTACTTTGGTGAAAAAGCATCACATTGCTTCAAGGGGACTAGTTGATGTACAGTTCAAGGCATGTAAGTTAAGGAACCCTAATTTCCAAAACTTTTTTATTTTTCAGCATTCAGTGACATATATTGAAAATTTGTAAAAAAATAAATACAGTCATCTATTGAAAAAATGTGAAACAATCTCAAAAGTAGACATTATAAACTTTTAAATGATGTATAATGTGTATGTCATTATTATGTTGGGTAAGTCTGCTTAATTTTTCAAATATAGCAAAATCACGTGTCACCACAAAATGGCGGGATCCATTTTGCTGCGACCCCATTGAGTTAAGATGTCCTCTGAGGTGTCCATTCAAGGGGATTTTTCCTCCCTGTTGTTTTTCTTCTTTTCTTGTTTGCTTTACGCCGTCAGATGTGTCAGGGAAAAATGATGGCATGTTCTCTCCAGCTCCTCTCATGGGGCTGTTCAGCTGGGTGTGCAGGGTTGTCTCTGTCCACCATACAGTCTTCCCTCAGGTTTCCGAGGAGTTAACATTGTTACTGACTCCATGTGCAAACGCATGCAGAACATCTTGCGCACACGTTAAATCCTGTTCCGCTTTTCGAAAGAGTAGGCCATTGTGTGCCGGTGGAAACAGATGACAAAATTTACAAAACCACATACACACGGGGAATGGATGTTAAAAAAAACCCAGCACATGAGTGCTTATTCCATTATCTTTGATATAAAAATATTTTAAATATTTTTTTACAAAGAAGTCATCTGAGCGCTTTGATTTGTTGCTTTACAAGATTCAGCGCTATATAAATTCCATACATTATTATTATTATTATTATTATGTTCCTGAAAGTTCTTCACAAGAGATTTTAAATGACAGTTCGGTGTACAAACACTCGTAGAACATCTTGGACAGGTGTTAAACCACCTTGTGCCTCTCACAGAAGAGTTGGCCAGGTGGGGTAGAGGGCATCAGTATACCCAGTGTGCATTGCACCCTGCTGTCCAGAAAGGCCCTGGTTTCTCCCCAGGCTCAGCTTGCCCACACCACACCACCTGGAAAATGCAGCGCAGGGAGCCAACGACGCCACAGGTGCTGAGGGAGGAAGTCGGTGGATCAGTCAGTGGATCAGTCCCCTACACAATACCTTTTGTTTCATTTTCTTTTTATTGTTTTATTTCTAGGATAATGGCAGAATAATAATAATGTATGGAATTTATATAGCGCTGAATCTTGTAAAGCAACAAATGAAAGCGCTCAGATGATTTTTTTTTTTTGGATTTTTTTTATGCGTGTGTACGCGTTTTTTTTAAATTTTGTCATCTGTTCCCACCGGCACACAATGGACTACTCTTTCGAACAGCGGAACAGGATTTAACGTGTGCGCAAGATGTTCTGCATGCGTTCGCACACGGGGCCTCGGTTTATAGTCTCATCCAAAGGACTTTGACATTCAGTTGGATGTTTTTGTCAAACCGGGAAGAAAGGGCGAGGCTGGGAATAAGCACTCATGTGCTTTTTTTTTTAACATCCAGTCCCTGTTGTGTATGCGGTTTTGTCAATTTTGCCATCCATTCCCACTGGCAAACATTGATGTGTTGTGGTTGTTCTTTGTGCAGATTGTGGACTATGCCGCTAAACAGTGGTCTGGACTTTTTAAAGAGTAAGTGGTGCTTGGATATGTACATCCAGTGTCTTGTTCTTTCTCCAAAAATGTAGCTTTTTTTTGGTGTCTTTCGAGGCCATGGTTTGTATCAGCACGCCTGTCAGTATTGTAATTGCCCTTCATGGGATGATTAAAGTGTTTCTGACTTGACTTGACCACATCCATGCATAAGAGAATTGCATTCTCACATCATACTCTCCTAGCAATACACAGATGTATGTGTCAGCAAAAGTATGTAGTTATATTGAACTGAGTGCCTACACACTTCCTCACATTTTTTCATGTGCAATCAGTTATCGAATACTTCTCCATCGCTTGCTTCTTGACTCTACTCAAATGACAAATAGTTCATTGTTGTTTTATCTTGATTTATTTACAGTGTAGGATCATCATCCTGTATGAATGACATTTTTTTACTCTTCATCAACACTGAAAACAGGAAGACAGGAACCAACTGACTATGAAATGTATGACAAGTCAAACCATGCCCTGACCTTTCATTTTTCAGTTATTACGTGCCACGCTGGAAGTTCTTTGCTGACTGGCTCGTTCAGGTTCTGGAGAAGGTCAGTGTTTTCTTTTTCTTTTCTTTTTTTGTTTATCCCTCCTGTATTTATATGAAATGATTTTTTTGTTTTAACTTTGTCATTACCTAATAAAGCACAGTGTCATTGTCATACAAACGCATGTACATGACCTCCACTCATGTACGCACACATGCATGCACACACACACACACATGCGCGCACGTGCACACACACATACGCACAGATGCACAAGCGCACACACAGAGATATGTACATACTTGTGGGTACACTTGAACATATACAGGCAGACTTATCATTCACTCAAACAGTCACTGGCAGAAGTTGTCAAGCTCAAGTATACATTTGCACAATATCTGGCATATAACAAAGGACAGACAGTTATGCAGTTGATGGGAACACTGGAGACACTGAATGCTTGACTAGCAGATTGACGATGTGCACATGTATCTAGTGTGTGCTAAGTATATTTCAATAGACTTTTTGCCTTTTAAAATAAGTGTTTCCTTTTTTAACATTTTTGTGGGGTTTTGTTTGTTTTTTTACCTTGTTTGATGTGATGTGAAATCTTCAGTGGGGCCCATACAGTCTACTAGACTAGGGGATAGTTGAAGGTGAAGGGGAAGACATGGTGTAGCATATGTTGAAGAAAATACTCCCCTATACACCTGGAGAAAACACACTTGTGTTAAATTCCACATATCTGTGACCTCATATCTGGAGTGTCACTCCATGATGCCTTGTCCAGCCTTACTAGGATGTGACCATAACTGCGGGCATGGGTTCAAGTCTTCTCCTTATAGTGCATCTTTGAGGGGATTTTTCTCCAGAAGCTAACATTGCTACTGGTTCCACTTCCACAAAACTCCTGTGAATGAGACTGTAAACTGAGGTCCCGTTTGAAAGCGCATGCAGAACATCTTGCACACATATTAACACACCATCCACCTTTCATGAAAGAGTAGAGTAGCTATGACCAGTGGGATGAATGGCAGAAACATACCCAGCATGCACCCTGCTACCTGGAGAGGGACGGGTAATGTCCCGACAACTCCTGAAGAAGTCGAGGAGGAAGTCAAGCCTGAGGCCGTGGTCTGTGGTCGTTCTGGCTAATCAGCTGGACGTCATCTAACCTAAGTGAATGGAGAAGGTAAAGGTGTCCCATAACCTATAAGGTCGTAGGGGAGTGAGGCGTCAGAGACCTCAACTTCTCAAGGGGCCAGCATATTGAGGGCGGCGCCCATCTCCTCTCTCTCGCGGCTTTACCTTCCCTGACCCTAAAGAGGGCAGGTACCCATTTACAGCTGGGTGAACTGGGGGAACTGTACTGAATCCAAGGTGTGCAAACGGTCACCCATCCAACTTGGTAACCACGCTCGATGCTGCTTAACCTTAGCTGGGGGAAAGTGAGTGCTCTGACACTGAGCTATCGCCGTCCCCAGTGAATGGATAGCGAGGTCTGACCTGAAGACTGTTGGTGACTTGTGGCAGAAAACCAAGTTTGACCCTGGCAAGTTCAACCAAGACATCCTGGAACAGGTGGAGCTGCCCTTCACCCTCCAGCTTGACCTGTACCCCACTGAGCCTAAAGGTATGCTGGGGATTTCATTTGTGTGTGTGTGTAATGTGTAGTGTTGTGTGTGTGCGTGCACGCGCGTGTGTGTGTATGCGTTTGTGTGTAGTGTGTGTGTGCATGTGCGTTTGTGTGTGTGTCAAGTCAAGTCAAGTCAAGTCAAGTTTGTATTTCCAGATGGTACATTGAATAAGCAATGCATTTGCTTTTTTTTCATCAAGCCATCTTATTTAGGAACAAAAAAAAAACCAACTTGATCAAAAATATCTAACTACATTATTACCATAACCAGTAATAATAAAACTAACTCCGAAAGAAAAAGAGAAACAGAGAAAAAAAGAAGAAAGTAAACACAAACACTCTCTCTCACACACACACACACACACAGACACAGGTGTGGGTGGTGTAGTGTGTGTGTGTGTATGTATGTCTGTGTGGGTGTGGGTGTTTTGTTGGTTTTCTTTTCTTTTGCCTTTGTTTGATTTTTTTTTCTTGGGGGTTTTTTTGGTGGGGTGGGGGGAGTTTTGGCTGGGGGAGGGTGGTGTGGGTGTTAATGCTCTGTTTTGTCTGAAAAGTGAGTATTTTGTTAAAACTGCGTGCATCATGTCAGACTTGTGCGAGCTCTATAAAAATCATTATGCTGTTCCCTGTTTGACAAGGTTTTACTGGATAGTTGTTAGCAGTGTGTTTGTGTGTATGTGACTGTGTGTGTGTGTAGTGTGTGTGTGAGACTCTGTGTGTTGGTATATAGTGTGTGTAGTGTGTGCGTGTGTGGGGGGGCACGTGTGCATGTGTGTGTGTGGAAATGGAAATACTCTCTTTACTAACCATTGTTCAATGGGAATGTGTGTGTGAGATAGTGTGTGTGTATGTGTGTGTGTGAGAGAGAGACTCTTTGTGCATGTGTAGTGTGTGTGTGTGTTTGTGTATGAATGCAAAACATATATGTGTGTATATGAGTGTGGGTGTGGGTTTTTTCAGGGGGATGGGGGGAGGGTTCCTGCATGTGCATGCATGCGTCCATGTACGTCTAAAAGGGAATACTCTCTTTATCAGCCTCCGTTCAATAGGAGTGTGTGGTGCGCTCTAACAGGTGACTCGTTAGCCATAGTCAAGGAGCTGTACCTGAAGTACAGGCTGATGCTGGGGCAGAAAGTGCTGCCCACCCTGGCTGCTGCCGCTGCCCAGAAGCCCCGGCAGCGAAAGGTCACGTCTCCGTTCTCCTGGAAGAACCGGAACCAAGGCCAGAGCTTCAGCGCTGACTGGGAGGAGGGAGAATATCTCCAAGAACGACCCGACGAATGGCGTCGTTATCTTGCCAGCAAAAGGCAGAGCCCTCCTCTGTTTGAAGAAGTGGGCGTGAGGAAGACAGTTAGGGTTGTTTGATGTGAGAATAGCAGACGGTTACGGTTATTTGATGTGAGATAAATGACAGTCAATGTTGTTTGATGTGAGGTAGAAGACGGTTAAGGTTGTTTTATATGAGATAAAGTTGTTATCATGAGATATTTTTTACATATGAGATAAAGTTGTCTTATTGTCACTCCTCCCCCAACCCCCATCCAAAGAAAGCCAAATATGTGTGTGTATGTTGAATTGATGCCAGTGTCACAGATTTATGCCTGAAAAACTTCACGTGTGTACCTGTAGTTATCACAAGATAAAGGAATGCCTGAAAAGAAGAACCGCCTAAGTGTGTGTGTGTGTGTGCATGCGCACACACACGCGCGTGTGCATGTTAAATCAGCATTTAGAGCTGCTGTCACAAGTTTCTGCCAGAAAAAAACTTACAGAATGACTGTAGAGCATTATGTGGGTTGATTGAATTTTGATTCAAGCTTGGTTTATTTCGATTATTTTTGCCATGAACGAAATGTCATATCAATGTAATGAGCCATAATGTTTGGGTTTTGTTTGGGTTTTGGTTTTTATGCTTTGACTTTGGGTGGTTTGTGAATGGTATTGTACATTATCAGTAATCTAGTCTGCTTCATAGGGGGCTATCATCCACAGTCTTGAATGTGTGCTTGTACAGATCACATGGAAAATATTACCAGTGTGGAGCCTGTTTTGGGTAATGCATGTGATTGTACGGTTTCCTTGGTGAGCAAAGGTGCTGAAGTGGGTTTGAACAAATTGAGATTTCTGTCTCTCAACTGAATGTTAGTCCGTACATGAAGTATGGGTAAATTTCAAGATAGAATGTGTACATGTGCAAGATATGATGTGTACATCTCCAAATATAATATGTGTACATCTCCAAGATAAATTATAATGTGTACATCTTCAAATATCACAGATGCTATGTGTACATCTCCAAATATCAGATACTATGTGTGCATCTTCAAATATCAGATGCTGTGTGTGCATCTCCAAATATCAGATAGTATGTGTACATCTCCAAATATCCGATGCTATGTGTGCATCTCCAAATGTCGATGCTGTGTGTGCATCTCCAAATATCCGATGCTATGTGACGTACCTCGCCAAAGGTCGGCGCTGTTGTCTTCCCCTAACAGACAGGCAGGTAGGTGCAGGACCGTGATTCTCATGCTATCCATTAGGCAGCAGACAGGTGAGTGGCAGACACAGGGGAATGCACAGATACATCATCGACAATGTTCATTGACCCACGGTTTTACAGACACATGTGGGCATGCATGTGCACACACAAACATGCGCACGCGCACACACGTACATCACATGTGCGCACACACACTCACACACATACGCACACGCACACACTCACACACATACACACACGCACACACTCTCTCTCTCTCTCTCTCTCTCTCTCTCTCTCTCTCTCTCTCTCTCTCTCTCTCTCTCTCTCTCTCTCTTTGTGTGCTGGATGACAAAATTGACAAAACTGCATACACACAGGGACTGAATGTAAAAAAGCACATGAGTGCTTATTTTATTATCCTTGAGATAAAAGAATAAAACAAATAAACTAAAAATACATTTAAAAAATAAAAGTAATTAAACACACACACACAGATGTAATTATGCC
>CM054140.1:19759063-19779063 GCA_028751875.1 Rapana venosa | reverse complement strand
AGACACAAAAAAATGCACAAGGAATAAGACCTAAGCTTTGTGGAGTGTGAATTCTCCACTTTAAAAAAGAAAGGAGAGACAGAAAGTACAAAATAAGTTCCCCCCATCCACATACAAGAAAAAACGATCTCCATGACAAAGACGGAATGACCAGTTCCTCTAGCGACATGAAACACTTGGTGGAGTTGACAACTGACTCAGTGCCTCACTTAATCAACGTCCCACTGCTGCAAACTCATTTCACTCCGGTAGTGGTGGAAAGGCCATGTTTTATTGGGTTATCACTTCGGGTTTAATCAGTGTCGATTTATGATCATACTCCCCTGGCCGGTTCAGGTCATGGTGTTTTCTGCTACGGATCAAAAACTGGAGTGAAAGTGAAACGTTTCTGGTCCTATTTTATGACCAGCTAGACAGCCCAGTGAAATTCCTTGCATTGCAGATTAGCGTGTATTCTCATACTGAGCGTTTGCAAACGGTGAAATTCTTGTTCATGCAATACATTTTGTGGGTCTGCTTTAGCGTCATGATAGCGGCTGATGTCCGATCTAATTAGTTTGAATATCAAAGCAGAAACTTTAGAATGGGTCACTTGGACTTGACTTTTTCTTTAACTCTTTGAGGAGTTGTTGGGGGCACTTTACTGATTTCTATGCAGTGCGTCGAGAGTGAGTTGAAGCTGGTGGAGACCAAATCTCACCATGGCATGGGTAAAGTGCTGTTGGACCTGATAACAATTGCTGGCAAGGATGTAATGTTTAGATTTAGCAGGAAAAAAGATCTTCGATCAAGACTGAAAGCAGAATGTTTTGAAACCAATACCAATCTTTACCGACCTTAATAAAGTGGGAAGCTCATATTTTCAGCATCTCAAGATTCCATGGCTTTGTCCAAGGTTGCCTTGAAAATATTCTCGAAGCAGATTTAGTTCAGATCAGTTAGTTTGATGACTAATAAACCAGCTGGCATTTTTGTGTGTGTTCTTTTAAATGTAAGTTTAGTGGTTACAGTTAAAAGTTGTCAGATTTTTTCCCCCGAAACAATGCAATCACCTTGCATTTCAGTACAGCCACTTCTTTTACATACTGTAAAAGTTTATTAAAAGCTGTTAAATATATCAACGTTTTAATGTCTTGTTTCTGAAGTACATACAACAGCCAGGTGGCTTTTTCTGTCTTTTCTCCCTCCCGCTGTATGTCTGTCTCTCCCCCCCCCCCCCCCCCCCTCTCTCTCTCTCTCTCCTCCTGACCATAGTGATCAGACGCTAATGTCACATAAAACGCCTCTATTCTTCTTAAGTCTTTAAAGTTTGGACGCAGAAAGGGTGGTGTGAGGGGGGGGGGGGGGGGGGGGGGGGGGGGGGGGGGGGGGGGGGGGGGGGGGGGGGCGTTAAAGACTGGTCAACATCTCACAGAAAAAGGTTATTCATCAAACGATGCGAGAAATGTGATTAATGACAACATGATCATAGCATGCAGCACAGCCATGGCTATAGCTATCGTCACAGTCTTTACAACCACTGCTGCTGTTGGCTGCTGTTACAGATATTGGTGGTCTTTTTTCTTCTTCTTCTTAATCTTCATCTACACTTAGTTCGGCAACTGGCTGCTCGAAATTAATCTGTCCCACTGCCCGTAAGTCACGTTAATGTCAAAGCCTTCATGATGAAGATTAATTACGCCTAAAGGAGTCGGACTGAGTTGTGCGACCTGCCTCTTTGGCGTAGAGGTCAGTGTGCAATGAGTGTTGGTCTTGAGCTGTGGGTTCAAATCGTCGTCCCCCCCCCCCGCGTCTTTCCTTCCTCCCCTCCCCCTTCAGCGGAGGGGCTAACATAGGCTTGTTTGATCTTCACGTTCCATCAGTACTTATTCAAGACTTGCATCTGCTACGGGCTGGTTAGAAAGACTTGGAAACTCATGCAAGAGTCTACCACTTTGTAAATAATGATAAAGGAAGTGCTGCTTACATGATGTGCACAACACTGCAAGTGTCTGCAGAGACACACATACACACACGAACGCACACACACCACACACACACACACACACACACACACACACACACACAACACACACACACATTGCTCACATTCTTTTAGAATGCAGAGATTTGAAACACTTTTTACCTGTTTTCACAGTCCGTTGCTTAGAGCAAATTCTAAAAGACATTCTATTAATGAAAGAAATTGTATTGTCATTAAGTCATAGTCCTATTATCAGATTTTTATAGCTTTAACGATGTTTACTAGTTGTATGAATTGCAAAGTTAGTTTCGAAGCTGTTATTTTATCCCCTTCAGTTTTCTTATTTATGGTTTTAATTGGTGTTTCTTATAGTTGTTTAATGCCGATAATTAACTATGTGCACAACCCAATCCCCCCCCCCCCCCCCACACACACACACACACTCACATACACACTCACACTTTACCGTCTGATATCACTAATTAGTGGAAGGACGTTAAACTGAAGAACTAACACACACACACACACACACGCGCGCAGAACGCACGCAGAACATCTTGCGCACACGTTAAATCCTGTTCCGCTTGTCGTAGGAGTAGGCCATTGTGTGACGGTGGGAACAGATGACAGAATTAACAAAACGGCATACACACGGGGACTGGATGTAAAAAGCACATAAGCGCTTATTCCATTATCCTCGATATAAAAGAATTTTTTAAAAATTAAAATAAGCACATACACAAACAACAATAACACACACACACACACACACACACACACACACACACACACACACACATAGGGATACACTTTTCATTCTCTCTTCCCTTTTAATTGAACAGCGCACAGTCGACACGATAAGACTCATAACTGACGCTCAGGCAGGCAGTAAAACACCCACACCAAACGTTGACTAAATCCCCTTTTAAGTGTCCCCTGGGATTCGTTGCAATCCTGAATCCCTCCTTTCATTTCGGTGGGTTTTTTTCCTCTCTCTAAAAGTTAAGTTACCAGTCTATGGTTATTCAGAACGCATGCAAGAAAGAAAGAGACTGAAAATCAACGGTATTGACACTAAAAATGTTAAGAAAAGAACCGTTAGATGTAGCGGGGTGTTTTATTTATTTATTTTATTTTATTTATCTATTTATTTTGTTTCTTCGTTCCTCAGCAAGAGGTTCGAGGTTCACCAATAGTGAGAGTTTTGCGTATGCGACTCAAAACACACACACACACACACACACCGTGCACGCGCGATCACTTTAAAAACAAAAAAGAGACTTATTTACAAACAAGCACACACAAAAACCTTCGCGTATAGCGCTACAGTTCTTTCTCTAAAAGTAGAGGGATAGGCTCTAACCAGATTCAATTTGCCCTGTCTACAAAAAAGTAAATGTAATGCAATGCAGCGCCTCCAATGACTCAACCAAGAGTTAATTAAAAAGAGCTATTATGTCAAATTTAGAATGAAAGAATGACTAACAAAGGGGATGAGCGAATTGTAGCACACCTGATGTTTATTGTTGTTTATTGCTGTTTTTGCACGTTCCCCTAGCTTTTAATACCTTGGGGATCACCCAGAACATGCACTCTATCTTACTTACCACACCTCGGAAATCACTATGAGACCGTAACTGGTAAACACTGGATGAGAAGTTTGCTTGTAGAACTGTTCTCAAGTATCTTGCCACATTGGCAGTCAAACTCTAACTTCAGGGGATTCTTTTTCTCCAGTAAAGAAGAGTACGAGTTGTTATGCCAAGAGCTTGTCATGTCTGAAGACTAACATCTCAACATACCATTTCAAGGCGAAACGCCATTCTAATGTAGGCCTTAGGACTTACCTTACGTTCATCAGTAACTGACATAGCTTTTAGCCTGGATCACACACACACACACACATTGTAATGTACGGGGTGACTAATGAATCACTAGCAGAACTGCATTTTCCTAGGCAGATCTGGGTTTTCTCCTGGTTTATCAATTAGCAGCAAAGGGCCTGTTTTTGATTTTCTAAATTCTCCACTGAGATTACAAGGCTGGGTCAATCTGCGTTGGTTTTTCATCCACGCGCAACATAAATGAATACGATGAAAAATGTGTACTGTATATGAGTGTACAGGTTGACGTATGCCATAAGCATGTATTTTGTTCACGCACCTACATAAGGAGGTATGGATGTATGCTAACACAATATGCGGACACACACACACACACACACAAGCATGTGCACGCGCGCGCGCACAAACATACATACCACACACACACACACAAATATATAGGCCTACCTAGACGTGAACAATAATGCTAAGAGAGTGAGAGACACATGCACAGAGACAGAGACAGACAGAGAGAGAGAGAGACAGGAAGAGACAAAGACACAGCCGAGCGAAAGAGGAAAACAGAGAGAGAGGGAGAGAGCACTTGTTTAAACCACGGCGATACCCATTATTCCGCCTGATCAAACTCATAAAAAGGCCCTCAAAAGACAGCCAACTCCCCACACCAAACGTTGGCTAAATCCCACTTTACTGCCCTTGTAGGACTGATACAGAGCCTTGAATCCCTTTTGCGCTAAAAAAGGAAAATTGTTTAACTAGAAGCATGTTAAATGGCTACAAACACACACGCAAGTATGCAAACTAGCGACAGACACACAAGTATGCAAAACTAGCGACAGACACATAACTATGCAAACTAGCTAGAGTACAGACACAGAAGTATTCAAAATAGCTACAAATTAATACGCCGTTAGAACGCACCGCTTGTCACGTCACAACGCTATAAAGGGGGTGACTGACCTGACACGACTTCTCTCGTAACTCCTTGGGGAGTCATTGGGGCACTGCATTGAATTTTTCAGGCTGTGTTTCATGAGTCAGTTGGGCAGAGTCAGATGGACAGATATACAGAAAAAATGAAAGCGTAATAATTGTTACACGAACGGGGAACAACAAGAAAACTTCTTATTTTAATAAACGAAAAAGAATCTAAGATAATGATATAGGCCATGCACAACGAAACCAAGATAAGGACCTCATGAAAACTGTCTGTCAAGGCAAAACCAAGGGTAATTTTTGTGTGTGTGAAAAGGCAGACCAGAAGCTTCTCCCCTTGGTAACATTTATTTTATTTATTTATTTATTCTTTTATATCGAGGATAATGGAACAAGCATTCATGTGCTTTTTTACATCCAGTCCCCGCGTGTATGCGGTTTTGTAAATGTTGTCATCTGTGGCATGAGAATCCATGAAATCAGCAGGGCAGTACAGCGAAGACTGGGGCAAATGGAGGAGGAGGAGGATCACGCCACTATCATTGGGTGCGGGGCGATCACCAAACTCAGTAACACCGACAGGTGAGAGATCATGGGTAAATTGAACCTTGTGGAGTCCATCCTTCTCCTAGATTGCAAAGTGCATGCTGGGTATAGTCGTGTCACCCATCCCATCGGCCGTTACTGACCTTCTCTTCTACGAAAGGTGGTTGAGGTTTTAACGTCTGCAAAAGATATTCTGCATGCATGCTTTCGCATACAGGACCTCGGTTTATAGTCTCCTCCGATGAACTTTTGGGGGAGTGGAGACGGTACCAATTGTAACCCTAAGGGAAAGTCTCTCTGATCACTCCGCTACATCCACTAGGGCAGATAGATGCTACTTTGTTCAATGACTGTGCATACTTCGTGCTTAGTTTTTTTTCCTCGGTGAGAAACTCTTTGATTTATGACAGTTCCGAGCCAAAACAAAGTGTTTGTGGCTATCCTCGTGGAGTCTTTCTTTGCAGATGAGTGTGGATTGTCATGAAGATTATCCAATACACAGAGTCACCTGTAAAGATGTAAATTTACAAACTTTAAAGTCATTGACAAAGGGCAGAACCACCAGCGTCGAAGCTCTGGCATCATCCTCAGCTCCTACCCAGCATGCAACCTGGTGAAGTGTGGACTCCACCATGTTCAATATACCCATGATCTCTCACCTCTCACGTGTCAGCATCACCAAGTTCGGTGTTAGCCGCCCTGCCCAATGATGCTACCATGATCTCTCGACACCAGAACCCACTGCTTCAAACACCGAACATCTACTGCTATCTTAAAACACACCGACTAACAAAAACTGACTGAAAAGCATGACATCCTGCCGACTGCTGTCAGATCTGGACCACCTACGGTCGACACATTCGTCATTTTGAACAACTCCCAACATCTCACGTAGCGGAAGGGGAGGGGGTGGTGGGGAAGTGGGGGGGGGGGGGGGTAGTTGGCTCATGTGGGGCTTGAACATACAATCGGAGTTTCTCTAGCTTTCAAGCTCGATCGGTGCATTAGTATTGTTTTAAAGTTGCGGACGTGCGTAGTGGGACATACGTTCGTGGGCTAGAGATTTTCTTTTTCGTTTATCAGCTAGAGCTCTGAGGTTCACCTATGGTGAGATTTTGCGTATGTGACCTTTTCCCCACCGTTAAAGAGGAAGGAAGGTGGCAGGATGGTTAAGACGTTCGTCTGCCAACAAGTTAACCCTGAGGTTCTGGGTTCGATTCCCAGCCTCGCCCTTTCTTCCCAAGTTCGACAAAAAAATCGAACTGAATGTCAAAGTCCTTCGGAGAAGACTATAAACCGAGGCCCCGTGTTCGAACGCATGCAGAACATCTTGCGCACACGTTAAATCCTGTTCCGCTTTTCGGAAGAGTATGCCATTGTGTGCCGGTGGAAACAGATGACAAAATTTACAAAACCGCATACACACGGGGACTTGATGTAAATAAAAGCACATGAGTGCTTATTCCATTATCCTCGATATAAAAGAATAAATAAAATAAATAAAGTATCTGTATTCCGACTGCGGGGATGATGTCTAAACACGACACCGATATGCATGCATCTTTTACATTTTGTCATCCGTTCCTACCGGCACACAATGACCTACTCTTCCAAACTGCGGATCGGTTCGGATTTTAACATGTAGTAAGGATGTTAGAACTGCGAGCGTTCGTACACAGGACCTTGGTTTATAGTTTCACCCGAAGGACTTTCGAGGAAGTGGAGTCGGTGCTGATGTTAAGTCCAAGGGTAAAAAAATCCCCGCCAACAGGTTTCTCGGTAGTGGCTTAAAACTGTGCCGTCAGATCGCGAGTTTGACGGTCTAACCATGAGACTACCCCCCCCCCCCCTCTCCTCCCCATCCCCCCCCCCCCCCCCCCACCCCCGACCAGACATGTGAAGAAGATGATGCTGATGCTGATGAAGAAGAAGATGATGAAGAAGAAGGGGAAGAAGAAGAAGATGATGATGATGAAGGAAGAAGAAGAAGAAGAAGAAAATGATGATGATGATGATGATGATGATGATGATGATGATGATGATGATGAAGAAGAAGAAAAAGAAGAAAAAGAACAAGAACAAGAAGAAGAACAAGAAGAAGAAGAGCTCAACGAGGTGAAGAGAAAAATATGAAGAAGATGACGGTCAAGAAGAAGAAAATAATAATAATATTAATAATCATAATCATAATCATAATAATGTATGGAAGAAGAAGAAGAAGAAGAAGAATATGATGATGATGATGATGATGGTGATGGTGATGGTGTAGTAGAAGGAGATGATGGTGGTGGTGGTGATGATGCTGATGATGATGATGATGCTGATGATGATGATGAAAAAGAAGAAGAAGAGCTCAACGAGATAAAGAGAAGAATATGAAGAAGATGACGATCAATAAGAAAAAGAAAAGGAAGTGGAGGAGGAAGAAGAAGATGATGATGATGTTGTGTAGTAGTAGTAGAAGGAGATGATGATGATGATTGATGATGATGATTGATGATGATGATGATGAGATGATAGATGATGAGAAGAAGAAGAAGAAGAAGAAGAAGAAGGGAGGAGGAGGAAGAGGAGGAAAAAAGAAGAGCTCAACGAGATAAAGAGAAGAATAGAAGAAGATGACGATCAAGAAGACAAAGAAGAGGAAAAGGAAGAGGAGGAGGAAGAAGAAGAAGATGATGTGTAGTAGTAGTAAAAGGAAATGATGATAATGATGAAGAAAAAGAATAGAAAAAGAAGAGCTCAACGAGATAAAGGGAAGAATATGAAGAAGATTACGATCAAGAAGAAGCAGAAGAGGAGG
This sequence comes from Rapana venosa, assembly GCA_028751875.1. Classification (NCBI taxonomy): domain Eukaryota; kingdom Metazoa; phylum Mollusca; class Gastropoda; order Neogastropoda; family Muricidae; genus Rapana; species Rapana venosa. The sequence continues at coordinate 19,770,971 of CM054140.1, read as the reverse complement.
AGGAGGAGGAGGAAGAAGAAGAAGAAGAAGAAGAAGAAGAAGAAGAAGAAGAAGAAGAAGAAGAAGATGATGATGATGATGATGATGATGATGATGTGAAGGAGGAAGGAGAAGAAGAAAAAGTAGAAGAGCTCAACGACATAAAGAGAAGAAAATGAAGAAGATGACGATCAAGAAGAAAAAGAATAAGAAAAGGAGGAGGAGGAGGAAGAAGAAGAAGATGTTGATGATGTAGTAGTGGTAGTTAGTAGAAGGAGATGAGCTGATGATGATGAGGATGAGAGATGATGATGATGAATGAAAAAGAAGAAGAGCTCAACGAGATAAAGAGAAGAATATGTAGAAGATTACGATCAAGAAGAAAAGAAGAGGGAGGAGGAGAGGAGGAAGAAGAAGAAGAAGATGGTGGAGATGATGATGATGAGGATGATGATGAGGATGAGGATGAGGATGATACAAAGGTGTGCCGTGGTAGGGCCAAACCTTCTTCACGCGCAAACCTATCTGAAGTGGCGCTACGGACCCCTGTGGTTAAAATACGTGGTGGAGAAATTCCCCGTCATTTTTGTCATTCTCAACTGAAATTACATGACGTCAGCCTGTGCTTTCTGTTTACGGAACACACACACACACGCGCGTGCACGCGGCACGCACACACACACACAACACCACACACACACAAACATCACACACGCGCTAACACACTTGGCAAGAACAGCCACACACATACCACACGCGCACACACACTGCAAGAAACACACACACACACCACACACACACACACACACACACACACACATCACCTTGCAATACTTACGCTAATAATAATGAAAAGATACCGAACTAAACAACTTAACTCACTTATGTATGGATGCAAGCATTCTATATTCACCCTCCCCCTCCCCCCTCCCCACCCACCCATCCACCTACACCCTCCCCCCTCCTCTCCCCCCATCCCCCCACACACACCTGTGTGCAGCTGCTAATGAAAAGAAAGCGTATGAGTAAGACTAGGATACAAGGGGAAGCGGGAGAGATGGAAAGGGAGAGTGGGATAGATACAGAGAGATACAGGCAGTCAGACAGACAGACAGATAGACAAACAGACAGGCAAACAGGCAGGAAAAAAGCTTCTGAGAGGCAGAGACATAATTAATGCAAAAGATTACTCCACCACCACCCTTCCCATCCAAAAAAGCCAACTGAATTTTTAAAAAAAATCCACAAACTACCTCAGAACAACAAGAAGCAAAAAATAAAAAATAAAAATAATAATAAGCTTTTTTTTTTCTTTCTTTGGCTAGAGCTCCGAGGTTCATCAATGGTGAAATTTTGCGAATTTGACCGTTTTACCCTCCATTAAGGTAGTTGCATTCCGACTTCTGGGATTGAAAACAAACTAAAAACTGTACACAAGCTTACGGTGCCTTAACGCTGCAATCTGTATAAAGTTTTTCCGTTTCCATCAGAAAGCAACAAAAAAAACCCATAATAATCATAGACTCTACGCAACACCAGATCGGTTTAGAAATTCACTTTAACCAATCTTTAACAAAAGAATATACGACCCAAAGCGCTAATGACAGAGGCTTAAGATGCATGCTAGGCGTGTGGATTTTTACGTTTCTGCATAATTCATAGTCGCTCTCAGAAGGCTGACTTAAATTATGGGATCTTCCAGTCGTCTTGGCGCAGTGGGTGGCTGTGCCTTGGGTGAGAGACGAGAAGGTCGCGCGCGGGTTCGAATCCCATGAGTCGAGGGATTTTTTTTCTAAAAGTACAGGCACTTTCATAGCAGCATCATTACATCATCCCCATCACCGTTGATCATCATGCAATAAAAGAAAACTGTCCCTGATTCTGTGACCCTGGTTGCTCTGGTTCCCAAGAGAAGGTTTTTGGAGACACATCGTGATGGTCCTGCATTTCAGCAATACTTGACTTACTTGACTTATGCCTCTTGGTTCCTTGGGGAACATAGGGCTGCAACAACACCCCTCCAACGAACACGGTTTTGGGAGAACCTCTTCAGCTCGGCCCATGTCATTCCGGCTGCCTTCGTTTCTTCGTCAACACTTCTGCGCCAGGTCTGCTTTGGTCGACCAACTTTCCGCTTCCCTTGTGGATTCCAGTCAAGGGCCTGTCTGGTGACATTTGACGCAGGCTTGCGGAGTGTATGGCCGATCCATCCCCACTTCCTTTGTTTAATGATGGATTTCAGCAATAAGGCTACGTCATTTGTTTTACACGTCAAAAACAAATTTTAGACAAGCGTTTCGGAAACAATTTATACGCCTTTAAAATGTGTTGTTTTTCCGCCCCTTGGTACATCACATCACATCACATCACATCACAGTCTACCTCGTACCCGCAAACAAACCAAAAATAACGACGGGCACTGTTGTTTTTTTTTAAAAAAAGAAAGAAAGAAGGGAGGGGGGGGGGGGGGCGAGTGAAAGTTTGGACATATGGGTGTGTGGAAGAGTTGAAAGACTGCTTCGAGTGTACATGTACAGATTGCACTGTGTTTCTTGATGCGTGTGAAAGTGTAGACGAAGTGACTGATATTCCTTCTTATACTCCTTTTTGTGAAAAAAATATTTTTCCTAAAAATAAAATTTAAAAACACACAAAAACTGTGAAGCTATACATACCCCAACAATAAACTCTGGGCGGCAAAAACTTTCAAATAATCTTAACGTAAAAAAAAGTTTCCAAGCGGCAAATGAAATGGTTTACATACAAAACAGTACGGAAAACAGAAATTCCTGCAGGGTACAAGGTTGCACAAACAGAAAGTTGAGTAACAGTCTCAACTGGGTAACATGGCAGCAGATGCAAGGAGCGGGTTGAAAACACTTGGGCCTACAGGGTAAACAGGTGGAGGAGCAATTACAGCTGAGCCAACGACAACAGAAGAACAAAGAGATCTTTCCGGACGAACCGAATTGTTGTTATCATTGCCGCTCTGAGCGTGACGGTCTTGGACATGAGCTGGAGTGTGACAGGCATTCTCTGTTTGACGCGAGTCTGTGGGGATGATCCACACAGGGATAACTTGACTGTCAGTGCCAAAGATGGGGGGAATCAGCGTTTAAGAGATTGTATGTGGAGAATGCTGTAGGTTTGGATGTGTTGGTGGATGATCGTTGAAGATGTGTGCTGAGCAGTTGTGTCATGTTTTTAGCGTTCTGTTCTCTCTTTCCATGAAAGAAGCTGTGTACCCAGCTTCTAGAAGAAGTCTGTTATTTGTCTTGTTCCTAGAGATAACCTGTCTAAGTCTGTGAATGATTATAGACCTGTTGCTCTGGATTCCATAGTTATGAAATGCTTTGAACGCATCATTCTTCTGAGCACGTCTTCCTACCTAAATCCTCTCAATTTGCATGTAAAGGAAACAGGAGTACAAATAAGGCTACAATTACCTTGTTGCACAATGCATATTCTCATTTTTTTAAAAAACCTAGCTCCTTTGTTTGCGTACTCTTTATTGACTTTTCCTCTGCCTTCAATACTTTCCAGCCCCATCTCCTAGCACTCAAACAACTTTCACTGAATGTCCGTCCTCGGCTCATTCTTTGGGTTATGAACTTTCTAATGAATTGATTACAGTGTGTCCGATTTCAAAAAGTAATATCAGCTGAAAAGTCAACGTCCACTGGTTCTCCCAAGGGCACACTTCTGTCTCCTATCCTTTTCACTCTATGTAATACTAACGACTGCACTGGTTCTTCGTCAATTAACTCTATTATGATAATCCTACCCTTGAAGATCTCCCTCTTTCACTTCGTCAAAAGCCTTCACTTGATTCCTTCAAATCCAGCCTCAAAACACACTTATTTCCTACCTGAAATTTTCCCCCCACATATCTGTCCCTAATTTTCAACAGCATCTTTCACCTTCTAAGTGTTGTTCCATGTGTGTGTGTGTGTGTGTGTGTGTGTGTGTGTGTGTGTGTGTGTGTGTGTGGTGTGTGTGTGTGGTGTGTGGTGTGTGGTGTGTGTGTGTGTGTGTGGTGTGCGTGCGTGTGCGTGCGTAGTGCGCGCGCATGGATTTGAAATCTGTTGCTCATTATGTTTAAGGAGAGTTGCATGCCTGTAAATGATTGAGTGCAAGCGCTTCGATTTGTTTGTTTTTTACAAGATTCAGCGCTATATAAATTTCATATATTATTATTATTATTATTATTAAGATCTGTCCAACTCTCACCCCGTGTATTCTTAGGCAGTCGAAGCGTTTTCTTTCCTGTATATATAAAAAGCTATATTGACATAAAACTCAGAGGCTGTCCAGATCTTTACAGTTATGGTATAGAAGTTCAGTGTGTTCATGAGCATAAATATTCAAATACTGTCATTAATGAGAAATCAAATTTTACTGCTAATGCAGATCTGATAATAAGAAATGTCATTCCCACATCTTTTTTTCTTTCAAAAGCTCAGCTGTCTCCAGGTAAATGTCACAATTTTGCATAATTTCTATGGATGCTTTACTGAATCTGTCATTTCTTTTTCTGTAATATGTTGGTATGAAGCGTTGAATATCAGAAACAAAACAGAAAAGTATTGAACAAAGTTGTAATTCGATGTAGCAAAATTCTGTGTTGTGCACAATGAAACTGAAGAATCCTTATGAGTGTCCTGTGAGAGATAGAGGGAAAGAAATTGTGAATGATGGAACGTACGCGCTGGCTAAAATGTTTTAAACTCCATCCATTTCAGAAGTGCTATAGGGTAAAAGGTACAGGTGTCCCATAACCTATGTAGTCGTAGGGGAGCAAGGCATCAGAGGCCTCAGCTTCTCCAGAGGCCAGCATATTGAGGGCGGCGCCCATCTCCTCTCCCTCGCTGCTTTACCTTCCCTGACCCTAAAGTGGCAGGTACCCATTTACAGCTGGGTGAACTGGGGACGGGCTTCACTAAGGCACGCAAACGGTCACCCATCCAACTGGTAACCACGCTCGATGCTGCTTAACTTTGGCTGGGGGAAAGCGAGTGCTCCGACCACGGAGCTATCCTGTCCCCAACAGGGCTATAGGGTACCCAAATCTAAAACTCTTCCAGGTGAAAACAGCTTTATCCCTTGAACCTGGTACTGAACAAGAATGTAATAATTACAATAGCTAATCCCGACTGACTTGACGAGAGGTGACAATGACAAATTCTTTTATTTCGAGGATAATGAATGAGCACCCATGTGCTTTTTTACATCCAGTCCCCGCCCTTAGGGATATATATGTATGATCATAAAATAAAATAAAACCCATAGCAATACACTCACACAGTATACGGAAAAAATATCTACACAAAAATCACCGAAGAGAGAGAAAAAAAGTAACAAGTAAGAAAGAAAGCAAAACAGAAAACACAGAAACAACCGAAAAAATAGCAAAGAAACCAAGAGCAAAACAAAAGCGGCAACAACAAGGGGAGAGGGGACTACCCCAAACCCAAACCAAAACAGAACCAAACAAAGCAAAACCTCCATAATATAAAGGAGAACAAACCACGTAAATAGTATCATTTTAGCTAACAGAAAGAAACGTCAAAAATTCTTTGTGCTTTTGTGAGAAGCAACAGCAATAGTAAACTACATGAAACAAATAGTGTATAAGCAATTTGCATCCTCATGCACACGTACACGTACACACACACACACACACACACACACGCGCGCGCGCGCGCGCGCGCACTCACACCATGCATCAATGCCAACATCAAATCTTTATGAATATCATGTATAGTTATAAAAAAGGACATCTGCACTTTGAAATTAGCTATACATAATTGGTACGCTCAAAACAAGATATACAACATTCACTAAATCTCATATACAGTCAACTTATGAATAAAACTGAAATATTAAATCTGAATAAAGCATTCAACAGGATACTAATTGTAAACACGACAATTAAATCTATAAACAAACAATAAAAGGAGAGGACGAGTGTGAGAGAGAGAGCGAGCGAGAGAGAGCGAAGAGGAGAGAGAGAGAGAGAGAGAGACAGAGACAGAGAGAGAGACTGACTTGAAGCAAGAAAGTATAGTAGAGATGCATTTAGGCTGATAAAAGAGAAGGAAAAAATGCATTCAAAATCTTGCGAGCCTACTTCACCTGATCAGAATTCCAACGGTCTCCAAGGCAAGGTGTCTTGGCGCCAGTCTCTGTTAAGGCAAAAAAGTACACGGAATAGTGGAAGTTTTGTGGCGAAGTGGTTTACCTACTCATCATCATCATCATCATCATCATCATCATCATCATCATTCACCACCACCATCATCATCATCACCACTACCACCACCACCGCCACCATCATCATCGTCGTCGTCGTCGTCATCATCATTATATCATCATTATCATCATCATCATCATCATCATCATCATCATCATCATCATCAGTATTATAATTCGAAATAAGCCTGGAACAACTTTATCCCTCCCATTTCACAAAGTAGACATAGAAACCTCTCTCTCTCTCTCTCTCTCTCTCTCTCTCCTCTCTCCTCCTCTCATCTCTCCTCTCTCTCTCTCTCATCTCTCCTCTCTCTCTCTCTCTCTCTGTGTATGTCTGTCTGTCTGTCTGTCTGCCCTTGTTAGTCTGTGTCTGTCTGCCTCTTTGTCTCTGTCTCTGTCTCTCGCTTTGTTGAGAGAGAGAGACAGACAGACAGACAGAGACAGACACACAGACACACATACACACTTTTTTTTGTCTTTTCACTCTCTCTCTTTTCTAAGCAAATCTTACCAAATTTATACCAAACATTACAACGAGTAGTAGGAGGGAAAAGTTGGGTAAGAATTAAAACGACCAAAAAAAAAGCAAGGAGGGTGAGGGAAGGGTGGGGGTGTGAGACAACCACAAGGAGTGAGGGGGGGGGGGGGGGGGGGGGATGGGGGGGGGGGGGGGGGGGTGGGGGGGGGGGGGAGGGGTGGGGGGAATAAGAAAGGGAGAGATGGTCAGGGGAGGGAGGGTGAGACTAAATAGGGGAGGGGGGGGGGAGGGGAAAAGGGGGAAAAAAAAAAAAAAAAAAAAGAAAAAAGAGTGGTCGTCTTTTCTTCGCGCTCGCGTGACAAAATGAAGCTAGATGTTAAAAGCATTGCTGGCTGTATATAGTAGTTCTTTTAGCCGGCGCAAAATGAGCTGTGGCGAGAAGAGAAAAGGAGAGAGAGAAAGAGAGACAGACAGAGAGAGCGAAAAGACAAACCGTGCGATACTATAAAGCAGTTCGTTTGCAACTATCGTGTAACCTCCTACATCATAAACTGGATTATTTTTGTTCGATGTCTTTTTGTTGTTGTTGTTGAGCTTCTTCGTGAATACTCTGGATTTGTGTTTTGGTTTTGTTTTTTTCATTGTGGATGTTGTGACATTGTGGTTTTTAACGAGTTTTGTTTTGTGATACGACAATTACGCATGAAGAATTATACGTGAAGATTCTGGGTTTTGGAGTTAAGGTTTGGTTTTTCAAAACAAAACAAAATCAAGTTTATGAGTTACTTTCCAATATTGTGTTTCAGTGTGAATATTGATTTATTTGTGGGTGGGTTTTTTCTTCTTCTTTGTGTTGACAATTTAAGTTCGTTTATTTGTGAACTGTGTATACATTCGTGTCCTTTATGATTATAGCTCTAAGAGTAAAAAAAAAACAACCAACAACAAAAAAGTAAGAACACGACATCCAAGTGTGTGGCAGAACAAATTTTCCGTTTATCTAAAACCTTTTGCAAGATAAACGATTGACCAGCTGACAGTAAAAACTAAATACAAATCTATTCCATAAGATATTAGTAAAAGTAAATTCAGAAACTGGTATATGGTTTATTTCAAATAACTACCTTTTTGCTTCAATTTTGTACGACACTCTTTTTTAAAAGTTAGATGAAATAGTTTAAAACACCAAGCATAGCTTGATTTAAAAAGAAAAAGTAAAACCCAAACAATCTACCGACGTCATTTTTTTGTTTCAACTTTTTTTTCATCAAAGCGTGTCTCTGTATGCATATTATAGCATAAACGGAACGACATTTCTGCTTTATCAATAAAACATAAACTTCGGGAAGAAAACAAAAAAGAAACACCAAAAACTAGAAAGATGATCTAATTTAAAAGCAAACAAAACAAATGAATAACTTACAGAGGGGAGATGACTGAGGGAAGATAATATAGGGCCTAAGTGACCCAGGAAAAGAGACAGGAGCAACCCTGACAGCACATACCTACGTGATCAAAGCGATTGACTCAAGTTAAGTCACGCCCTTGAAAACCTTCAGTTCCCATCATTTATGTGTTCATCATAATAGCAAGATATAAAATTATTACCAAACCGGAAGATAATCCCACGTTAATGTGTGAAAAAGGAATTTCACAACAAAAAAGATAAATCATTCAACTTCATTAAAAAAAAAAACAATTTAAAAAAAACACCCAACCTCACCCTCAGAGAAACTATGAATGACAGGAGGGTTTTCTCAAAATGGGGTATGTGCGTCGGACAGTCTGTACGCGTGCACCGCCCGTGCGTTGGTGAGTCAGTGTGCGGAGGAAGGATGATGTGGTGGGGCATGGTGGCGGTACTTCACCTGGGTCTGCAGCTGTGGTGTGCCCGCCCGGTCAAAACAGCCCCCCGGGGAAAAAGAAGTAAGTGAAGTATATTTTTTTTGGAGTAGTTATAACGAGACGTTCTTCTTGTTTGATTTCATATTCTTTTTGCGATTTGAAGTTTCAGGGGTTAAAAGGACACTAATAAGATACAGTTCAAACTTAGTTTTTCAACAGTAAGGATGACTACTACTACTACTACCTCCTCCTCCCCAGAGAAGACCAAGTAACAATTGTGAGGCTGAGGACTGGACACTGCAGACTCAGACATCACATGTTTACAAAGTTCCACATTGGTGATTCTGAGGCGTGTCCCTTGTGGCACTTCTCCCATGACAGTGGAACACTACTTCCTCCAGACCTGTCTGTCCAACACACCAAAACCTGAGGGCCGATATCTGGCCTACTGACCTGACGATGAGGGACAAACTCTTCGGACCCCTGGAGGGAGGGCCTTCAGCACACAGTAGCATTTGTCAGGGGCTCAGGAGTTGCTGTCTGAGCGTTCGATGAAGAAGAAGAAGAAGAAGAAGAAGAAGAAGAAGAAGAAGAAGGAAGAAGAAGAAGAAGGAGGAGGAGGAGGAGGAGGAGGAGGAGGAGAAGAAGAAGAAGAAGAAGAAGAAGACTTATCAGCTGGTAGATACCATGTCAGAAGTCATGGGCCTAAACACTTGCTGGAAGAGGGCTTTTTCTTTAAAGACGTTTTGCTGTCCAGCCCCTCCCAAAAGCATTTTTGTCTCCTCTTCTGTGAAAGAATTGAACCAGATACAAACCACAACGTGATACAATACGTAGCATGTTGCATTCCTGGCTGAAAGATCGTGGGTGCGAATTCCTAATAATTTTTTTTTTATAATTCTATTCCTTTTTTTTATAGGATAGTGTCTTTATTTTTATTTACTTTTATTTCGAGGATGATGGACTAAGCGCTCATATGCTTTTTTTTTTTTTACAACCACTCCTCATGTGTATGCGGTTTCGTAAATTTTGTCATCCGTTCCCACCGGGACACGATGGCCTACTCTTCCAAAAAGTAGAACAGATTTTAACGTATGCGCGAGATGTTCTGAGTGCGTTTGCACACTTGACTTCGGTTTATAGTCTCATCCCAAAGACTTTTAGGGGAAGTGGAGTCGGCACTGATGTTAACTTTAGGGGGAGGGGGGGAAGGGGGGAGAGAGAAATCCCCTTGAACGGGATTCGAACCCGGGTCAGCAGATCCCGAGCGCAATGCTCCAAGCTCAAGCTATCAGTCCAGGCTATCCAGTTCCTGATTTCGAGTTTCGACTTGTTTCTGCCTTCAAGTGTTTTAATGGACTTGAATATGAGAAGACTGGGACCACACAGTTTAGTAACTACATTCACTTTACATGCGATGAAACTGCTCAGTTTACTTCCCCAATACCTCAGGTATCTTCATTCATGGGTTTGCTGGGAGCCGTGACATATTAGGGCAGGAAACGTAGTAGAAGACTACTGTGTCAAGTAGTGTCAAACCAGACTTCAACCTTCACATCATCATCGCTCTCATCACCATTCCATCGTCATCCCGTGAACAAAAACTAAGTATGAATCTGTGACCCCCCGAGTTCATCTTTTCCCCAAAAAAGTGGCTTGAGTTTCCGGTTCCTTTGTGTGTGTGTGTGTGTGTGTGTGTGTGTGTGTGTGTGTGTGTGTGTGTGTGTGTGTGTGTGTGTTGTATGTGGTGTGTGTGTGTGTTGTGTGGTGCGTGCGTGCGTGCGTGCGTGCGTGCGTGCGTGCGCGCGCGCGCGCGGTGTGTGTGTGTGTGTGTGGTGTGTGTGTGTGGTGTGTGTGTGTGTGTGTGTGTGTGTGTGTGACATCCTGTCTGTGAGAAGTGTATGTTAATGAAAGCCTTCTGAAGTCTGGAAACTTCTTAATAAGCGACTGTTGGAAGTCACAAATAATTATTATGCACTCTGTCATGTCCCATTCGTCCCACCTTGGCATCACCTTGAGATTTTTATAAAGTAGACACTGGAGGAAAAGTGTTTGTGTGTATGACTGTTGTTTTTTTTTAAATACCTCACCATTCAGGCAGCCCTACTTCGACTTCAGAGGGTGCAACATTATTTTATTTTTGTTAAAGAAACAAACCTTGTTTATTGTGAAGAAAGTGCTGTTGATATCAATTTGGAGCTTTTGCCAATTTGAAAGAGTTCTGTTTGAAATCTACTTCCATTCAGTTGTTGTTTTTAAAATCAAAGACATCTTTTGATATAGGAAGGACTTTTGCGCGCGCGCGCGCGCGCGTGTGTGTGTGGTGTGTGTGTGTGCGTGCGTGCGTATGTGTGCGTGTGTGTGTGATATGCATGTTTGCATTTATCATTGTTCTTCTGTCAATTTTTTTGTTTTGTTTTGTTATCTAGCTAAACGCTGTTAAGTTTAATTGTCACCTTCAGAATGGACTTTAAGTCTAGACATATTATTCCTCTCTCTCTCCCCCCCCCCCCCCTCCTTTCCCCTCCTCCCCCCTCCCCCACCTTCTCTCTCCTCCCCCCCCCCCCCCCCCCCCCTCCCTTCTCCTCTTTCCCCTCCCCTCCCTATCTTCCCTCTCTGTCCACTATTATCGTCATAACTTCGTTCATCCCCTCTCCCCCCCACCCCACAACCCCCACCCCCAGTCCTCATCACCCATTCCTCTCACCAACCCTTCCACCCCCTGCTAAAACCTCCTCCCTATGCCCACCCTACCCCCCTCCTACCCCCCCCCCCCCCCCCCCCCACTCCACCCCCTCCTCCTGCCCTCTCCAATTCCTTCCTACCTCAGCGCTTCCTCAGTCTCCCAGTTCGTCTGTGAGCGAGGTGTCAAGGAACGGAAGGCAACAGTGGAAGAGCACAGGGCGACGAAAGGGGTGTCAGCTATTCGTCTGTCACTCTTCAACTGTCAATTCATTTTCCCGCCACCTGACAGCTGTGACAGTGACACTGCAGGTGTCAACTGCCTGCCAGCACTTTTTTTTGGGGGTGGGGTTGGCTGGTGGTAAGATGCCACTTATGGAGAGTTTACTGCGTCAAAAGAAAAATGCTGTGATTTTTGTTTGCTGGAGGATTGAAGGGGAATGTGTGTGTATGTTGTGGTGGGGGGGGGGTGAAGAAGAAGAAGAAGGAGAGGGAGGAGAGAGGAGAAGGAGGAGAAGGAGGAGAGGGGGGGAGAGAAGAGAAGAAGAGAAGAAGAAGAAGAAAGAAGAGAAGAAGAAAGAAGAAGAAGAAGAAGAAGAAGAAGAAGAAGAAGAAGAGAAGGAGGAGGAAGGAGGAGGAGAAAAGAGAGGAGGAGAGAAGAAGAAGAAG
>CM054140.1:19744063-19746563 GCA_028751875.1 Rapana venosa | reverse complement strand
CTCCAAAAAAAGTACAATGGAGTCAGACTATCTCAAGACAGTCATGTCACTCATGATGTCAAAACAAACAGAACAGAAATAGACAACTAAAGAACAAACAAAATCCCAACACACACAGAAAACAACGCGCGCGCGCGTGCGCGCACGCACGCAACGCACACACACACAACACACCATGTCAAATACGCTTAAAGTGGAAGGACGTTAAAGGGGAACAGCAACAACAACACACACACACACACACACACTCACTCACTCACACCACACCACACACACACACTCCCCTCCCTCTCTCTTCTCCCCTCTCATCCTCTCTCATTCTCTCTCTCACCACACACACACACCACACACACAAACCACACACACACACACACACACACCCCCACACACACCACACCACAATAACTATTCCTCCACTTGAAAAATATTTTGAAATTGATCAGTCAAGTGGGAAAACTAACTAAGCAAGAAAGTATGATACTATGATTTTGAATACACCTATGTCCGCACGTGCAAATGCATGTATGCATAAGTATAATACACCTATGCGGGCACACACATCCACACACACACACACACGCGCGCGCGCGCGCGCGCACTCTCTCTCTCTTCTCTCTCTGTCTCTCTCACACACACACACACATACACACACACACACACACACACAATGTATGTTTGTCCGTCGTGTCCGACGATGACCTCCAAAACAGCAGAGGAGGCAGCTGCTGTTTTGGAAACTGGCAGAAATTTGATTATAGTGGAGAGACTTGCCCACAACACATCCCCACTCCTCACGGCCAAGTGGGCATAAGGACAGTCAGTGTTGGAGATGCCTTCCAAAGGGCCCAAACCCGCCCCTAGGCCTGCTGATAAGGACTGTGCGAGTCAAGGGCCCCCTAGTCAGAGAGTCCCTATTCGATCACTAAGACTAAGCTGTAAAGTGGAATTCCTTTAGTGGGAAAGCCACGGTCATAACGCCTCATCACCTTGCTGTTGCCCCCAGCGTCAATGGTTTTAATCAAGAACTGTGATAAAGCCCAGGCGCTGACGGCGGACAAAACACACACACACACACACACACACACACAACACACACCACACACACAAAACAACACAGGGCAGGATGAAAAAAAAGTTGTGCAAACTTAATCTTTACCAACAATAAAGATCCTTTTGACTTGACTTCACACACTCTCTCTCTCTCTCTCTTCTCCTCTCTCCTCTCTCTCCATCCTCTCTCTCTCTCTCCTCTCATCTCTCTCTCTCTCCTCTCTCTCTCCTCTCCCCATCCTCTCTCTCTCTCCTCTCCCTCTCTCTCCATCCTCCCCTCTCTCTCTCCTTTTCCTCTCTCTCTCTCCTCACAGACACACACACACACACACACACACACATTTGTCTGTTAATTTACTGATCTAATTTGGGGTGGGTTTTTTTCCTTATTCTTATGAGGGTCTGGTGTTAAGAAGTACCTGGCTTAGTCATCCTTCGGATGAGACTATAAACCGAGGTCCCATGTGCGAACGCACGCAGAACACTTGCGCACACGTTAAAACCCGTTCTGCTTTTCGGAAGAGTAGGCCATTGTGTGCCGGTGGGAACGGATGACAAAATTGACAAAACTGCATACACACGGGGATTAGATGCAAAAAATGCACGTGAATGCTTATTCCATTATCCTCGATATAAAAGAATTAAATTTTTTTTAAAAATCCCCTCACTGAAAATTAATGTCGAGTTCGAGCTCGTTTTCTCTCTCTCTCTCTCTCTCTCTCTCTCTCTCTCTCTCTCTCTCTCTCTCTCTCTCTCTCTCTCTCTCTCTCTCTCTCTCTCTCTCTCTCTCTCTCTCTCTCTCTCTCTCTCTCCTCTCTCTCCTCTCTCTCTCTCTCTCCTCCTCTCTCCTCTCTCTCTCTCTCTCTCTTCGTCCCTCCTTTCCACCTTTCTCTCCCCGCTCTCCCTCTCCCCTCCTTCCCCACCCCCCTCCCTCTCCCCCCCCCCCCCCCCCCCCTCTCTCTCTCTCCGTCCCTCTTTTCCACCTCTCTCTCTCTCTCTCTCTCTCTCTCCATCCCACCCTCTCTCTCTCTCTCTCTCTCTCTCTCCCCGTCCCTCCCTTCCACCCCCTCTCTCACTCCCCGCCCCCTCCCCACCACAACCACCGACATCAAAGTCAATGAAACACAAGGTGCTACTGGGATGAAGAGACGGGTACGAGAGAGAAGAGCAAGAGAATGAGGGCTGAGTTAAGAAAGAAAGAACAAGACAAAGAGGGGAAAACGATACAGAAAGAAGAAAAGAAAGAAAGATGGATTTGTTGATCTGTTTCTAATCGTTTATATACTTGTGGATAACTGACATAATATTATATGTATATTTTCTGTAGAGCTACGAGGTTCACCAATGGTGATATTTTGTGTAATCGACTGTGTTTGCCCACCACGAAGGTAGCCGTATACCGATTTCGTGGGCTTATAATTGAATACAGGCACGAAGACTTATTTTCTGC
>CM054140.1:19731563-19734063 GCA_028751875.1 Rapana venosa | reverse complement strand
TTAAATTGTTATTTTCGCTGACTGGGATGTTAGTTCCGTTAGCTTTTTCGTTTGTTTGTTTTTGCTTGGGTGGTTTTGGGGTGGGGTTGTTTTTGGGGGGAGGGGGTGGGGTTGTTGGTTTTGTTGTTGTTGTTGTTGTTTTCTCGTTGTTCCTCCTTTCCTGTGTATACCTTTTTCACGTGTATGTGTGTGTGTGTGTGTGTGTGGTGTGTGTGTGTGTGTGTGTGTGTGTGTGTGTGTGTGTGTGTGTGTGTGAAAGAGAGAGAGAGAGAGAGAGAGAGACAGGACAGACAGACAGACAGAGACAGACAGAGCGACGGAAAAAGAGACTAAGACGGAAGGCACACACACACACACACACACACACACACCCCACGGAGGTTTTGAAATTTGGACAAAAGTGACACACACACATACACACACACACACCACAGACAGACTAGACAGTTTTCCAAATACAATGGCGATGATTGTCTTATTTTTGGCTTTCAACGACACTTTCCTTGACCTACCGCCCCAAGCCACAGACAGACATAACCTAAGCTGGCTAGCTAGCTGGGCGTGCACTAGGCAAGACAAACTAACCCAACTCTCTCAATGCATTATCAGCCGATTACATCTGACTGACGGCCATCCTCTCTTACCCGCGATACCATCAACAATTCAAAACAAGGCCTCAGCTTGACAGTCAGTGCAGTCTCCACAGTAATAATAATTATATAACGTGAAGGAGATTGGTGTGCTTAGGCCTTATGGCCCTAAATCTAAAGAG
Organism: Rapana venosa; assembly: GCA_028751875.1. NCBI lineage: Eukaryota > Metazoa > Mollusca > Gastropoda > Neogastropoda > Muricidae > Rapana > Rapana venosa. The sequence continues at coordinate 19,733,291 of CM054140.1, read as the reverse complement.
TAGGTCTTGTTGTGGTGATCGTTTTAAGGTGTGGCGTGCTGTCCTTTGCTTTGATGACGCATGCATGAACTGGTGTTCATGTTTATGACGTGCCGAACTGACGTCATTACCTTGAGTCGTGTGCGTGCGTGTGTGTGTGTGTGTGTGGTGTGTGGTAGGGGGAGGGGGGGAGGGTACATCTCGAAAATTCTCCTCTCTCTCTCAAAATTCATAAGATTTGCAGGTATTTCTTGAAATTTCGCTTGTGAAAGACATAAGATTTGCAGGTATTTCTTGAAATTTCGCTTGTCTTTTAAAGTGTAGATTGTATCTTTTAAAGAAATGTGTATTCTTTTTTTTTTTTTAAAAGTCTCGCGTCTTTCATAACCGTTTGCTTATCATTTTGCGATGAACTCTTGCCTTTCAAATCCTGTCAGCATTGATATTATTTTTGGGTGTATTGCTGTTAGGTTTGTTCTCCTGCTGAATTCGTTTGTAATCCTCTATACCCCAAAAGGAGTGAAAGCAATTAATCTTGTGTGTATGTGTTGGCGTTTGTGCGAACAGAACAGAACAGACCATCCTTCGTTGCCATGAAAGCTGAAAAGGTTTAGACACTAGCAACAAGACACATGGAAAAAGTCGCCGAAGATGTATACAATCCAGCGCAAACTTTGCTAACAGATCTCGTTCTTAACACTCATCAAGTTATAGTAAATAGCTCGGAGTCATTGTGGAGTGATTGGGCTCCTTTTGTGTGTAATAGACGTCAAAACAAAGACACACACACACCCAGAGTCAAATCATTGATGAATGCTGGCTGGAATGGTTTAGATAGATAAGCAATGCTTTAAAAAAAAAAAGTCATTTCGAATGGCGTTTAATCAGTTGTTTCTTTTGATTATTTTTTTTAATCATATAGGCTAGATTTTGTGTTTCATCGTGACAATAAACACAGTGTGTCCATTATACTAGATAACAATCGGTATAGCCAGCTATTTTCTCCAGGAACATACATTTCACAAGAACAGTACCCTGTCAGTCTAACCTTTCCCCCTTCCTTGTCCTGGCCTTTCTCCGTTTTCTTCTCCTCCTCCTCCCCCTCCACCTTCTTCTTCTTCTCTTCTTCTTCTTCTTCTTCTTTTCTCTCTCTCTCTCTCTCTCTCTCTCTCTCTCTCTCTCTCTCTCTCTCTCTCTCTCTCTCTCTCTCTCTCTCTCTCTCTCTCTCTCTCTCTCTCTCTCAAACCATTTAACGTCTGTTTTTGGCCGGTAATGTGTGAAATGTACATACACACACACACACACACACACTTATATATAATTTGAAGTACACGGGATATTATTGCTTGTTACAAAGTTTGAAACCTGGAACGTCATTATTAAACCAGACAAGAGAACCATCTGGAAAAAAAAAGCTTCCATCTCTGCTGTATGCCTCCAATCCTGGACAAAATTAATTACTTGGAAGAACAAAGTCACCGACACATCTGTTCTTGAGCAGGCAGACTCCAGCTCCCTGAGTATGCACCCTAGGCTGCGTCAGCGCCGTCTCCGCCGGATCAGTCATATGCACCGTATGAAGGATGTATGTATGTATGTATGTTTGTCCGTCGTGTCCGACGATGACCTCCAAAACAGCAGAGGAGGCAGCTGCTGTTTTGGAAACTGGGCAGAAATTTGATTATAGTGGAGATGCCTTGCCCACAGTACATCCCCACTCTCTCGGCCAAGTGGGCATAAGGACAGTCA
>CM054140.1:19654063-19724063 GCA_028751875.1 Rapana venosa | reverse complement strand
ACAGTTCTTGACAATACTCAGACCACCTGTTCAATGCAGCTGAGCTTTCTGTGAGGAGGTTTCCGGAGCTGTCTTCAATGACTGATGATTTGGTTTGAAGTGGTTTTGTGAGTTTCTTCAGGGTGTCGTATGCCTTTTTACTGTTGCCCACTTTCATGTTTTTTTCGATCTCACCCATTGATCACTGATCCACTTCTCTCTGGCCTTTAACACTGACTTCTTCACGAGATTGTTGGCCTCCCGGTATTCTTTAGGGTTGGAAGACCTGGTTGGTTTCAGTGCTCTTCTTGTATCGCAGAGGTCCAAGATGTCATTGGTAGTCCATGGCTGGTGTTTATTCCTCTGACGACCGAGTACCTCCTCTGCTGTTTCTCGGACTGCCTCATTGAAGTTGTTGGTGAGGTCATTGATGTCATTGTCCAGGAGGGTTAATGCCGCAAAACGTCCGCCAAGCTTAGCTTGGAAGATCTCCTCGACATCTGGATTTTTCAGTTTGTCCACGTCAAATTTGATACGTGGGTTTGCAGGCTGTTTGTTTTTCTTCAGCTTCATTTTGAATACCAGCAGCACAAGGTCGTGGTCGCTGCCTATGTCAGCTCCAGGGTAGGTTCTTGTTCTGGCTCTGTTGATGCTGGATTTGAAGCGCCGTGGTGTTAAGATAAAATCTATTTGGTTATGGATCTTGCCGTTTGGCGCATGCCAGGTTGTCCTCCTTGACTGCTTGTGGGGATAGAGGGTATTAGCAATGGTAAGTCTGTGGGTGCAGGCAAACTCCAGCAGACGTAGTCCCCTGTCGTTGGTCTCCCCAGCTCCAACCAGCTGTGGCAGGTCCTCAGAATGTTTGGCATTGAAGAAGGACTAGTGCAAACCATTCAAGCACTATACAACACCGCAAGCAGTGCAGTCCTTCTGAACAATCAGGTTGGAGACTACTTCAAAACCAAAGTTGGGGTCCGACAAGGATGCCTGTTATCTCCAGTCCTGTTCAATCTGTTCTTGGAAAACATTATGAGAGAGACCCTCCATGACTTCCACTCTACCATATCCATTGGCGGCAGACCCCTCAACAACTTACGGTTTGCCGATGACATTGACCTCATGGGCGGAAGTAACACAGAGCTGCAAGATCTTACGACCAGACTTGAGAACAGAGCTGGAGCATATGGGGATGGAGGTGAGCTCGGAGAAAAGTAAAGTACTTGTGAACAGCACGAGCAATGCCACCGCTAAAATTTACATGAACGGCCAAACAACTGGAGGAGGTAGACGCTTTTAAATACCTCGGCGCTACACTCACAAAGGACGGGCGATCGACGACAGAAATCAAAGTCAGAATAGCCATGGCAACATCTTCCATGACAAAAACTCACCACCATATGGAAAAGTAAAGAGATCAGTTTCCCAATCAAACTAAAGCTCTACAAAGCCCTAATTCAGTCGATCCTGCTGTACGGAAGTGAAACCTGGAAATTGACTGCTGAAACAGCAAAGCGAGTCCAGTCATTCGAAACAAAATGCCAAAAAACTACTGGCATATTCCTGGAGAGACAAAACCAATGAATTGTCAGAGTCAAATAACACGGACTGCAGGTTTCCACAGAACCCCCTCAACAGCCATCGCAAGAAGAAGTAAAGCTGGACATGTTCTGCTGACACGTCACCCGCTCGAAACAACTCTGCCCAAAACTACTGCAACTGGAACACGAAGGTGGCATGAGGAGTGGAAGACATAACGCGAAGTCAAGGACTGGCACATCGATCAGAAGAAAATGGACCAGGACTGCAATGACAACGGCACTACGCGCAGAACACGAGGCGAGATGGTACAGGAAGCATCTACCACATCAGTCGTCTGTGACAGGTGACTGACCGCCACAACGCCAAGACGAGTCTGATGATGAATGAGTAGAGTAGTACGCATAGTCAGATAGACAAGAAGGTAGTGTTGAGAGTAGTATAGTGTAGTAGCAGTAGTAGTAGAGATGTAGTAGTAAGTATGTAGTAGTAGTAGAGTATAGTGAGGTATAGTAGTAGTAGTAGTGAGTAGTAGTATAGAGTAGTGTAGTAGTAGAGTAGTAGTAGTAGTAGTGGTAGTATAGTAGTAGTTAGTAAGTAGTTTTAGTAGTAGTAGTAGTAGTAGTAGTAGTGTAGTAAGTAGTAGTAGTAGTAGTAGTAGTTAGTAGTAGTAGTAGTAGTTAGTAGGTAGAGTATAGTAGTAGTAGTAGTGTAGTAGTAGTAGTAGTAGTAAGTAGTGTAGTAGTAGTAGTAGTAGTGTAGTAGTAGTAGTAGTAGTAGTAGTAGTAGTAAGTTAGTAGTAGTAGTAGTAGTAGTGGTGGTAGTAGTAGTAGTTATATATGGTAGTAGTAGTAGTAGTAGTAGTAGAAGTTAGTAATAGTAGTAGTAGTAGTAGTGGTAGTAGTAGTAGTAGTAGTAGTAGTAGTAGTAGAGTGGTAGTAGTAGTAGTAGTGGTAGTAGTAGTAGTAGTGGTAATAGTAGTGGTAGTAGTAGTAAGTAGTAGTAGTAGTAGTAGTAGTAGTAGTAGTAGTAGTAGTAGTAATCATAGTGGCCTTGGCAGAATATAACCACCATCACAATAACAACAGCAGCAGCAGCAGCTGCATCATAATCAACAACCACAACAATACTCTTAATTATTTGATGGTCTGGACTGAAAATGTACGTTTGTATATTTGATGCATATACTGCTGCTGTCTCACACACACACACACACACACACACACACACACACACACACACACACACACAGATATATATATATATCCACCATTATCCCCCTCCATCCCTCACTAACTCCCCTTCTCTGTATGTTTTCTCTTGCAGACGAGGACGACGACTGCAGACGTCACAAAAGGCACAAAAACAGACTCCGGAAACATAAACGAAAACGAGGCCGGAAGCGGAAACGAGGCAAGAAGAAGAAGCAGAAGAGCAACAACAACAAAAACCGTCGCAAGCATAACAAAAAGGCTTCAAACAAAAATAAGAAAAACACTGTACAGAACACAGAGACAGGACAGAAAAGTACCAGACGAAAATCGAAAAATCGTCAACGTCGCCTGTGCAAAAACCGAATGTGCAGATCCAGAAACAGACGACGCTACAACAGTGACTGTCGCGGTAATGGTAGTGGTAGTCGGCAGCGTAGTCAGATTTGAATGTAGTAGGGCTACAGAGTACATACAAGGAGGGAGAAGAAGAGGCAGACAGAGAAAACATGGGAAGACCACATCAGAGAGTGGAGGACTGGCCTTGAGTTGGAACGAATTGCTACAGATAGCAGAGGACTGCAGGGAGTGGAGGAAGCTGGTTGCAAAATCTTCATTGGTACACCCACAGTCTTAGGGGATAGGTGAAATGAAGTGAAGTGACTATAGAGTCTGTGACTTCGCATTGTCACCACTTGTCTCATTCTCTGTGAACGATGGTGGTAGCTCCATTCTTTGGCTTGAAGGATTGTAAGGTGACACTATGCTTGCTCAGTATACTTTTCTTATTAAAACGCACCAGAAATGTGGCTCAGCCAGCGTCTCCTCAGACTTGAATGAGCAGACTGAAGAGCCAATGAAAGTGTGCAAAAGGAATTAGCAGTTCAGGATGAAGTGTTCCAGGAGATCAACGAAAGGAAAGAGAAGTGTAGTGAGCATTTTAACGAGAAACACAGGAACCAGTGTGATGAGAACAGTCTGCTCAAGAGAGTTGGGCCAAAGAGAAAGCATGGAAGGCCAGCAAAATCCTTTACAGACAATGTCCCTAACTTTGCATTCAGCAGTACATAACTCCCCCCCCCCCCACCCCCCTCACACACACGCATGCGCACGCACACACACATACACATGCCTACGTGGGCATCCCTTGCCATTCCCCGCCCTCAATTAATTACAGAAAAACCCATGTGATAATTCAGTCTCTCAGATCATTTTCACTTAACCCCCATTGTTCTCGTGGTGATTTTCCTGTCACTGATTTGTAGGTAGTTTTTTTCCCCCCAGTTTCATTTATGTGTAAACTATTCTTAAAGTATAACTTGAAAATAATGGAGTATGGCTGCCTATAATTATGCCAAGGCACTGAAAAGCCATCAAACAGGCCATCTTCTCATCGAGTGTAGGCCTGCACGTGTACCCTTGGTCTGGCAGTGACTATTCCCATCCAGTGTGATAACAACAATCATGACGGTAGAGACACTGCATGCTGTGGATGACCCCCAGGATATCTACACTTCAGAACGCTCAACACTGTTTGTTAATAATTACTTCAAAAGCGGCCTATATGAACAGTTTCACTGGGCGCACCATCGTTGGAGAAAAAAACAACCACTTTGAAAACTTGATCGAGCACTAAAAGAAAGAACCCCCACCCATTGGTTGATAAAGGTTAGCAGGAGACAGGCCTGTTGCTGCTGCTGATGATGACAGTTACGCTTGCTTCATAATGCTTTCTAGGATGTGACATCAGAATAAGCCGGTTCAGTAGGAAAACAAAGATTCCCTATTCAGTACTCCCGAGACGAGACCACGCATGTGGTTCTATCACATCCTAGTTGCTGACAGGAAACAACTGAAAATCTTATCAAAAGAAAGAAAGAAAGAAAAAGAACAAGGGGTTCTACTAAGTATCACCTAGGCTAGGGACTGATTGACTGAGCCACAGTACCTGGTCTGTTCTGGTTGGTGATCTATATAACTATAGGGAACAAAAGGACTGTGCTGATAGAAGAAGGCCTCTGGTTGTCATGAAACAAGGATGAAAGTTATGTGTGGATGGTGACGAAGGGAGAATCGTTCCTGGAATGATGCTGACTTGACTTGTGGAATGGTTAACTATGGGTTTTTTTAATTAAAAAAAAAGACGGGAAAAAGCTAACCTTCGTTGAGTCTGCTGAGTTTCTGATCAGTTTTATGTAACGAGTGGTGTGTTGTGTGTGTGTGTGTGTGTGTGGTTGTGCGCGTGCGTGCGTGTGTGTGTGTGTGTGTGTGTGTGTGCGTGCGTGCGCGTGTGTGTGTGTGTGCGTGCGTGCGTGCGTGTGTGTGTGTGTGTGTCTGCGTGTGTGAACTTGTCAGGTTTGCTGGCACCTCCAAATCCTTGAGTACTAATTTTACAGATGAGATAATCGCCAAAAAGCTATGGTACACAACGCAACGCATTTAGCGCTTAAAAAGACCACGTTATTTTGTGAAACCTTTCTCAAAGGCAAACAAAAGCACATGCAGAAACATATAAAATAGATGGTGGCATACTAGGGTTTTTTTTAAAAAAGCGACACCATACAATATACAATACAATACAGTGCAATACAATTATATCAATATCAGTCAGTCAATACATGCCAATGTTACAGCACAAGGATAAGTTTAATAAAAATGTAGGTAGGCCTACAGTGTCAATGCTGTCAAGAGGCAAAATGCTTTTGTGGTCTGAACTCGCCTGAGGAGTCAGGTTCGAGTCGACACAGAACTGTTCAATGATTTGAAGGATTTTCGATTTTCCCCTGGAGCTGACTTTGGCTCTGACTCCATTTTCTTTAGACAAAATAAAACAAACACAATAGGCCTACAATGCAACACCATACAGTACAATGCAATGCAACACAATAGTACAATACTATACAATGTAACACCATGCAATCCAATACAGTACAACACAGCACAATACAATACAACACAACCCAATACGTATGTATGTTTGTCTGTCGTGTCCGACGATGACCTCCAAAATAGCAGAGGATGCAGCTGCTGTTTTGGAAACTGGGCAAAAATTTGATTATAGTGGAGATGCCTTGCCCACAGTACATCCCCACTCTCTCGGCCAAGTGGGCATAAGGACAGTCAGCGTTGGAGATGTTCTCCAAAGGCCAACCAGCCCCCAGGGCTGCAGCACATAACGACTGTGCGAGTCAAGCCTCCTAGTCAGAGAGTCATAGTCGATCACTAAAGACTAAGCTGTAAAGTGGAATTCCATGAGTGGGAAAGCCACTAGACTAAGCTGTCAAATGGAATTTCATGAGTGGGAAAGCCACTGGTCATACAGCCTCTCACTTTGCTGTTGCCCCCAGCGTCAATGGTTTAATCAAGAACTGTGATAAAGCCCAGGCGCTACAATACAATGCAATACAACACAATAGTACAATACAATAAACGACCATCATTCGTCAGTGCTCGCCAGTCTGCAGCAGTGAGGTAAGTTAACAATTATGGTAAAGTCTCCCAGCTGCAAAGGGACAAACTTCCTCAATGACCCCTAGGTCATCTGAAGATACAGGTGGTTTGAGAGCTGCTGAGTATTCATTTGAGAGGATTTTCCTTGGATTAAAGGCACAGGATATGAATCCCTCTTCCTAAGATGAGACTGTAAACATAGGTTCCATGTTCAAATACACATCATCTTGCACACATAGGCCTACCTAAAGTCCGTCCATCTTTAGTAGAGGTAGGCCACAATAAGCCGACGGTACGGATGGCACGAACATAATCAGCATGCAGTATGCGGTTTGGAAAGAGATAGTTCCAGACGGGTTTTAGTCTGGCAGAGATACACAGCCACAATGTTCCGTGTGGTGCCAAAACAAATCAATGTTCTAATTGCTGGGATACCTCAGTGTCCAAACCAAGCTCCATTCACTAGCCAATCTGAAAATGTTGAAAAGTTGAAACTTAAGAGGAACTTTTCTCCAGGACCATCCTCCATGGCACAGTGATTAGTGTCTTGGGTTACGAGTTGGAAGGTCATGGGTTCGAATCCCAAAAAGGGATTTTTGTGACTCCTGCCGGCTTCTACCCATTGTCAGTTTGCTGTGGGTTCATTGGGAAGACTGTGACCACACAGTCGAGCTTCATCCACTTTACGAATGTGATTTTGAGAGTGTTGCTCAAATTACCTGACCAACACTCCAGGTGTCTATATTTTCTCTCTCGGACCATTTTTATAGGAAGCGTAGAGTACAGCCTTGTCAAGTAATCTCAAAACACATGCAATTCCATAGCAGCATCACTACATGATCCTCATCACCATTGATCATCATACAATAAAAGATAAATGTATCTGATTTTGTGGCCTCAGTTGCTCTGGTCTAAAGGAGGCCACAGTTTTGGTGTCCCGTACACCTCTGTGCCTGTAGTGAGGCCTTCGGGATTGGAATTTCCCGGGAGGGGGTTGTTGGAAGGACTTTGGGGAGTACACCACCCCCAGGACGTCTCACTTAGTCTGGTCCTGACTAAGTTATCATTGTCGTCAGTAGGAGGCTTAGTAGGCAGTACCTAGCGTACGCTAGCTCAAAACGTGCTCTACTGAACACTACCAAAGTGACCTAGCAGCAGTGCAGAGCTCCTCTGGCTGGTGGCCCTACAGCGGCCTGAGATTGATAAGTTCTATGTGCACTTCCGATCTGGAAGATGCAACGTAACTTGAGGATGCGACATAAGGGATGTGGGTATGGCTGGGGCAGAGAGAGATAGAAACGAGGGGCTTGGAACAGCAGGACAGGAACGTCACAGAAGATGAGGCAGTACCCAAAACAGAAACAGCTTTGTTTCCAGAGTTAGGAACAATCTAACAAGTTTGTCAGTGTAGGTGAAGCAGTACTGCTGGTATTCTCTTCTTCCCCATGAGAATACCAGAAGCTCTTCCAGCGTTAACTATTATTATTATCTTTTTGGAAATAAACCGTTGGCTATTTCTTCCATTCTTTCCCATTGTTTTTCAATCCACTTTCCCTTAATTACCTTGCCTGTTCCTGTCTCCCCTTTGTTTTTTCCCCAATGGTTTTGACTTAAATGCATTAGGATCCCAGCGGAGCCATCCAATTCAGAGAATATACTATTAACCAACCATCGCACTAACGGTTTTTATTGTTCAAGAGAGTTTCAACACGTTTGTGTTTATCGATGGTCGGCGAAAACTCATGCAGATGTACATCTGGTCCAACAAGCAGTGCTGCACTTGTCAGAATTGCAGAGCTGTATGCCACTTTTCAGTCTCTGCGTGGAATCTGGACTGTGCTCCCAAAGAAAAGTGCACTATCACTAGTGCAGTGCCATCCCTTTCTCTCCCCATGAATTTACCTATGAAAATGGCCTTTTTTCCCTCCTCAGAATCTACAAAATTTTACTCCAGACATCTCATGTTTCCTTGGGTTCTTTTATGTGTGCTAAAAATGTACGTTGCACACAGGTTCTGGGTGTATTGTCTCATTACCTTTAAGAGATGAGCACCCTAATCATCTCTTACAGTCCAATAGTTTGGACAAAGTCAGGACTCAGACATGGGACCTGTACATCATCTCATCTGAAAGAGGAGATCCCAGGCTAGCATTCATAGTCTAGTGGATGAGGGAGTCTGGGTTCAGACAGGATACACACCCTTGACTTCTTTTAGAGGGGTGCACTTCTGCTAGACCACTAGACGGCAAGACCTGACTTAGTGACTTCCTCCTTCTTCCCAATCTGAACATACATCTGGCCAAGATACATTTGGCATGTGACAGCCATGCTTTCCATATGGCTTCAGCAGTGGCATACCTGTACATGCAAAATAATTTCGTTCCAGGCTACACGGGTTTCATGCACTGAAGATGTTTTGGGCAAGGCGTGTTGATCCAGAGGGTGACAAGTTAAAAGGTGACAATTTTTTGTTTTTTTCACCACTTCCATTACTTAGAGTCATGGCAAACATTTATTATGATGCTCCCCTTATAAAGGCAGTTTGAAAACTGTTAGAACTGCCCTTGAGTTTTGTTTTGTTTTGGAATTATTTATGACCATCAGGACATCCATTCTTCATCATGACCATAACAACTCAGTGACAATAGAGAGATATGTGATCTGAAGGGCAGTTCAAGCTTGTATGTGTTGAGGAGGAGCTGTTTTATAGAGTGAATATTTGTTCTGACTCTGTCCTTTTGGCTTTGTATAACTTTCAAGCGAGATTTAAACCAAGAATGCTGTATGAATGTACACAAAACATCATGTTTTCCCTACCATTACGCTCATTTAACTTTCTCAGAAGAGTGGACAAGTGGTACAGATAACATGAATATTGAAAAATACCCAGCATGCATTCATGGCATCATTAGCTCATCAGTTGTGCTTTATTGGTGAAATATTGGCTAAGAGGCCAACATGGAGTAGCTTTTTATATGGAATATTGTGCTTGCTGTTACATTCGTTTGAGAACACATTATCAAAGAAGGAAGATAGAAGATGGTTAAAATGTTCCCCTGCCCAACATGTAAGCTGCGAGGTTCTGGGTTCAACTCCCAGCCTTGCTCTTTCACCCAGTTTGACAAGAAAAACAAACTGAATGCCAGAGTCCTTTTGATAAGACTATAAACCAAGGTCCCATGTGTGAATGCACACAGAACATCTTCAGTACATGTTAAAAACCTGTTCCACTTTTCAGAAGAGTAGAACGTTTCGTGCCGGTAGGAACAGATGACAAAATTGTTAAAAACGCATGCACACAGGTGTCATGTTTAGACACCATCCCCTAAGTTGGAATGCAGCTACCTAAACTGGGTTGGGGGGATGTTGCACACACACAAATCTCACCATTGGTGAACCTCAGAGCTCTAGCAGAGGAACAGGAAAATATACTTTTTTTTGGTAAAACCCGAAAGAAAGAAAAGGAATCATATTGTAATTCAAGTCTGCCAAGATTGGCAAGAATAAGTCTGAGTATCTTTTTTACATACATAAAAAGCACACAGCAAGCATCCAGCACATACTTCGATTATGTTGTCCTTTCTTCCCCCTTTGTCTCTCATAATTATACACAGGCATTCTCATTGTCCATCATTTTAACACACACACATACACACACTCTCTCTCTCTTCCATGAAACACCAATCTAAACACATTCAGAGACCGAAACAAGACAAATTTATTCATGATTCCTGCAAGGTCACTCTTCAGGCTAAAGACAGCCACAGTGATAGAACTGTTCTTGATCAACCCTTATCATCAGGTATGTTTTCCATGCTTTGGAAAAACTGCAAACACATCTGAACTGGTATGGAGGCGAGCCTTTTTTTTTTTACATCAACACTACAGGGAGCCTAAAAACGCCCACAGTACTTGTTATGAACATAGGCCAAAATGTACATGTGTTTCTGTTCAATTTCTTTCTTTCTTACAGTCAAAAACAATGGCAGTTTCACACAGTAATAAGGAATACAAGAGATAGCAGATGGACATGCATACAAATATCCACACACATACAAACACATACACACTGCTTTACATGACAAAGGGATAAAAAGATGGTAGTCAACATTCATTTTGCACGTGCACGCACACACACACACACCAAAAAATGACCACAACCTCCACCATGGAAAGACAGGCAGACGAAAACTCTCATTCAAAGAATACACATGTATGAACCAAGGAGAAACAGATGGCAGCTGTAAACCCATGAAGCGCATAATTATCCTTCATTGTCTTGGATTCCTTTTTTACTCCATAACTGTTTTAGGAATTCTAAAGCTAATAATTTACCCTCCTCACATCACAACAGGATCAAAGGGGCAGTTTGGTAGCCATGTACAATTGTGAGATAGCCAACAAAATGAGGGGGGAGAAAACTGATGGAAGCAGTTATTTCCCTTTTTAACATACATGTCTTGTATGAACTCCTACACTCCTTGCTTTGAAATTTGTGAAAAAAATATATAAAATGCTATAATGTTTCCCCTTTTGTCGTCATAATACACAAGCTAACTTGACGGCAAAACAATCTCACACAAATGAGGGTTTTTTCAGGATGTGAAAAAGTTCCTTCTTGCAAATACAGAGAAAACGTTCACTAAACAGGCAGTTTTCACATCTACAGGGACTGGTCATGTAATATGCACAGCTTTGAACTTGTTCACATGTGAAAAAGACACCTCTAATAATGATTGAACTCCTTACATTGGATCAGTTGTCCTTTTCCAACAATGACTATTGTGTTTTTCTTTCACTTTCTCCTACCTAAATCCTTATAAAAACCATCCCGTAACACAAACCTCAGCCCTGATGAAACCACACTGTAACACAACAGGAAAATAACTAACGATGAAGCTTTCCTTAACCAGCAATACAAATATTAACTTATCTGACAACACGAATAGAGGCTCTGTACACCAATGGACTATAACCAGACAGAAAAGCAAAAATCGCACAGGAGTAATGTATAATCAATCCTGATTTCCAAACTGGCTTTCGTTTTTGAGCATGACAATCACATTTCTCCCCCAAACCTACATGTCTGCGAATAGTGAGCCATGTACTAAAGCAGCACTGTGTCTGCACATGAAGCACAAACACAAGCCACCACGCACTGCAGAGGGTAGGTAACTTCACTTAAATGTCAGGGGAAGGTAACTTTACACAAATGTCATGCCCACACAAAATTCACCAGAAATGATGACACAAGCTTCCTATGCAATTTCTGCTTTTCTGCACAGTTGTAATTCACTGGTGACAGAGCCACACTCAAGTGAGATGCACTTACTCCATGCGGTCAGATAAGAACACAGAAAGTTCAACGAAAACCAGATTTTTGATTGGTCACCACATGTTTGCACCCCTGCTGCAGGGAATAATAAAATAGGCTGCATAATCCAGTCAGAATAGCGAGTCAGTTTCTCTGTGGTGTCCATAGCAGTTCTGCAGTCACAAGCTCTTCTCTAGGCACTGGCAACAGTGTGAACACTGGAAACACTGTGGTCTGGTGGTGTCTAGTCCTGGCCGCCCCACTGGTTCTGCGACAGACACAAGGCAGCACTTCCACTTTCATGTGATCTTACTAAGTATGGACCTCTCTCTCTCCACACAAACACACACACACACATCCACCCTCAAACATAGCTTGTACTACCTGGTCATCTTAAAGGGTTATAAGTGTTTGGAGATTTTGGGATACCAAACACCCAGAATCACAAGAGCAAACAAAGAATGTGAAGTCCTGAACCATGAGGATGCATCCATCTGCTTCTTCAAAATTATACATACATACATCTTATCTACTAAAGCTTCTTGCACTGCCACGTGTAAGTCACTTCTGTTTGGAAAGACCAACCAAACAGTACTGAATGAAAGAAGACATTGCTATCAAAATCAACAAAAAAGAAGACATCTGCAGAGCAATTTTTCATTACTGATTCTTCTTCCCACAAGAGGAAAATATCTCATCATTAGACTACAAGTCGTCATAATAGACTAAAACTAATTCTTATGTTAAATCACAAATCTCTAAAACAAAAACAATCCATCCCTAACAACAATTAAAAAAAAAAATCATCCGAATGAACAGAACCCCTAGTACATCAACGATAACATGGTTCTGATGTGAAGCGTCAACATGTACCATTCCCATTTTTCAAACTTACATCTTGTCTGTTCTGTCCGGCGGTTTTCTTCTCAATGGTCAGAGCCAGCACCTGTGACCTGAAGGCCAGGTTCTTGGTCTTCTCGATGACTTGCTGGTAAGGAGACACTGCCTGCGTCCCCATCACCACATGGCCCTGGAATAACGCCACGGAAAAGATATGTAGTGATGCATGTACTGACAAATGACACCGGGAAAGATATGTAGGGATGCATGTACTGACAAGTGACACCGTGGAAAAGATATGTAGTGATGCATGTACGACAGTGACACGGAAAAGATATACTATGTGCAATGAGATACTACAAATAATACCATGCAGAAGATGTAACTCTTGTAATGATGCATGTACTGACAAATGACACCGTGGAAAAGATATAACTATCGTGCAATGATGCATACACTGACAAATAATACCATGCAGAAGATGTAACTATCTTGTACTGATGCATATACTGACACACATACATCTAGGTGATCATATGTGTAAGTATCACAACTACTACATGCATAACTTACTCATATGTTATAGATACACACGAAGTAATGAGCACATTTCTCCAGTGCACAGTTTATTTGGCAGTCCCCCCCCACCCAATGTTTTTAACAATGACCCTAAACAGATTTTCGTTCGCCTGACTTGTTCTTTCCTGGTGAACTTCTTAGTGAATTTGCCAAAATTGTATTATTAAAGTGAGTTATTTCCTTTACAAGACATACACTTTCCAAGAAGATAGCTTTCATGAAATCAAAATTCTTTGTCCTGTTTCTTTCCTGATGGAGCATACCATAGCAAACCATTTCAGAATTTTTTAGGAAAAAAAAGAGAATTAGATGGAAGTGGAGAGAGGTGCTCAATCCACATATCACTAAATATGCTACCACTCTTTTCTGTTCTTATTTTCAGCTTTTATCTACAGGTGTAGCACTACCTTCCGCTCTCCACAGAAATGATTTTTAATAAAAAATATCAGGTCTTTCAATCTGACCACCTCTTACCGACCAAAAAAAAATCTGCCTTTATTTTAAAATTTTTTTTACCCTTATGACAGTAGACTGTCACAACAAATTTTTTAAAAAGCCCAAAATTAAGTCAAACCAATAACAGTTAAAAATTTGTTGTGAAGCAGAACCAATCAAACAGAGACAGAACTCACCAGCTTGGAGTCGATCTTGGCATCCAGACGAGCGTTGCGGATCAGGTTGACGATCCATCTCTCTGCTTCATCAGGGGACATGTTCAGCTTCTCTGCCAGCATGCTGTCAACACCAGAGAGCCACTCTTTATCCTAACTAGACATCATCTTGCAGCGGATGGACCCACAAAAGGTTACACACAAGAGAAGCCATCCATTCATTTGAAAGAAGAAGTCCCAACATTTCAAGCTAGATTTGTTTTGTTTTTTTAATGGTAAATAACTTGTTTTATTTCAGTGAAAAGGATTTTTTTTCAAGGAAAAAAAAGCATCCCCCCCCCCCCCCCACCATTTTTTAATTTTTATGGTTACAGACTTTTTATTTCACTGAAAGGGGCTTACGTAGTGTCTGCACTCATTGTCTCCTTTTCTTTATCTCTCCTTTTCTTTATCTCACACACTACAAAGCACACACACAGAAACATAATGACATAAATACATGATCAAAGGCATATTTTCCTTTTAACAATGAACATCTAAATATACCTGCATCATCAGTACACCCTAGAACCACAATTTCTATTACTACTACAGCATTAGAAGAAAAAATTGTATTTTCCTTGCATAAATATCTGCCCTTGTATACACACACACACACACACCCCTTCTCTCATGTTTCAGATAAGCCTGTTCCCAGATCACCATACATGCATATGTATTTACATGGACACACACATGTATAGAACTTACGTGATGCTGATACATTCGTGGATGCGGCAGAACGTCTCAAAGATGAGGAGACGGGCATTCTCGATGAAGTCTTCCAGACAGGCCACCAGGAAGAAGTCGTTCATCAGCACCACCTCACACTCCCTCAGCTTCTGCTGGGCCCCGCTGAAGTCGAAGTTGACGTACAGGCACATCACAAACTCAGTGATGGGGTCCTTGTATGTGTAGGACTCCTGAAACCATCACCAAGAAAAACCAGGTTCAAACCATGAAGAAATCAGAAATACGGTGATATTTTCTACATCAAAAAAATAAAAAAGGATTATCATAGGGCAGGTCAAGTAGTTCCTTCTCATATATAGCAGGATTTGCTCACGTGGCAGCTTTTGCTTTTCACTATAGCTGGCACATTTGTATGGGTTACGGTAAAGAAAAACAAAAAATATATATCTAAAAAAAAATAACTCTTATGAGCTAGTGAATGAAAATTTAAAAACTGAGAAATGTTACATTTAGCCAGATTACAATGGAAACAAAGTTTTGTTTTACCTTTGATAATCTTTTTACAAACCTTTCTCTTTAATAGTTCAAGCCTTTTTCTCTTTCAAAGTTCATCTTGCTCCCGAGAACAGCAAAACCGTATATTAACCAACAGCAAAACCGTATATTACCCAAAACTCAACAGGCTTAGGTCACACATGACTCAATCACAGAATTTCAATGTACACTTCCATACAGTAGGAAAGCATTCACTCACCTGCTGGATGACCTTCACCAGGTCCTTGAGCACCTTCTGGCGACGCCCTTTGTTGGTGATGACAGCGGTGGTCAGATAGCGCAGGATGTGGGGGCACATGGTCTGGATGGCGTTCAGGTACCTGTAACCAAGAGTCCCTGCCTATGCCCATTCTATTTACCAGGCTTATTTTCATGCAGTGTTCCTGGCACTGCCACAAGACTGAGGAAATATACTCCCCTGCCAAATGAGAAGACAATCTTTTGTTACCTTCAGTATCAAATTCTAGAAACATACTTTCGATTCCCTCACATCTTTGTCAACTGCTGCGATGAAAATTCTTCAAACCTAAAAATTCTGCAGGCTGCTTCTTGACTTGCACATGGCAACTGCTTGTATCTCTATCAACCTAATAATTCCTGCATGCCAGTATGCTTTCTTATAACTTTATAGTCAAGCTTCTGTTTTCTTCAAACAGCACACTCAAAAAGCTCTCTGAGGGGGTGTTTTATAGGTTCATTAGATCATGTGTTTTTCAATATTACAACTTCTACTAAACACATATGCCTTTCTAGCACACTTTTGCTTTTTATTAGCCCTTTGATTTCAACAGAAAAGAGCGCTTACCAGAATTCTGAACTCTAAAAATGGGCATCAAAGACACTGTTGACATTGCAAGACGTTCTTGAACCCTTTTTTGCATCAACTCTAACTATTGAATATGATGAAGATGGCTCACACTCAGAAATTGTTCATGCTTTATAGACTCGTATATTTCAAGTCCTGCCTCACAGATGTTTGGTATTTTGGGTTTGAAAAAAAAGTGAAATACCTTGAAAGAAGGGATTTTTTTTTTGGGGGGGGGGGGGGTAACATACACGAAGCTTACTCACAATGGCTGGTAGAGGAAAAGGTCGATGATGAGATCCCGTCCTTTGGCGTGGTTGAAGAAAACAAAGAGACTCCAGTGAATCATCCATGTACGCTGCTGCAGGCCCACCAGTGCATTGGGAAATTGCTGTACAGTGCAAAGAAAGGACATGATAAAACCAGACATCCTCTCTGTGCTCTACAAAACAGTTTCCTAATCTTTTTTTTTGACAAATTACATACACGACACAGAAATGTACCTGTCAAGTATTTTTGCCAGAATCCTGTCAAAATTTAGGTTAACGGTTGTGAAATAGTCTAGAGGCAGATGGATTTTCTATCAGTATGAGTATTGGTAAAAAACAAAAAACGCAGTGGTCTTCCATAAACACGTTATGAAATAGTCTAGGCAGACTGATTATCAGTATTGGTTTAAAAAAAAATGCAGTGGTCTTCCATAAAGACATACCTATCACTTATCTAAAAACTAGTGGTGCTTTTACAAATTTACACCCCCAAAATGTTCCCTTGTCTCTTCACACCACACAAGACACACACACAGAAACACACACAAATGCATGCATACACAAACAAGACTCACATTGGCATCAATGATTTCTTGCACTTTCTTGAGGTCTTCCAGAGCAACATCCCAGCTCTGCATCAGGATCTCACTGGCCAGCTTCCCCCAGCACGCATTCATGAAGTTGGGGTCCGATACTGGCAACTGACAAAAACACAACCAGCAAAATTCATCAGTTAACACAGTATCTTTCATCAACCCCATGAATTTTAAAAAAATATGAAATCTAAATAAAAAAGTTCTCTGACAAACAATGATGCAAATACATTCAAACAATAGCTTGTTTTCTTTCCATATGTTTTTCATGCATTTTTAAAGTATGAAAATCTATTAAACAAATAAGAAATCATAATAAGCTATTTGCTGCTTTGATTGTCTGAGCAAATTGTTTTGAAAGTCAAATCTTGCCTCTAAAACTAAAACCCTACAAACCACAAAATCTGAATACCTCCAACTTTCTGCGACTATGTGGACCAGTTTTCTAACTTCAGCTTTGCTGGTTTATCAATGAACTGGAACAAGCACTGGAGTTTCATGGCAAACAAACTGGCCCTATCTAATTAAGAAGAAACCACATTTCTCTCAGGGCTAATGTTCCTACAGAAATTATTTTTTTTACATCAGTATTTTGTGAAATACGCTAGGTTTCAGTTCTTGTGTCATGAATACACAGGGCGATGTGTCCTGGTATGGATTCATGTTTCAAAATGTTCAGACTTATATGGCATATCTACCCAAATTTACACAATGAATCACAAATTGTCACTTTTCCTAAAACAGTTTCGGGTCATGACACAAAACAATAGATACAGTATGAAGTAAACCACGCATGTCGTATACAAGCACACACACACACACACACACACACACACACACACACACACACACACACACACACACCACACACACACAGGCCACTATCAAAGTGCCTTACCAGAACACGGACAAAGTACAAGTACTCAGCGGTGCCAGAGTAGTTGCCACACTCGTACTGGAACTTGGCATACTTGTACAGTGTGTCCAGCATCTGCTGTTTGAACTGATAAACAGAAAACAAATTATATCATCAGATAAAAATGCGCACCTTCTGAACAAAAATTCTAAACTAATAAGTTTTTGTTTTGTTGTTGTTGCTCAAAACTCTTTCCAAAATAATGTGGTAATCCTTACTGAGAATGTAATACACTCTGTCTCCGATTCAAACAACTACACTCATAGTTCTGTAGTATATTTATATATACTTGGGGGAATGGGTGGAACCAACACACTGCAGCATGAATCCTGAATTCCCTATTCACAAATTTTCTAGCAACATTGTCAAATCAGTACAAGCAAAAAAAAAGTTTTCCTCCAAGGAAATGAGAAAGACTAAAACAAAAAGACCATACTGCACTCAAGAATCTAGAAAACTCTCAAGGCCCTGAAAGGGTGTAGGGGAAATATCCTGACAGATATTTTACTATTGCCATATTCATCATCACTTTCTACTGTATAATAAATCAAAGGTGGTTTTTTTTCTTTGAAAAAAATGTAATTGAAACTTTTTTAAAGCATAAAAACAGAATAATTCTTAATAATCCAAGTAGCAAAGCACTTCGTGACCTCCTTTTGAAAAAGTGCTCCACACTGTTTTTTAAAATAGAGAGAGAGTAAACAAACTCAATGTTTTAATGAGGAAATGAGTAAGTTGGATGGGGACATTTGCACGCCTTGGTTCATACAGTTCCCCTAATTCACCAGCTGTAAATGGGTACTTCTTTAAGATCAGGAAGATAAGTTAAAGCAGGAGGGAGAGGAGATGGGTGGCCTCAATATGCTGGATAGATAAGTGAGTCTCTGACGCCTGCTCCCTAAGAACCTAAGGTAATAGGGAACTCCTTACCTCCTCCTTAAATGGATAAGCCAGGGGCTTCATTACACCAGCCCTCAAGAAAAAAACAAACACCACCTCCCCCAAAAACAACAACATCAAAAGGCAAACAAACATGAAAAAATGTATAACATATACCCAATAAAGCTAACAATAAACTTAATCACTTATACATGCAATCAACTACTCACGTTATCATTCAATTATATAATAATTATATAATAGTGATGGTAAACTAAGAGAGAGAGAGAGAGAGAGAGAATGGGATGGTAACCCAAGAGGGTGAAGACAGGACAGAGTGCTAAACCTGGACATTTTTTCCACACATACTTCAACTCTGGAGGTGTATTTTTTACTCACCCCATATTCCTTGTACAGGAAATCAAACAGCTGACGTCCATCCCTGAAACCATTCATTCATGAATACCTTTTACAAATTACTAACAAGGAAACAAACCACAAAACCCCAACATATTTTTTCTGAGCATGCACACTGGAATGAAAGCTGCCCCAAGCACAGCACAAACACAATCTGCCACAAGTACCTAAAGGAGATCTATATATATGAAATTAAAACTAATAAAAGGGTTTATCTCTCTTCTCAACAAGAACGGTGCAAATGATTGGTTTTCTACACAGTCACTAACAAAGTGATGACCATGTCAAGATGACAAAAGAACAATCATAAGTAGTTATTTTCTTCACCAGTAAATGATGTAAAAAGACACAAAGTTAAGAATGAAAGTAAGTTGTCAGTGTGTGTGTGTGTGTGTGTGTGTGTGTGTGTGTGTGTGTGTGTGTGTGTGTGAGCACTTGCTTTAATATGAAAACTGATCGAATGGGTAGTTAGTGCAATCTACCTTTATCTTGATCCTTCAACCATAAATTTCTTAATTCATAAACACTTTTGTTTTAATTTCCATGAGCTTGTATAATTCTTCTACCAAAAAATAGCTATCATAAAATCATATTCTTACAACTAATTTAAAAAACAAACAAAAATAAACATGAAACCGCACCCCTCCCCCCCCAAACTACCACTCATTCAATCTGCAAACTTAAGAAACAACCATAAGGTCAAAAGTAACAAATCAACCCGCCTTTTTAAACACAGACACCATACACAAGCAGTATACAAACCACAAACTTAATAAATTATGATCAACCAATCACACCAAAAAAAAACCCTTCAAAAACCACTCACCGAGAGCTCTGAATCTGTCGCTGGACCTCGGGCTCCTCAAAGATCTTGGTGATGACATCAGTCTCTGCCTGCAGGCTCTTAAGCTTGCCCACCACCTCCTGACGCTTTTCCCGCAGAGCTTCACATCACCAACACAAACCATACAGTGAGTGATAACGGTCAGTAAACACTTTGTGTAAAAATTTTACATTAATGGCAGGCCATAGGGCCTTAAGGTTCAGTGCAAATGCAACGATTAGCCACTCCTGAACAAGTCATCCCTTACCTGCTCGAGGTGAGGCCTGCTTTTGCAGACAAGGGCAAAGGTGAAGGGCAAGTGTTCTGCGCCCTTTAAAAATAACTGTTCACTCCACTGCCTTGTGGAT
Source organism: Rapana venosa (assembly GCA_028751875.1). Taxonomy (NCBI): domain Eukaryota; kingdom Metazoa; phylum Mollusca; class Gastropoda; order Neogastropoda; family Muricidae; genus Rapana; species Rapana venosa. Next base: position 19,704,186 of record CM054140.1, on the reverse strand, counting down.
TAGAGTTTTTACTCAAGGCTACGTCTCATTGCGGATACCAATTAGTTGGCGTCAGGAAGGGCATCCAGCCATGAAAATCCTCGCTCCAGGCAAAAACAAATGATACGTCAAATTCAAAGAAGGCTCATCAATGTCAAACCCCCCTGGGAGAAACATGACCAAAAAAAATAAGAAGAATGGCAGGCCATAATTAATTAAATTTATGTCTTATTTAGTAAATGTGCACTGTAGTGTGAAGAAAATTAACCATCCATTGAAATCATTAATATTAACTTCCAAAATATCGGACTTACAAAACAGCAATAAAGGAGTTTGATTTTTTTCCAGTACTTACCTACAGGATCTCGCTGATCAGGATAAAGGTTTTTATGAACATCCATAGCAAAGTCCACCATGTTTGTGTTGCTCAGCAGATTCAGCTTTCCCTTAAGCATGTCCTTCTCATCGTAAAGCTGGAGACAGAAAACAAATAGTTCAACACAATAACTCAATATTTAATCATTATTTTTTTGCGTTCACTGAGGGGGATACCTGGATTGGTAACACCCAAATCCCTGCCAAATGTTTCCATTCTTTTTTGTACCTTTTTTCTGTTTTAAGCTACTCTTAATTTTGAATCACTAGTAATATTGAAAAGTAATCTTTACATTCTTTTGTCACAGCAATATAATTAGAAAAATAATATGTGTATCTTATCACCAGTCACTGAGTCAGATCAAAGATCAACATCATGAAATGAAGCTTGAAGTGTTGTGACTTGGTAATGTTGCTTTTTACACAGTTACACTTACAGTCCTAGTTGGTATAGGACGTTTTAATTTTTGTCAGAATATCAATAATCAAAGCTTCTCTATATAAAATAATTGAACTTAGTTTTGACGTTCAGCTTTAAGCAAGCTGCTTGTCAAACTGGATTCGCTCTTTTTTATTTATGTATTTATTTACTTTATTCTTTTATAGAGGATAATGGAATAAGCACTTATGTGCTTCTTTACATCCAGTCCCCGTGTCCCCAGTTTTGTAAATTCTCTCATCTGTTCCATGTGGATCAGTGTTCTACAGATAACCCACCTGCCTAGAATTAGAAATCGAAAAGTCTGAGTGTGTGTGGTAGTTCGATCCTGTTTAGGCCCAAAGCTTTTGCCCCATCCATAAGATGATGAGTCAATGAGTGGTGGTCTGGGTGCTACTGCTAGTCTACAAGTACAACTACCAAGGTCCCATGTGTTACATATATAATTATTTACTATTTATCGCATGTAAAAGAACCCACAGCAACTTGAGAGTTGTCCCTGGGGTAAAAAAAATCGTAAAATACAATAAAATTGTACGGTACTGGGGTAGGCAGGTCTGGGGAATGCAATGTTATGCATTTTGATTTATGGGTGGCGCTGTTCTTGTGCCAGTTGTGGCGACACACTCCCTAGGGGAGAGCAGCCCGAATTTCAGGCAGAGAAATCTGGCGTGACTTAAAGTGGCATAATTTTTTTTTAAATGAATAAATAAATAAATAGTCAAGAACTAGCCTAGTTCTACGTACTGCTACAAGGTTCTTTTCAACGGAAATTTCCTGTGGCAATTCTTTTCAGATCAACCACTAGAAGTTATTTTGATCATGTACCTGTATTAGGGAGCACAATGAGTACTTGAATAAATGTGTCAATACTGAAGAAGGTGGAGACTTCAGTAATGAAGAACACGCGGGGAACTTAGTGGTAAAAGTACAACTCTGAACATATGTGCCCCCTAAACAAATTTCGCAGTTACAATCTAAGAAATATATTTGCTTTATAGGAATCAAGGATATTTAAAACAAAGAACTTTCTCCTTACCTCTTTTACTGATAGAAATTCCAACAGAGGAAATACAAGATGACGGTCTAAATATTGACACAATATCGGCGTCAAATCGTACTTCTCCATGTTCTCCATGTTGCCGGCGCAAAGAAGGATGTGACGTCAAGTAAAGCAGTCAAAGTCTAATCAGATAGGCTATTAGTTTCGCACATTGGCAAATAGGCGAGTGGTCTCGTCATTAAAACAAAATTTCCTTTTCTTTTCCTGTTTAAATCTATTTCACTTCACATTTTAGTGACACGTGCGTGTGTGAGCTCGTGCACATAGACGAATACGGAAAGGGAGGAAGAAATGGAACGATACGGAAAAGTTTGAGGAAGGACAATGACAATGACAAATTCTTTTATTTCGAGGATAATGAATAAGCACTCATATGCTTTTTTACATCCAGTCCCCGCCCGTAGGGATACATCTTAATAATAACCCAACACTTATACAGTCTCACAGTAGAAACATGGGGAAATAACCCTTTTCAAAACAGCCCCCCCCCCCCCCCAACAACCCCCCTCCCCCCCCAAAGCAAACTAATAAAAGAAAACCCTAAAAACACCCCCCACTCACCCCCCCCCCCCCCCCCACCCCAGAGAAAAAAACACAATAACCAAAACAAACAAAACAAAACAAAGTGAAAGAAAAACCAAACCAACAAAAGAAGAAAAAAAGGGGAAAAAAGAGAAACAAACAACAACAACAAAACCAAGAAGAATAACAACTAAACTTAATAAGTCATAAAGATAAACATCTACACATCGTCAAAATGGTACATATACTTGTTACACATAACAATAAGATATTGAAATAGGGCACTCATTAAGACTTAAGTACAGAGGACAAGTCCAATAAGTATTGAAAATATAAAATATGAATCCTTCATCAGGATACACCATAACTATAAGCAAAACGATAACAGGTGAGAGAGAGAGAGAGAGAGAGAGAGAGAGAGAGAGAGAGAGAGAGAGAGAGAGAGAGAGAGAGAGAGAGAGAGAGAGAGAGAGAGAGAGAGATAGACAGACAGACAGACAGACAGACAGAGACAGAGAGTGTGTGTGTGTGTATTTCAAAGATAATATCCAATAATATATAATTCCCAAAACAGTACACGATCACCATCAACACTCATTTTTGATTATACTCGTTTCAAATTGTATGTCATGATAATGAAATAAACTCAATACCCATATATTCACACAATAAAAACAAGAAACAAAACAAAAGAAGAAATCCAAACCTATACAGTCATTGAGGGAGAGAATGTGAGTGAGTGAGTGAGTGAGTGTGTGTGTGTGTGTGTGTGTGTGTGTGTGTGTGTGTGTGTGTGTGTGTGTGTGTGTGTGTGTGTGTGTGTGTGTGTGTGTGTGTGTCTCAGGGATAATACTAAATATATAATACTCACAGAGCACACGATCAACACCAACACTTTTTAATTATACTCATACAAATTGAATGTCATGATAATAAAAAATAAGTGCAATATCCATACACTCACACAATAAAGAGGGGGGGGGGGGGGGGGAAACCCCATTAAAGTCATAAAAAGAACATCTACACATTGTAAGTAATAGAGACAAATTCTTTTATTCCCCCAGGATAATGAATAAGTACTCATGTGCTTTTTACATCCAGTCCCCGCCCGTAGGATCACATATTAATAATGAACTCAGTACTCATACTTTTACTTTGGACGATGCCAAGAAGTGAAAATCTGCCCCCCCCCCCCCCCCTTTTTTTTTTTGTTTAAAAACAAACTAACACCAGTTCTGGCGGTTTTTCAACAGGCCTGGACAGAGTTTCTTCAGAAAACTTTAACAAATGCATATTTTTGTCATTACTCATCTGGATCTTACCTTATCGGTAAAATCTGTGTGTCTACTCCCATACTTGTTGCACATTTCTTTTTCTGCACCCCCCCCCCCCCCCCCCCCCCCCCCCCCCACTTCTTCACCCCCTTTTCTTTCCATATTAAAAAAAACCCCGGTTGTTTGGATTTTGTTTTCAACTTACAGATTTTGTATGTGGTTTATCAGGTCTGTCTTAGTGTCACTGTGATTTTGTGAATCAATCGCCACATGGATTGGCTGCACCTGGACACAGTGTGGCTGCTTTACTGACAAGCCTATTGAGAAAATATTTCAATGACACAAATTCGGAATGATAAGCAACAAAACTGTTTTAACTTGTAACTGGAAACTAGTGGCAGTTCTGGCGCGATGAAGATGTTTATCAGGCATGCCAGCAAGGGAATGCTCAACATTACATTGAAAAAGATTACAGTTGCAAGCAAATACCATTATAAAAGGTAAAGGTAAAGGAGTCCCATAACCTAGAGACCTCACTTCTCTAGGGCCATCATATTGAGGGCGGCACCCATCTCCTCTCCCTCGCTGCTTTACCTTCCCTGACCCTAAAGAGGGCAGGTACCCATTTACAGCTGGGTGAACTGGGGGAACTGTACTGAAGCCAAGGCGCGCAAACGGTCACCCATCCAACTGGTAACCACGCTCGACGCTGCTTAACTTGGCTGGGGGAAAGCGAGCACTCCGACCACTGAGCTATCCCGTCCCCGAATATCTGAAGCCAAAACGGGGTATAGGATTCTGCCCTTGCCCTTAGAGACTGTCATCACCCCCCCCCCAAAAAAAAAAGAAAAAAAAAAAAGAGAAGAAACCCAAACAAAAACAAACCCAAGCGAACAACCACACCGAAGTTTAAAAAAACACCAAAAACAACAAACAAAAAAACAACAAACAACAACAACCCCACCCCTAATTACATCAACGGCAACACACGTTCAACCGATAATTTAAAGGAAAGAGATAAATGTGTATTCAACAAACACATAATACCCAATTGACCTGAACAGTAATGTCAATACAGATACATTGATTATAATTCTTTTGAGAAAGTAGATAAATTTGTGTTCAATATACACATAATCCCCAACTGGCTCGACCATGAATATCAAAACAGATACATTGAGAGAGACAATGGCAGTGACAAATTCTTTTATTTCGAGGATAATGAATAAGCACCCATGTGCTGTTTTTACATCCAGTCCCCGCCCTTAGGGATATATATGATAATATAATAAAATAAAGCCTATGCCAATACACTCACAAGGTAAACAGGAAGAAAAATACACACCAAAACCCCCACAAAAATCACCGAAAAGAGAGAGAGAGAGAGAGAAAAAGCAACAAAAAAAAATAAAGAAGGCTAAACAGAGCAAAACAAAAAACACAGAAACAACCCCAAAATTAATAGCAAGGAAACCAAGAGCAAAATAAAAGCAGCAACAAGGGGAGAGGGGATAATCGAATAATCCCCCCTCCAAGAAAAAAAACACCTCACCAAAACAAACCAAACCCCATAATATAAAAGGAGAGAGAGAGAGAGAGAGAGAGAGAGAGAGAGAGAGAGAGAGAGAGAGAGAGAGATTCTTTTATTATGAGGATAATGAATAAGCACTCATGTGCTTTTTACATCCAGTCCCCGCCCGTAGGGATACATCTGAATCTATCTATCTATCTATCTGTCCCGTAGTCTGACGACCGTGGGGGCACCCTCAAAGACTCAACAACCAGTTCCCTCCATTCCTCTCTCTGTTCTGCCTTTCTCAGGGTTTTGTTGAGTTCTAGGCCTGTCCATTCGCTGATGTTATCCTCCAGCTCTTCCTTGGTCTGCCTCTTCTTCTTCCTCCTTGGACAGTGCCTTGTAAAACTGTCTTTGCAAGTCCTTTGGATCTTGTGACATGCCCATACCATTTAAGTTTACGCTTTTTCACGATCGTTAGAAGGTTCTCTAGGGTCCAATGGTTTGCTGGATTCTGTTATGCACGCTTTCGTTGCTTATGTGGTCTTTGTAGGAGATGCCAAGGAGTCTCCGAAAGCATCTCATCTCCACCGCCTGTACTCTTCTCTCCAAATGATTCACAGGCATACAGAAATATGGATATGACAAGGGAGCGCATTAGTCTGATCTTGGAGATAAGCGAGATATTTTTATCTCTCCAGATGGTGTTTAGTTTTGACAAAGCTGTTACATCTGAATACTAAACCAAATACTCATACTCTCACACAGTAGAAGCGAAGGGGAACAAAACCATAAAAACAAGTAAACAAACAGACAAATAAAAGACCCCCCCCAAAAAACAACAACAAAAAACAAAACCAAACCAAAACAAACAACAAAAACCCGAAAACACACACCAAAACCCCCCAAACAAAAACAAAGACAAAAAGAAAGAAAGAAAGAAAGAAAAACAAATAGGAGAGAGAGTTTACATTTGATATCTAATACTTTTGGACGGGTGCATGCGTGTAAAAGGTTTGAATGCAAGCCTTCAATTTCTTTGCTTGATGAGATTCAGTAATATGGGAATTCCAGACATTATTATTATTATTATTTTATTATTATTATTCTTGAGATCTCAGCTGCAAACCTCTGAACACGCAACAACTGCTTATTCCTTGGAGACAAAACATATACAGGTAAGCCTACTGAATAATAGTGTAGTTTGAATTTTTTTCTTTGTATGCTTAAATTTTTTTTTTTAATTTATAAATTAAATTTTCGTTTGGTTTGTATTGCATTACACATGGATTTGAGTGTAAAGTTAAGAATAGATAATATATCGGTCAATAAAATGGGAAGATATGGCAATGACTTCACAGTCTGTAAGTCTGCCACCGTTTGTATGACTATTATAAGAACTAGAATGGATAGATTTCAGAACGAAACTGTCCATCCTATCCACTGTTTTGAAGCTGATACTTCGGATATCCTAGCTATTTCGGCACTAAGTCGCTAGCTGGAATGCGCAACTAAAGCAGCTGATCTACACCACAGAGCTTGGTTTCTGTCAGGGGGAAAAAATAATACAGATCCTGGCGATGGAAGCAGACGGCGAACAAAAGGACCCCAAACAGCAAAGCAGGAAGACCACTCTGCAATCTCCCGTGACGTACAACATAAGTGATGTTGATGGAAAAGAAGAAATTGCACAAGGTAAGTAGGCCTACATGATTTTCGCGATAAATTTGTTCTTTTGAGTTTTTGTGGACTGTGGCCTGATCACACCACAGGTCTACTCACAGTGGCTGGATCAGTGGATATAAATTTACACAATAGGCCTACAATAGATAAAGAATTCGAGATCGAGCGACTGCAGCACTTAATAATAGTGTTTATAATTTTTATAGTAATATTTTTTGGTAGGATTCATGGATCCACTAGAGCACTTCTCATCCCTGTCAGACCTTTTAGAACGATTTCATTTAGACAGTAAACTTGTACTACTAACTCGGTACTGCACCCCCTCTCTCCTGCAATGCACACATTCGATGATCCCCTTCCCGAAAGGCACATAGAATATATGTATGCCTTTCCATCCTCACTGTACTTAGGGGTTATACTAGTGATAAAGATTTATATGAATTCATGAACAACTGTTCCATGTTAGTGTTCTGTTACTGTTAGTATGTTTTCACTTGCACTAGTTTCAGTTTTGCATTATCCTGTTCAGCCACTTTAGGGAAGAAATACATTTACTTGTCCATAGTAACCCCCCCCCCCCCCCCCCCCCCCCCATACCATTTTCACACCACCACACACACCATTTTCACACACACACAGAGGCACACACACATTTTCTCTGGATTGGTTTTTTTCTCCTTTTTTTTTGGGGGGGGGGGGGAGGGGGCTCTGGATTCACTCAAGTTAAGGTGAAACGAAGGTAGTAAACTTGAAGACCAAGCACTGAAGCAGTCACATGTAATGTATACATGTAGTTGTAGAAGAAACCCCCTGTACTCTGAGTAAATGAAGATCTATTTGAATTATGAAATAATAATATTGTTAAACAGTAAACACATGTAGTGATGTGCACACACACAGAATGAAACACACATTACATCATACATGCGTGTACTTGTGTATCATGATGTATGCCCACAATGTACACAGTCATATTGATGATATTCACACAGACGTACACAATTTTTTATTTATGCAGTGAACTCATGTACATGATGTAGGAATGTACACACACACACCTGTCATGACTCATTCTCTCCCTCTCTCTCTTGTAGTCTCTCTCAGTCTCTGTGTAGTGTTTCTCTTCTTCTTGTTGTTTTGTATTTTTTGTGGAAGGATGTAAAATTAAGTCTAAGTAAGTAGTGCTTACTACGACTTTACTACTACTACTACTACTACTACTACTACACTAACAGACACTGTATGTATTAATACAATTTACACACACACTTACAGTATAGACACACACTTGTAAATTATACACACAGAGTGAAACACACACACGTGTTCGCACGCAGAACATCTTGCGCACACATTAAAACCTGTTGCACTTTTGGGAAGAGTAGGCCATTGTGCCAGTGGGAATGGACGACAAAATTTACAAAACTGCATACAGATCTATACGGATGCCGGATGGTGACTGGATGTAAATAAGCACATGAGTGCTTATTCCATTATCCTTGAAGTAAAAAAAATAAAATAAACACACTGGTTAATATATATATATTATTATATATGTTATATATATATATATATATATACACACACACACACACACACAGACTGACAGAGTCATACACACACAACACACTTTTTTAGTTTCACATTATATTGATTTGGCTGGCTGACAAGACTCCCTGATGGAGCTAATAGCTGTTGACTTGCGTTGAGTTGCCATAAGACTTTTGGAGAATATTTTTTTGAAGATACAGATAAGATTTTTAGTTTTGTATCATGATAATTGATATAGATATTTATAGCCTTTTACAGTTTTAGTGTTTACTGTTTTTGTCCGAGTAAAACTTTCATCTCCAGCTGTTACATATATATACATGTACTGAATTTGCGATTGACATTTTCATTAACATGATCAAGCCATCCATTTAAAAAAAGACAACAACAAAAAAAGACAGCGAGTTGTGTGTGTGTGTGTGTGTTAAATTATAAATCTCTTACTGATTTAATCACAGTTTTAGTCTCACCCATGTGCTAGTGCTAAGAATATATTCTAAAATAGATTCAAAATACTGCTTGACTTAAATTTTTTTTTAAACCAGTGAATGACATGCACAGTATTTATTGTATTGTATTTGTATGCCACTATCATGATATAAAACTCTGTGTGTGTGTGTGTGTGTGTGTGTGTGCAGTATGTGTATGACTCTGTGTGTGTTTGTCACATTGTGTGTGTGTACATGTATGCATGTGTGAGATCTTCAGTTTAACGTCTATTCACATTTAGTGATTAGATTTTAGTATGCATGTGTGTAACTGTGTAACTGTGTGTGTGTACATATTACATGTAACATGCGAGTAAATATTACATGTAACAAACGAGTGTGTAGATCACAGGTGGTCTGTCTGGGAGCTAGTCTTTTGAATGAGACTGTTAACTTAGGTCCCTTGTGTAACATGCATTTAAGAATGTAAAAGAATTAATTGTCCCTGGCAAAATTCTGTTAAAAAAAAAAGCCGTTCTGATAGGGAAACAAATGTATGTATCCAGACAGGAAAAGAATTTTTAAAAAAGAAAGAAAGAAAGAAAAAGAATGGGTGGCTGTGCCCTTGTTGCAATGTGCTCTCCCAGGGGAGAGCAACCCGAATTTCACACTGAGAACTCGAACTAAGGAGAATTTCACTCAGAGAATTGTGAGCAGAATTTCACACAGAGAACTCTGTTGTTATTTTGTCACACACATAGAACAGCTGATTACATACTTAAAAATTTAAATCAGAAATTAAATATTCTTAAATCTTTTCTTTTTTCTGTGATCAGCAGGTGAAACCCCAGACTGTGCAGTATGTCTGCAGCCAAGCCTCCATCCAGTGCAGCTACCCTGCGCTCACATTTTCTGCTTCCTCTGCGTCAAAGGAGCTGCCAGCAGAAACAGGCGCTGTGCTCTGTGTCGCCAAGAAATCCCCCCTGATTTCTTTCTGCGCCCCAATCTGATCCAGCAGGATGAGGCCACCCCCCACGTGGTGTTTGACGAAGGTTACCAGTGGTACTATGAGGGCGTCAACGGCTGGTGGCAGTACGATGCTCGGACCAGTCTCGACCTGGAATCTCACCACAAAAAGGGGGACCGCAGTTGTGAGCTGCTCATTGCAGGCTTTGTGTACATCATTGACTTTGAAAACATGGTCCAGTACCGCCAGAACGATCGTACTAAGAAGCGAAGAATTAAGCGCGACTTGATTAACATCCCAGGTAAAAAGGGCATCGCAGGTTTGAAAATTGGAGTCCCGCCAAACAGTAACAGTGAAAATGACAGGCCGAGTGCTGATGGAACGGAAGGCAACACGTCAGGGAATTCTCGTCTGACCCAAGGTCCAATCCCGATCAGCCAGGTGGACAGGACTGGCGATCAATCTCTGTCTCCCCCTACCCCTTACAACACGCCGCTCACTCCTCAGACCCCATCAGAAAGCCCACCTACAGGAGCTACCACAGAGCGTGATCTGTCCATTCACCTGGAGCGGTTAAGACTGGCTGACAGCCAGCCCTTGTCTGAAGAAGGATCAAGCGGAGAGGATGCGGAGATCTCAGCTGGTGATGGCTCTCATTCCTCCTCAACCTTGCACCATGAGAGTCAGTCGGACAGTCGCAGCCACATGCAGGAGATTGCCTCGGCCATCTATGATCAGATGGAGTCGCTGGAGGATCGTGAAACTGAGGAGAATGTGGATCAGGAATCGCGGCCTGTCAACGTATAATGCTGTGACCTGTACAGTTGTCAACCTGTGGGAAGTGTGGCTTGAGAATATTAATTTTCAGTTGTGAGTGCATTTGCCTTTGTGATTTTCATGACAAACAACAGTCCTTTTTTCTCTTCTAGACCATGTGTAAAGCACTCATTTTGTGGCCATGATTGGGGATGGAATTTAGGAAGTCCAGTCATAAACTGATGAAGGAGTCATGATGTTATACTTACATTGTTATAAATAGGTGCATTGAGACAGGTAGATTGCTTGTGATTGAAAGGTGTTTCAATTGGCAGTTGTGGGTGTTACATTCACAGTAATTTTCAAATTGAATGCAGTCCTGTGTTAAGTAAAGAAACTAAAACAAACTAGACACAACATCAATGCTCTTGGTGGAAAACTAAAAGTCAAGGAATATATGGAAGCTATACGTTTTGTCAGCATTCCATTTCAGTCTTCTGAATTACTCACCAGTTCTAAATCATGGTAATATTGATGACGCTTCACCACACAAAGTGTCACATTGCACCAAAGATCCAATTTTTAGTTGTTGACAGTTTATCAACCTGGTGATAGTTATGACGCTCTACCATATAATGAGTTGCATTGCACCACAGGTTGAATTTTTAGTTGTTAACATTTTATCAACCTGCAATAAAAAGTCTTTTCAATACAGAAAACAGATTGAAAATCGGACAGTTCTATGAAAAGTTATTGCAAATTGAAGTTATGGACTGCAGAAAAGTGACAAAATGAGACATTGGCAAGTTTTGCACTGTAATAGATGGTCAGAATGAGGGCTGGGTTGTTTTTGCCTTTTTAAAGCAAAAGGAAGCAATATTATGCTTGATATTTCAGTATGAGGTAGAAGAATGGCTATAGTTTAATAATCAATCAAAATCTCAAAGTCCAACAACAACCTGACCCCCACCTGCCTAAAATAGGCTCCTAGCGGAAAAGTGGGTCAGGTGCGAAGCGACTCTCATTTTGTGGTGAAGCATCACAGCAAAGTCTAAAACAGTACTTCCAAGGCAACAAATACATTTTTCTCAGGTGTGTTTTGAGAGTTGTTAGGCTCAAATACATCCTTTATGAAAAGTATAATTTTAGTAAACAACAGGGAAAAGACCACACGATCACATTCATTCAGACACTACACCGATATTAAAGCGTAAAGACTTTGCAGACATTCACCACACACACATTGATATAGTACACACTGTTTCACATACATCATAATACATGCAGACATACACACTTATAATCTTGGACTGTCTGAGCCTGTCAGTCCCACACACACACTTTTGTATACACACATACATGTATTCTCGATGTCAGTAAAATGAGTGATTCTACTTCCAAAAACAAGCAGATCTGCTTTGGAAAGCATAGCAGTTTTCACATATTGAGTACATGTAATCATTTAAAAACTTGTCTCTGTTTTAAAACTCATTACTTCTAAGTTCTATTGAATGGAAGAATGTCTACATAATAGTTGACTGTAATATAACTTATTCTAAGGATTGTACAATTTTGTTGGTTTTTGTTTTTAATGATAAAGCCAAGGTGGAGGCGGCTTTGGTGAAAGGCCAATAATATGCATGTAATTTAGAGAATTTTTTCTACCGAATATGGTGAAGGTTGCTTTGGTTAAAGGCACATTTTCCCTCCAGAGAAATGTGAATCGCTTTGAAAATTTCATAAATTTATTCTGCAGTAATTTTTATAATTTCTTTTCTTGTTTTATTTTTCTTTTGAATCATCTTGATGTTAACTTTTGAAATGTAAAGATTTTTTGGGTTCATATTGTGGTAGGTATGGGCTATGTTATGTTGCACTGTGCCTGTGTTAGTAAACAAAAAGGAATTTTTAGTCATTTGAGTTATATGAAAATCATTTATGGTTGTCACCTTGTGAACATGTTGGCTCTGTTCGCTTCGTGTACAGTTCTGCCTTTTTTATGTTGAGGAGTTCGCACTGAAGTGGTCTTATCAGTCAAGATGTGGAGGTAATAGTTATAACAAAAATATCTAAATGTTTGCAAATGCTTCATTTTGAAAAGAAAAAGTTTGACTTTACTTTTCGTAGTGTCTGCTTCTACTGTACTGGTCTTTATTTTGAATTGTCAGTCCCCCATTTTATCATGCTCCAGGTCAGTTTGTGGGTTTTGTCCCTTTAGTGGTTCAGCAGTAGCAAAGCTGTGGTACTCCCTGTTGGGGAAGAATGATTTTGGTCAAGTGTCCATTGCAGTCAAAGAGAAGAAGTCTGTAGAGTAATGTGAGAGTAACAGGAGTGGGACTTGAACACTTGGTTGATGTATAGCTTGGTTGTATTTTACTTATTATTGTATCAGGTCTGAGTTTTACAGACTTTATTTTGGCTATTGTTCTGGCCACAAAAAAGGTTTTCTTGATTAGAACAGTTTGAAGAGTTGTAGTGGAAATCTGTGTGTGTGTGCGCACGCTTGTGATCAGGACCACTAGTCTCAGTTTACAGATTTTAGTTTAGTTTAGAATTGTTCAGATCAGAATTCGTATCATTACATGATGAAATGTTGACAAACACCATGAGAACTCAGAGTCAGTGTATTGTTTCTGGTGGAAAATCAAAACTAGCTTAAAAATGGCGTGAACCCACATTTTCCTGACACTGTTATGTTACAGTTCAAGCAGATTTTGTTGTATGTATACACACATGGAGGGAATACCAGAAATTCTGTTAATCACGAAGGCACAATTAAAGTGTTTTTGTTAGAATTTTTTTTTTCCAGGCTCAGTTCATTCTCTGCCTGACCATGTCTCTTTTTCTTGCATGTCACAGTGTGTGTGTGTGTTGTGAAATGTTTCAGAGAACAAATACATTGCACCAGAATGAAATGGATAAAAGTCAAATGTGATAATGAAATCTTACAAATGATATGGTTTATGTCAGTTTGCTCACAAAAAGCATTTAATCTTGGTGGTGCTTGCTGTAGAAGGTGAGAAAAACAAATGGATGTTTATAAATGAGCAGCAGGAGATGTATTCCAAAGCATAGAATGTTGAAATCGTTGAGATTATTGTATAGCACTGATTCATGAAGTGGTAGGATGATCATTGAATAGAGGCAGTCACTTTGATCTCAGTTGAAAGATTGTACATCCCTTTAAAATCTGATTTTTTCCTTTTTGTTCTTATCTATTTTTCTCTCAAATTTCAAGAATTTGTCTGAAAACCTAGGTAACTGAGCTGTTGGTATGTACCAGACCTACTATACATTTTCAGTTAATTGTGATAGTGTACAGATTTACCGACAATATTGCAGAGAGATGTGAAATATCAAGAGGAGAAAGTTCTTATTTTATTTTGTTTTTATGTACAGATCCTGATTTACTTAGTTCACTGATTTATTCTTGTTGTTGAACATTAAGTGGCACATGTTTGTTTTGTAAATATTCAATTTTTTTTTATTTATTTGGTTGTTGTCTTATAAGAGCTCTTATTGTTTGGTTTTGTACAGCTGTTGTTTATCGTATTATTGTTTGGGGGGGCGGGGGGACAAAAAAAGGGGAGAAGGTGAAAAAGTTTACATGATTTGAAAATGGAAAAATCGAATGAAAATTGCTGAATAAACCTGTTGGATAAACTTTTGAGTTTTTCATATTTGTAAAAATGTGTTCAGTAAACCAGTGTGGTAAACTTGAGAAATGCAAGAGTTTTAAATTATTTCAATGCATTGTGGATTAGGTGTTTAAGATTTTTGCAGTCAATTTTCTTAAAATGAAAGAAAAAAGTATGTCAATTGAAGAAAGCAGAAAGGTCAACATGTAAAGTATCATATGAAAATAAGCTAAGAAAAACATATGAAGCAAAAAATATCAAACCAGGAAAAACTAATTTTATACACTAGCCCAACCTTCCACACACCCCTCCCCCGCCAATCATTCCAAATTGAAACAAAACCAACACTGCAACAAAAAGGCAACGAAAAACTAACACAACATAACAAAAGGATGGAAGGGGGAAAAACGCTCTTTTAAAACAAACAGAAGAAGCCCTCTCCACATCTCCCCGTATGTGTACATACAAAAACAGTGCAGGCCCACACATATAGATTACTCCTTTCCTTGTAAAAAAAAAGAAAAAAAGGCCATATTGATTATCGTTTTCAACACGATTTGAGCTGTGCATTGAACTAGCTCCCTTGCTTTTGTGTGTGCGTGTGTGCACGTGAGATAGTGTCCAGAATCTTGTGTGAATGATTATCATGTTATTATGATTTTTTTGTTGTGGGAAAATAAAACTAACAAAAACAAAATAAAAAGCAGAGGGTTACCTAAGTATTTTGTGTTGATGAATTTAAAAACACCTCCACCCCCCTCCTTAAAAAAAAAAAAAATCTAAAGAAGGGGGACTGCTGTGAAACCCTCATTTTTTTGTTGCCTGATTCTCTGTACAGAACTTTGTTGCTCATTTCTGTGATGTTTTGTTGTTATATAATGACAGCATTTTGCCTAGGAAATAAAGTGACCTCTTTGGTGCACTTTTATTAGTTCTGTTTAAACCTGGGTGATTGGAGTGTTCGTTTTTTTGCTTCTCAGTCACACCTGCACTTGTGCTCTTATTTCACTCTGTACATACTGTATCTGTGTGCACGCATGCATACATTTCGCAGACAGGCATGTGCATGCTTCTTGTTATCGTCTTGGTTGGGTTATGTTTTGACATGTGTGTATGCGTGTGCATGGTTGGTTTTGGCTAGTTTAGATGTTCTTGAATGCAGTTTGTGTAATCTCAAAGGCATTTTCAATGAAGTATGCGCTAGTTTAGATGTTCTTGAATGCAGTTTGTGTAATCTCAAGTGCATTTTCAATGAAGTATGCAATGCCTTGTCATGTTTCGTAAATTGTGTTGAAAACGATTGCTGTTTATTATCATCGTTATTATTTTTGTATGTATAATTACGCATTGAAGTTTGCTTGTCACAACCCATTGGAAACGTCAGATCGTTCACTTGCAGAGAAAATCGAAAAGAATATGTAGACTTGTGCTTCGAGGAGGAACAAGGTTTCTGCTCTGTGTGTTACTAGTCTACTTGTCTTTTTTTTTCTTCCTTAAAGTCAAGCAAGCCTTAATTTTGTTGTTTTTGTTTGTGTTCTGACCACTATAAAAAAAAAATATATATACAGATATTTGGTTCTTGTAATTTGGTCATGATATTGTAAGACATTGCTGCAGTGGGGACTAGCCGTTTACTGTGTACTAGGCCTATAATTTTTGTTGTTTTTCAAAAGTATATACCTATAGGTCTATTCTTTTGGTTGTTTGCTTTCAAGTCTCTAATCTTATTTCTTGTGAAGATTGTGTTTTTCAAAAAAAAATTGGATGACGAGTCAAGCAGAAAGGCTATGTTCTCTCCTTAGGAATTTATAACAATTGTTGATTTATTCAGTGTGTCATTGTGTGGGTTTTAAAAAAAACCAGCATTCATAACATTTGATGACAAAATTTACAAAACCACACACACACGGGGACTGGAGGTAAAAAAGCACATGAGTGCTTATTCCATTATCCTCGATATAAAAGAATAAAAATAAATGAGGTTTAATATAATATATAGGCCTATTTGATGCAGTGGATTTTTGAGTTCTAACAGACCAGTTAATAATATTTGTTAAAGTATAGAGAGTTTGATTTGATAGTTTAAAATTTTATGCAGTTAAATTTGACTTGGTGGCTGTTAAAATTGTGTAGATTAAAATTTGGCAAGGTTTAGTACTTGATCTGGTGGTTCTAAAGTTTGATGAAGTTAATACATTTGACACTGGTTAAATTTTGAAGATTAGATTAAAATTTGGCAAGCTTTAGTATTTGATTTAGTGGGTTTGATATTTGATGTGGTTAATATATTTGACACACCGGGTTATCAAATTTTATAGATTAATTCAATCAACATAATAAATATGTTGACCACTCTTGATATATGGCATGAGTGGTTGAGTAAGAGCAGCAACATTAACATCAAGACAGGTATTTATCTGGTGCTGTGTGTGTGTGTGTGTGTGATGTGTGCATCGCATAGGACATCAGTTTCATGTGTGCAAAGTTTTACAGTGGTTACATTTCAGTGTGGAATTTTATGTATGGAGCTTTGTTGCTGTAAAGTTTTGAAATAAATCATGGGGTGTCTTTGTTTTCATGTGGTCTTCTGATTGCAGAGGATTTTTGGCTGGTGGCTGAAAGTTTAGCTGTCTAGAAAAGTAATTTATCATACATTACAACCAAGCCAACAGACTGCCATACATGAATTGTAATTATATAATGTACATGCATGGGAAAGCATCTTTGCACTAGCCTGAGTGCAAAACAAAATTATTAGGTTTTTACACACACCTGTGCACACCTACGTAGACTTCTACACACACAAGTGTATAACACTCACACCACACACAAAGGTGCAGTCACCTAGAAACTGCCAAAGGGCAAACACATTTCTGATTTGTGGAACACAAAAAAGTAGAACAAAATGCAAGCGTCCAGTTACTCAACATAAAAGACAGTGTAATAATTTCCAGAGGTAAAAAAAAGCAAACTGATCAATAAACCAGATAATGAGAGTGAAAAAGACAACAGAAAAATAGAAACAGTGATGAAAACAATAATGATGAGTGATAAAGTTAAGCCATTTTCCTTCATAGAATGTAAGAGGAGAAGGAAAAAACCCCATCCTTTACTCTGAAAGTTCACTCTGTATTCTTGCAGTGTGAACTTAAAAGTAGTGCAAAGAATAAGAAACACAATCAAGATGAAAACAAGGACAGAAGCACAAATAGACTTCAGCAAATATATATTTTTTAATTTTTGCAATTCCTTCTGATGATAAACAGATGGAAAAGAAGAGAATAACAAATACAAATATTTGAGAAGACATTTGAATTGTACGATATCTAAAACTTGCTACTGGTTTTGTATACATATGGCGATTCATATTGACACACACACACACAAACATTTGCATTTAATCATTGGATTTTCACAGCTACAGTGTATTGCGCATCTATCCTTTTCTATATTCACCAGGATTGGGGGCTCCCCAGGGGAAATGAACTTTCAATGTTCGTAGGTTTTCACATTACATGTAACTGGCCTTTTTCAACTGTGATGGAAGAGACGAGTAGCAACACCTGGGCAAATGTACTGACGCTTTTTCAGGGCTATGTGGTGTTCTTTTTGTTTTGCAAGTTTTGCATGGCAATTTTCATCTGGATGTGAATTGGTTATGCATGTTTCTGCATATAGAAATGGAAAGACAGATTGCAGGGCATGGGTGCTTGCACATACTTTTTATATGAGAGAGAGAAAGATGCAGCAGCTTGATATTGTCAGTGTGCAAGTGTATACCGAGCTGCTTTAAAAGAACAATTTGAAGGCATAAAGAAAGACAAACAGTCTAATAATTTCCACAGAAGTGAAGAAATTTATAAACCCTGAGGTAAAGAGAATGGATAAGAAAGGCATAAACAATTATGAGTAATAAGTTTTGGTCAGTTTCTTTCTTGGACAAAAAGATTATCCCATTTACATCGACAATTTTGATAAAAAATTTCTGCAACATTTTGGTTTTTCCCCCGATCAAACTAGAACTAGTTTTGGTCAGTTTCTTATAGAAATAACATTTTCGCATTATCTGTGCCTTCAGATGAGTGATGGAAAATGTATTAAGTTTTCAGGCTCCTGAATCTTCAAAATATACATTTTTAAAAAGACCAAGTATTTTATGGCAATTCCTAGATAAAACCAAATCATAGATTTTCTAAAACTGCTCAAAATTAGCTCAGTGTGTATGTGATGAATTATGTAGCTGAGTGGAAAGTACGTTCAATCACTACCCTTGTGGATTTATCAAGTTGTGGGTTTAAATCTCAGCAGTGGTACCTTCTGAATTAAAGGTGAGGATGTTAATCTAGATATTCACCGAACATCTATATCAGAAATGCACATTCAAGATCATGCAATTTATGTCAGCATCAGGTGGGCTATGTAAATGTAGAATGCTCTGCATGCTTCTTGTAGGGTACTTAGGGTTAGGCTCCACTTCCCAAGACAGCCTGGAAAATTGTGCCATGCTCTCAATTCAAGTTTAGGGACAAGTGAGGAAATGTATGAAACTGTGCTTCAAAAGTGTAGTGCCAAACTGCATGTTGGCTGAATTTTAAAAATAATAAGGAAAAAGTCTTCACTAGGTCTTAATATTTTGGATTGTGTTGTACAGACTTGGGTCACTTGGACACCCCCCCTTCCCCATGAAGGCATCACTGCTGCCTTCAGTCTGGGAAATTTCATATGCACTGTTGGGTTGTATAGCCACCACATTCAAGAAACTTGCTGCAATGTTTCTTTGCAAATCCTCATTCAACTGTGATGCCTAATGTGCTGGTGAAAGCACAATGTAGTGCAAAAAACATTTGTACATTAAGAATTTGAATACTGAACTTGACATGCATACTGAACTTGACATGCATTTGTTTACACACAAGCATACAGAATGTTTTCAAGATGAGACAACTTTTATGTTATATTTGAAAGGAACATGTCAGATGCAAAAAACATGAATAGTTTTATGACTTGATTCTTTGGCATCCAATTTAAAAACATTACACAACAACATAGTTTTTAAGACCTGCTTTGATACCAAATTATAAATTTAAAAAAAAAAAAAAAATCACAGAATATGTGCATTATATTTCTTGTTTCATATTTTACTGCAGCACATATGTATGTATATGCCACTTTGATACTGACACAATTTTCACAAGGAATTTACAACAAACAAATCAAACCCAGAGTAAATATTGGCAGTGATGTCAGCAGTACCAAACTTCATGATAACACATGACTCGCCCCACAAACTACTTGCATAAAACCCTGAAGCATTCAAGTTTGATACAGATAACAGGACAAAAAAAAAAAGGCTAAAACAACCCCCCAAAATCTAAGCAAAAAACAACCCCCACTGGCAAATCAAAAAATATCCAGTGCAGTTTTAGATTATGAAAAATCAATTGTCAGAAGCTGGGATCACAAGCACAATTTGATTGTAACAGGAACCATTGTTGGACAAATATTCAACATATTAAAAAATATTCTGTTTAAAAGCTTAGCCCAGTGTTGCTCTACATATAGTACACACATCTAGGAAAAAACCCAGACCATCTCTGGTCACACACCTTTCTCTCTAGCTACATATATATATGTGTATATATATCTATATATATACCTGACAAAACATTCATATCCACACACTAGCTGACCCATGCACACTCACATTTCCCATGCTACTTCCAGCCCCACTTAAATTTCTCGGCACACTCATGTTCCCTGCTAATCTAACCTCCTTCACACTGAAAAAAAATCCATAATAAAATACACAAAACACACGTTTCAAGAGCAGCAAACATAAGTTGTATCACACCTACAAAAAAAAAAAATAAAAATTCAGGCTTGCCAGAGGTATAGATTTATTTCAAGACTGAAATATGTAAAATTGTGATGTAAAAAATCATAAGTTCTAGCCAGCCAACCCCAAAATAAAACCTAAAACAAAGACAGCCTAGGCAGTGTCCCCCTCCTCACCATAACATGAAAATCATTTTATCAGCAACTCTCTCTCAGTCAGCCCACCATAAATACACACCCATGCTATTTATTCTCTGCAAAGCTTCCTTCATACATACTTTAAAAAAATCACAAAATTAAGGCAGAAAAACAGGGTCACAGTCTAGCTGACATCAAAAGTTATTTTATGACCATACTTTTTGTTATGAATTTTAAATCTAGTTAACAGTACAGATTATTTTAAGACCGCAATAATCTGTAAACCAATTGTTATATGATAAAATGAAACAACCAACAACATAGAAAACAAATGCACCCCCTTCCAACTTAAAAAGATCAGGGGGGAAATTATCTCCCAACACTTTTCCCACTAATATGCATGCACACACACACATTTCTACCCCAAGCTTGCATGCACAAAATCATACATTTGATTAATTTACACACCACCAATATTTATATTACACATTTGGTTTTCAGCTAAAAAACCCAAAACACTGAGTAACTCATTCAAACTTGTTCACATTTTTATGACTGCAGCAGTGTGTTGCTGTAAAACATGCAGTGATATACACATAAGTACATCAATGCAAAGATTTGCCAGCAAAACTAACTGCTGCCAGACCAGGCCATGTCTCAACCTCATTCCTCTCCAGCCAACATACTTATTAAAACAACAAAAAAGTGTAATGCACACGCATACTCAACAAGGCATACCTTATCTAACCATTCCACACATGCATTATAGTTCTTTGCTCCCACCCTCCTTTCCAGTCCCCCTTCCTCTCTCCTACACACGCAATCTCACATTGAAAAAGTTTAATACACACACTGTACATGAAGTTAAATTGACCTAGCATAACACACGTATCTTATTTGCTAACCACACCTTGATAAAAAATATTTAAAAAATCAAATTTTTCCCATCCACACATGCTCGTACTACCACTATTAACATGCTCGTACTACCACTATTAACAATCTACCATCCTTCTCTCATAAACACACAAAAACAAAATTCAGAAAAATTATAGTTTTTGTGCAGCACCAAGAGTTGCTTCAGAATCTTTTTCGAGGTGAAATCTTAATCATATCAGGACTGTAATGTCAGTAAGCAAATTAAATATCAAAGGAAAACATCCACCAGCATTTTACTTTCTGTCTAAAATATCCCCCCTTATTATAAACTTTTATGTGCACAGGCACTTGCCCATTTTACAAAACTATCAATACTTTAAATCATACTCCATCCTTTGGATTTTGTGTCGTTTATGAAAATATAAATGCAACTTCCAGAATTTGTTCACATTTCATGACAACAATAGTGTATTGCTGTAAAACCCGCAATGATCTACACAGAGGTAAATCAGTGCATAGATTTGCCAGCAAGACAAATTACATTTCTGAAATAAAAAAAGAAAAAAATACAACCATACACACAGAGGCACTGTAAATGCCAATAAAATCAGACTGACCACAACACACCTCTATTACTGTTTCTTTTCTAAGCCCACCCCCCCCCCCCCCCCCAAAAAAAAAAGAAAAGAAAAAAGAAACCCCTACAAGACTACCACTCCTTGCACACAAGTTTTCTTCCTACACATCCATGCACACACACCAAATGACAAAAGAAACGAACATTTTCAGTCCAACAGCCATAAAAGGAGTTGTATACTACAGGGCCTCTTTTTGAGACATACCATGACTACTAGCTGTAAAATTTATTTTGATAAAAAAGAACAAAAACTATTCGAACAAATAAAAAAACCTAGAGAAGTCAAATCACACACAAAAAGCCCACAAGAAAAGTAAATAACAAAAAAGCCCTCTACTTTGTTTTCTGCTTAAAACACGCCCCTTGCAATACACACATATAATCATGTTCTCACACATCACTACCCCAAGCTTGTACACAGATCAGAGTACTTCAAGTTATACGGTATTCCTCTTTCATTCAGGCTTGAAACAAAATTTCTAGTTCAAAAACATTTACTCAAAATCTAATGTTTCATGACTGCAGTAGTGTATTGCTGTAAGATCTGCAATGATCTACACAGAGGTAAATCGGTGCACTGATTTGCCAGCAGCAAACCCTACTGCAGTCTAGGCCATGAATAAACATGCCCATCACACACAAAAAGTAGTACACACTTTGAATGCCAATCATATTACCCCAACATATGAACACATCCTTTAAATACCCCCCCCCCCCCCCCCCCCACACAATCTGAAGCTTCAGTAGGAAAACAAAAGTTTCCCACATGGTCTCCTCCCTCTCAATCCTTTTCCACAAATCTCTTTTCCATTAATCCACCAGCTCTCCCATGCTGTTTCTTTCTACACCCACATACTAGAACCTCACAAAATTACATTTTAAAAAGAGAACCCCCAAAACATTTAGCACTATTGTTTATGGAAATGCATTTTTCATCTTTAAAAAAACTCCAACCAAACAAAAAAGCAACCTACCACCAACTGTTTACACACAAGTAAAGTAGCCTTTACACTGGTTAATGGACAGTGTGTTGCTGTCACATTTGCTGTGGTTTTGCGAGAGCAAACACATTGTAGCGTGTAGCTGTCACAATCTTTGCCATTACATAATTTACCACCGCCACCATCAAGTTTAGTCCTGCTGAGCTCAACAGTTCTAGATTATCCATTTTTTTCAACATATTCCAGACATGAAATATTTTTAGCACAGCCAGGAGCAACTGATTTTGTGGCTTGATTTTACATCAAACCCATTATCCTTGAAATAAACAAAAATTCCAGTTTTAAAAAGTGTGATCTTGTAAAAGAAAAGTTGATAGGATTGCAAACAAAAATGTGAAGACATTCTCTTTTTCAGCTGTTCTTTTTCTTGTGAGTTGCAAAATTCAACTCTACCAAACAGCAAGAGTTTTTCTAAGGTTCAACTTTTTCTTCATTATAGATTTTTTGCCCGAACTACAAATATGACATAGTATTTTGTCACAGGAAAAGGACATTAAAAAACAAAGGTGCAAAAAAGCCCACAACAAACAACAGGTAACCCTCCCATATTCAGTTCATTTGTTATCCTCCTTTTGCAAGCCCCCCCAAAAAACAACAACAAAACAAACCAGTAATGGCCGTTTCAGGGTCAGACTTTGTTAAGTCAATTTTATGTCCTGGCAACAACAAAACTAGAGTAGGACATCATCTATACTTTTTGGATATAACTGACCAGATTATGAAAAATGAGCACGTAAAAAAACAGACCCCCCCAAAAAAAAAGAAAAACCAAAAACAACCCTCCAAAAAAAGAAAAACTACACACATACACTCCACCTGTTTTCCATGTCACATTTCAGGTTTAGCTTGCATTAAAGGTTAAACGAGAACAAAATTATTCTGAATGTTTTTTTTTGTCATGGCAACAACAAACGTCATGATCATAAAACTGAGAAAAATCTAATTAAAAATACACCAACAGGAAGAAGACTCAACTGCATCAGAAAAAAGTAAAAACAAAACCTTACACATCCACCAGTTCTTGTTTTCAGAGTTGCAAAATTCCCCATTTCAACTAACAGCAAGAACATTCAGATCCCGACTCCCTCTTTAGAACAAAGTACATGCCATAACAATAACATCACTAAAAGACCATTTAAAAGCCCAAATCGAAGGACTATAAAAACCCACTAACAACCCCCCCCCCCCCAAAAAAAAAAAAACCCGACTATATCAGCCATCAATCTGATTTGAATTTGTCATTTTTAACTCGAAGAATTCCAGTCCATCCTACATTAGATTGTTGCACAACACGTAGCTTATTCTTCAAAACATATCCCGTGTTAACAATAAACATGTTTACTAAAGTGTATCACTTGTTCATAAAAGCAATATTTGGCTGGATTAGAAAGTGATGAATAAGAAATACTTTATTATTATTATTTTTTACCCCACTTGCAAACTACAAAGGCTATTTTAAGACCTGTCTCTTTCTGCAACAAACTTCCAGTCCTAACAATAATATGCTTTATAACCTAAAATAATTCTTACTAGCCTTTCCCCCTTAATCCTAAGATATTCTTGATCTTATCTGTGTGTGTGTGTGTGTGTGTGCGTGCGTGCGCACACATACTTGCACCTGCACACCATACCGATCCACTTTAATTGACAGGGTCCAAAAGCATTAACATTTTAATAACCGTTTTCTCTGTAAGGGCATGTTTTCAATTAATTCAGCCTTTGTAGTGGTTTCATAACGGCTGCCTTACAGAATTAACTAAGTCTGTTTGGAAAGTCATGTTTACAAGTGACGTTTTTTTCCTCTCTCTCTCTCTCTAAGCAGATAAATTCCTTTTGTCTTAACATTCCGTTACAGTTTATGGCATATTCTTCCCTTAGCATGAAGCCAATTGTGGTGTGCGTACACACCTGCCTGCGTGTATGTGTAAATCATTATGCACAATTTTCTTTTCTTTTGAATCTACAATCTTCTTGTTTATAGCCCTGCCAACCACAGAGGCCATATCAGGGCTGCTTTTGAATCTGTAACATATGTTTTTATGTAGCTTGGTATTGGCAGTACTGGTTCTTTCCCACAATGATCAAGTTTCTTTCTTCCCTTTTACCGAAATGTTATGATTTAGTTTGTTGATAGATGGTGGTCGGATGATGTTTTCAGTTGCTTGAATTGTTTTCTCGTTTGATGCTTATTTATTTGCCACTTTTTTATCATTCAATTTTGTTTGTCGTTTTTAGTTGTGTGCGTGTTGTTTTTTTAAAAAAAACTACCGTTACGGTTTCTTTCGCTTTTTGTTTGTTGTTTTAATTGGTGTTGGTTTCATTTTTATATCTTGATGTTATCCCTAATAAGGGCGGGGGACTGGATGTAAAAAAACCACATGAGTGCTTATTACCTTCGAAATAAAAATCTGATTGACCAAAAGAGACAAGAAAACTGGACCAGATCAGAAATCTAATCCAATCTCGTTGTTTATAGCCCCCCAACCACAAGAGGCTATCACCTGGTAGAATCTTTCCTCGTATCAAAGCCATGGCCAACCATAAGGATCAACCCAGGATGGTCACTGCGTTGTTGGAGAAACCACACATGAGATAAACCAAAACCAGATCAGGTAATGAAGTTGACACCACAAAGACAATAGATACCAAAAGACGACATCTGGACGAGTTTGATGACAACGATTCTGAAGTTGAAAGTCTCCTTGCTGAATATAACGCGGCATACATATGCAGACTAGCAGACAAGACTGACTAAAAACTGGGCAAGAGAGGAACAGTTTTGAAAGTGGTTGCACTCCAATAAATATGTATGGTAGAGGATCTCCAGGGTTATGCCGACTCAGAAAGTGCCAAACTCTTCTACTCCAGCTTGAGGGAGGTATGTGGGCTGCCACAGAGAGAGGCAGCCCCTAGCCAGAACAGGCAGAGAGGAGAGAGCTCCTCACTAATAAGGCAACAGATAGGAAGATGACCAGAACACAGAGCAGCTCCTCAACAGGCCATATCAACTGATCCTGGAGTAATTGAGAGATCGTGGTAAGACTCCTACATATATGGAACCTGACAACCCACTCATAGGGAATAAAGTCGGAAGTAACTGCAGAGTTGCAATGTGGTAAAATAACAGGCCACACGGCCATTCCTAAAGCTTGTGATCAGCTGATACCAAAGTTTACAGCGTTCGGTGGTCAGCTCAACACTCATTTAAAATTCCTTTGCATGTGCTGGGAGGATGGTTTGTTTATCCGAAATGCATATGTCTTTGTAGCCTAATATGAAAGCAGTTACATCTGTGTACTTCAGGTTTGCGATCCTCTCCTCAGCAGTCTTTAGTTTATCAATCACTGCCTCTCTCATTACTTGATCTGTGTACACGCTGAACAGCTTTGATGAGAGAGTGCATCCCTGCCTGACTCCCTACAGTATAGGGAAGAACCTGCGGTGTTGTTTCATTTAGCTGTGGCCTGTGTACATGTCAATTTAAATAGTGTAAGCAGGTGTTTTGGGAAGCCCATTTTATTTACGGTTTAGTGGATAAAGCCATGTAAAGCTCCATCTTCACAAATATTTCTCTCTTTTGATTTGAATAAAGAAAATTTCATGGGTTCTTTTATTGCCTCTAAATGTGGCTTGAAAATATGATTTTCTTTAAATTTCAGTATAGATAGGGTGATCATTTTGTAGGACTTTGCTAGTGCGATTTAGGTAAATTCCAGTCTTGTGTCTCCGTCTATGTGCAACTCTTGTGTCTCTATGTGTAACAAACAGTTCTGCCGTTTCCAATCCTCTGGCCATTGCCAAGTTTCCCAGATCGAACTGCATAAAGTTTGAATTGCCTTCAATGCCTTTGGTCCACTTCTATTATCTCTTGCACGTTTTTCAATCCTGGAGATTTCCCATCTTTATGCTTTTGACTGGTGGTCAATTTCGTATTTTATGGGTGGGGCTTTTTGTATGGAATCGACTTTAATGTAAACTTGAGTTACTTTGTTTCGTCACTTAAGAGATCCCTACTAACTCCTATATCAGTATCTGTTCAGACTATCAATGTGGCACGTCAAAGTTTTCCTAAACTTTTGTCATTGATACTGCCTTTACTGTGCATTTGTATTCTATGGCTCATTTTTTGTTATGGAATGACTTTTGTAACTAGTTCTTGTTGCCTACAATGAACATATCTTACTGTTCAGTTCATTGGCTAAATTCCACTTTATCTCTAACTGTTGTTTGATTCTTCAATTTCTATTCGGACGTGCTTTTTAATTCTTTGTAATACATTCCGGTTACATTTTTCGACTGTTCCATCCGTTCATATGTAGTCTTAATTGCTTTGTTTATTCCAGGTCTACATTTTGCTGTTCCATCTTCAATCAGTTGCTTGTTTATCCAGGTCTACATTTCTGTTCCATCAGTCCAATGACAGTTGCTTTGTTTAATTCCAGGTCTACATTTTTTGCTGTTCCATCAGTTCAATGACAGTACGTAACATTGCTTCTATTTGATAGCTTTTAACCCGGTTTCTTTCATGTGCTTTGAATTTCAATCAGGCGTCTTCTCTGTAGATGACCATTCTGGGTTGAGAGCTTCACATCTATTTCTGATCTGTTAAGGTTCAGCAGCCTCTTCATTGAATAATCTGGTCTTCACATTGCTATCTTTTGTTTTGTTTTCTGTGATGTATCATGTCTGAACTTGGCTGCCAGTAATTTGTAATCTGCTCCAGTTTTATTTCCGAGTTCAGGACACAAGACTTCCAGTTTCTATCAATTACGTTGTCAATTTGGTTGTGAACTCGTCATCTCGTGGTGATATCCCAGCGTAGTTTCTCCTGTAGGACCGATTGAAATGCGCGTTGATTACCATATTGTTTTGTCTGGAGAAGCCGCAAAGCATTAAATTATCTCTTCTTTCATATCTTGTTCTTAGGCCCCATCTTCCAATTAATTTAATTCTCATTTAGGCCTTCTAAATCTACCCTTGCACTAAAATGTATAACGCCAGGTTTTACATCAATGTATTTCTTCAGCAGCCAGTACTTACTAGCAAATAAAATTGTATCGTTTCATTGCCACTTGCATAACATTTAGGTTTACCGCTTTTGTGGCTAGTTTTATCGTCTAGATTCCATCACTTGTTGCTTTACACATTTCGAGAGATGGGGTTATGAACTTTTCATGAGCACTTGCAACCCTGTTGTCACCTCCCTATTCAATTTCGCCTTTTAATTTATTGCGTTAATACGAATGAAGTGCACAAGTTATTTCCACCTTGTCTTTAAATTTTTAAAAAAGGTATTTTAGGTAAAACCGTTACCCAGTTCTGCTCAAGTTACGCAATAAATTTCACCAGTGCAGCCCCTGCACGCATTCTCCCTCATTAGGGATTGCCTGGGTATTACAGACAGGGATAAAAGACCATAAAAAGTGGTTTGACCATAGCATATGAATTATCAAAAACAAAATCTGTGATAGAATACAAGTGACTTTATTCAATGCATAGACTTACCAGAAGTGCACAGACACTCGATCATCTTAGCCTTCTTTCTTCCATTTCCCCCAACTGGAATAACTTATATAAACTTTTAAGATATCCCTTTCCCTGAACCCCCCTCCCTTAAAGAAAAGGAACCCCCCACATCCATTTAAACACTTCCAACTACCTTCTTTTGAATGTACTTTTCCTAAAATACTCCCCTCCCCAAAGAAAGAAAAGAAACCTCAAATTCCTCCACATCCACTTCAATGATCCTAACTAGCTCCTTTTGAATACTCCTTTCCTGAAATCTCTCCCTACTTCAAATAAGGAAAACAAGTTTCTCCTCGGATTTTCTCACATTCATTCACATAGATTTAGCCATTTATTTGTTCACTATTCCCATTGAACCAGCATGAATCCCATTCCTTCCTATTTTTTGTTCTAAATTCTTTTACCACTCTCATAAAAAACCCTTTAAAACCTACCTTTCCTTAAAATGCTACCTCCACCTCCCTTTTCCCAAGAAAGATGTCCGCCATTATATCCATATATCATTGTGTCCACCTGCATATATGTACAAACTGTAGTTAGGTTTAGTATAAAAGTTAGTGTTAATATTAGCAATGAGGTTAGGATGGTCGGTTTGTGACTGTATATGTAGGCATGCTTGAATGCATGTGGACACAACAGCATATAGGCAAAATGGCATGCAGCTTCAATTGCAAATAGCCAGTCCTAAATATATTTCTGAGACAGTCTGGGCTTTGTTTAAATTACAAATTTCCAGCAAAACAGGTTTGATATGCTTTAAGAATTTGAAAACTAAACCCATCAAGAAAATGCTTTAAGATCCTAATACATATATCCATATATACAAGGAGTTCTCTCCTATCAGCCGACCGTTGATCTTTTCTTTCTCCATTCCCACTGTGGTCATGCATTTTACCCAATTGTCCTGAACATCCGCTTCCTTATACCCCCGAGCTCAAGATTTACCCTACCCCATTCATTCAGTGCACTTTCTTTCACACAGACATTTATGGAGTACTTCTACACACTCTCATAATATTGATTTCTTTAAACTCTTGGTATCTAAGTGATTCTATTTTTAAGTTTGCAATGGAATATCACTGGTAAACACACACAGATTTGTAAGTATGCAACTTTGGCTAGCACTACAGCATTAAAAAAAAATATCTGTGGCTTTCAAGTCTAATAGTTTCATAGTGAAGACAATCAGTTAATTTTAACAGTTTGGGTATGGAAGACTGTCTACTCTTTGACGCCTTATCTTGGTGTTGGTTTTTTTAAAAATTTATTATCAATGTGCTGTCCATAATTATATCTAGTCTCTTCTCCTCGCACTTGCTAAATTTAGCAAGGGTATTGTCCATTCCAGGTAGTTTACTTCTTTAAAGCAGCGTCTCGCTTCCTCCACTTCTCTCAGCATCTGTGATGGATCTTTCTTCTCCTCTTGTTGATGTTCCTTCTCCCAGCATGGCGGTATTTCGCTGTATTTGGTGGTTGTAAACATACTGGTAGTATTCCATCCATTTGCCGAGAACTTCAGTGCCGCCATTTTGTTTTCAATGTTTGCTTGTACGTTCTACTCAAGTCTTGGGCGAGCTTTTTCGAGGTGCTGTATTCCTGCTTATTGCTCTCTAGTTTATATCCTCCTCAATAATTTTGCACTCCCGCGTAAACCCATGTTTTTTCTTCCACTTCATATTTTGCTTGATTTTATTGTTTATCTAGTGTTGGTTATCCACTGGTTTTGTTCTTGAAAAAATAACAGATTTTTTCCTTTACTAGAAACATCTAAGATGTATGTAATCCTTGTTTGTAGCTTTTCATTTCACAGCACTTCTGTTGTCTCTGATGCGACTTGCTTTAAGTCATTAGCAAGTGACAGTGTCCAGAACTTTCAGGGCTACTCCTAGCTGAGCTTGAATGGCCCAAGTTATTTGGGGTCTTTCAGCTTCTACAAATTAAACTTGATGTGAGATTTGGCTGCGAGATGGTTTTCTTCATTTCTATTTTTATAGCAATAAGAACTAAGTCATGATCACTGCTAAGGTCAGCTCATGGGAATTTATTTTTAATGAGCCTTGCTAATGGAAGACTTGAAAGCTTGCTGGCAGGACAAGGTTAGGCTTCAGACCTGGAAGAGATACAATCAATTTTTGTTTACCGTCGGCTTATTATCAAGAAATATCTTCAACATGAAAAAGATATTTCACAATTTCATTGACTTAAGAGTTTGATAGAGTGTGGAATGATGGATTGCATTAAACCAACACTTTAGAAGGACTAGTCCACATCATTCAGGCACTCTATTACAATGCCAGCATTGCAGTCCTTATGAACAAGCCAGGTCAGGGATTTCTTTGAAAAGCAGACATGGCTGCAAACACCGCTTACATTAGGGTTCAACTTCTTTCCTGAGTAAATCGTACTGGAGACACTTTGAACGAACTATGCTTATTGTTTGGAGATCAGTACAAAAAAGAGCAACGTCATAATAAACAGCACTAGTAATGTTATAGTTAGCATGTAGGATCAATAATTTGAAGCAACTCTTTCAAATATCTTGGGTCTACACTGACCAAACAAGGTTACTCCTCACTCGAGGTCAAGATCAGACTATCTCATGTAAAGTTAAGCAGAATTTGAAAAAGGCATTTGACTTCCCAATAAAACCGATGTTTAGAGCACTGGTCATTTCTATACATAGTGTGGAAACTTTACCTCGACTGCAGAATCGTAAAACAAAATGCAGGTCTTTGAAATGAAACTATTCAGAAAGCTAGCACGGTTTGACCATGTCACACCTCTTACCAAGACTATCCTATTGAGGTCACTTGAGGAAGACGCAGGGGCAGATGAACCAACTCAAGAACATCATTGACTGGACTGGCCTTGTCATAGCTGTGCTGCTGCCAAAGGCTGAAGACATACCAGCTTGGAGAAAACTGTCGACCAAAGAGTCTCTCCTGTCCCCCCCCCCCCCCCAAATCTTCATCAGGGGTCTGACCATTAAGTTCTGCCAGTCCTGTTAAGAACCATTTCAGAATCACGACAGGTCTTTTAAAAATCAACTTAGAATATGATTTGATAAAAACAACCCTTCTCAACCATAAACAGTGGACATCTATGCACCCTCTTTCATCTCACTACAAAACAATATTTACGCCCTTAGATTAACCCCCACTCCACATTCCTTGCAAAATTCTGCAAATACCCTCAAACTGTCCTCTTTTAGCCCTCATTGTAAAACTAACCAGACTGATTAAAATAATACTATTTTATGACTGCGCTCACCCTTGAGCTTAATTTCCCTGCAAATCATCATTTTCATATCAAGATCTACTTCCTTCAAAACTTCTTTAAAAACTGAAATGATAAATCTATTTACTGGAACAGAACTATTTATAATTGGGAATATTTCCATAAAAATAGCAAAACCGCAAGCCTTGAAGTGTCAGACTACTTGTCCCCTTCCATAAAACAAATATCCCACATACAAAATTATAAAAGCCCCCAGACCCACTACTGTATGTATTGGCATTTTTTGCTCTCGATTAATAAATACCAAAAAAAAATCCACGAGTTTTTGAAGAGATATCGAATCCAGCCAAAATTTGCTGCTTATCTACACCCTTTTTTCTATGACAAAACTCCTACCTTGCCGATGTTAGTTCACGTTTCATGATCATTCTCGTTAAAGCGGTTTAGCAGTAATGGTACACCATACACAACATTATAATTATCACTTTTTAAAAGTAGTTTAACAAACACTAAAATAATACTATAAGGAAGGCAGGTAGCAGGATGGTTAAGACGTTGGCCTGCCAACAAACTGTGAGGTTCTGGTTCAGCCTCAACCTTTCTTCCCCACTTGAAAAAAAATCAAACTGAATGTCCAAGTCCTTCGGATAAGACTATAAACCAAGTCTCCCTGTGCGAACGCATGTAGAAATCTTGTACACACGTTAAAATCCCCGTTCCATCTTTCGGAAGAGTAGGCCATGTTGTGAGGTAGATACAGACAAAACAATAACCCCCCCCCCCCCACCCACCCCCGTTTTGACACCATCCCTGAAGTCACAATGCGGCCACCTAAATAATGGACAGGGGTGGGGAAGGTTGCATACAAAATCTCACCATTGTGTACCTCAGAGTTCTAACCAAGGAACAAAACATACACACATGATGTACGCCTACATTGTTCAGTACTACAAGGTCTTAAACATTACACATTGTCCAGGGTTGCTTAATACTACAAATCAACCGTCTCCATCACCGCTGTCGTCGGTAGGACCTCCATGCAGTGGCACCAGGGTTCGCCATCTTTCTCCGTTCTGCGATCTCCTGTAGTCCGCTGATCTCGGTGATGTTTGCAATGTAGGATGGTGGTGATCAGCCATTTTTCCTTCTGCCCTCAACTTTGGAGAACTGTAATCACATTTGTCAGTGTGCTTCCGTTTGCATCGCCAACATATCTCAGTCTGTGCTTATCAATTTCAGCCAACATGACTTTGCACAGTAAAATTCATCAAGAATGCTTTATTCTGTTCTGTTTGACTTCCGACCCTTGCAAGTCGCCTGTAGAACATTTTGATTGCCCTTATATTGTCTTTCCAGCTTTTGTAGTGACCAGGCTTATGACCAATACAGTAATACAGGCCAAATTTAATTCCGAAGATAATACCAAAAGATCTTTTAAACCAATGATTAATTTTCACTGTAATGGTGGGGCTGGTCACGCCCTATTGTGTCTTTCACCGTAGTTTGAACATATGCAATTACAGCTGTCGGTAACTCGGATACTTTCTGAAATTTAGTCTTTTGGATGACTCACCAGATGACCACACTTCTCTGGTATATTCATCATCTATTGGTGCTGATCTGTGGAGTGGCTGCTGCATGTTGGGCTGCATGACACCACCACTGGAAACTGCAGGCCAGGCTGCCACTGATCTGGACCACATAGAATCTAGGTGTTCTGCTTTCAATGGTGACTTGAGGTTGCCAACTGTCCCATCTGGACTCCCGAGCACTGGCTGGATCAGGCATTTGGCATGAACTTCTTTAGACTGATTTTTTTTTGTTAAAGGTGTTTGTCAGCACTTCATCTCCAAGTGCAAACGAAGCAAATTTGCAGCCTATGTTTTGTTTAGGAATCATAGATGGTAGGGCTTTCTGTCTTCAAGATATATTTATTCTCGTCATGGGTTTGTCTTTTTTAAGCTTTCCTTGAGAAATTCATGACGAGGTCACGAATGCTTCCAATGTCAGCACCAGGAGACGTTCAAACTCTAGCTCTATTGATGCCAGATTGCAGTACAAATCTGTTTTGTCTTTTCCATGAGCCTACTCCATGTCCGGGTATGGTTCTTCACTGTTGCCAAGGCCTCTCTAACCTCACCAAAATTGCATCAGATGACACGTGTAGTTTCTGAGTTCATAATTCAGTTCTTATAATTTCATTACTTTCTCCGGCCAAGTTTTTGTCTTGTCAATGCCTATATGGCTAGGATAAACATTTATTTCCTCTGCTTGCAGGGTGTTTGGAAACCATAGTTTTTATTCTCTAAAGATGCCACTGATGGACAGTTCATCATGAAAGTTCCAGAATTCAGTGGAAGTTGATAGCAGTTTTACTTATTTCTGGGTGACCTACATGAATTGTGGAACGCTCAAACTAATTTAGCTCGAGAAGCCTGCCATATCTTATTGACACTGCCACCTTCACTTCTTTTTATCAGCGTGCAAAAGTTACCTATTTGTTTCTTGTGAGTTTAGGATGTCGAGGCCTTCTCAGGTGTGATGGTTGCACGGCTCTTGCCTGTACCCAGTCCGCCTTGCTTTGCTATTTTCTGGAGGCACTTTCCTTCTTTTATCTTGAATGGCACCAACTCTTGGCCGTTATCTGCCTGCTAAAGTTCTTAGCAATCTGGAACAAAAGGAAAGAAATTCAGGTAAAGCTTATAACCAGAAAAAAATCAGACTTAGCAATAACCTAGATACAAGTTGTAGAAACAAAATTGAAAAAAACTTCTAGGACTTTGATGACCTATGAACAAAGCAAAATCCAGAATACGATCACTTTACATGGTTACAATCCAACTTTCTTTACTAAGTCGGATTACAAAATCCTGGTAAGTGATGACATATTTGTTCAGTTGTTTTAGTAGCCGTTTTCTATAAAGGCGCGAAAAAATATTCTGAGAAAATGTTTTTCTAAAAAAACTTCCCAAAAAGTTTGATGGAATTGTAAACAGCATTTTGATGTTTAGATATTATAGCCAAATGCACAGGAGACTTAGACTTTAACTTCCATCCTTAGAGTCCATGAAGTCAATGGTTCAAGTCTTGGCAGCTTTATGAGAGAAGGGGAATTTTTTCTACTATTTCTTTAAGTGGAGACATGCCAGTGCATTGATTTCAATTTGTGTAAATACTCATGCAAAACAGCAAGTAATTTTAAAGCCCCTCATTTGGTGGGCTGCAAGAAGCAAGTATATCTAATAAGCAAGGTATACCTGGATGGGCTCTGCCAAGTTACATATACCTGAAATAAAATATTAAAAAGACCCAGCCTGAAAAACTACAGTATCACGATTCTTAGTGGGTTAAATACCCCCTGCCCTCTTCTTTCTTTTACACCAAATTTCACATGCTGCCAATTTAGTAACATGGATGTACAGCATTGTTATTTCAAATATTCATTCCCCAAGTACAAAATTTCTCTTAGATCTGTACACAACAAAAAGAATGTGTGCACTGTCATAATGTGTGGCCATTTCAACCGATTACAAAACTGCCAAAGTTACACCAACAAAATATTACTGGCAGTGAAAAAGTTTCACAGTTCAGAACTGCTAGAAATGTTTGACCACTAATAATGTACAATTACTCATTTAAAATGAAGGAAGCAGGGATACGTGTTTTTTATGGTGTTCCATTTTATTTTATTTAAAAAACCCTCTAAGTTTCAACTCTGCTTACAAAATACAGCCCAGACCCAAACAAAATACAAACCAAAAGTATAATCTCAGTATCTTAATTAATGAATATTACTTATTTTTTGTTCACCAAGTGATTTGATCTGAATAACTTTGGGCATATTTGTGAAGAGAAATATGGATCTAATGTCCTGACTACACAATACCTTGAACCAATATTGATTGTACTGATAGATGTGTCAACAGTTTCCTTACCAGCACATCAAGAAGTATTCAAGAGTCCAGGTTCTACTTCGTGCATACAGGCAAGCTGACCTCAAAGTATGGTCGTTGAAGAGTGTTGTCAGTTGGAAGCAGCCTCTCGGTCAATAGAATGTACTGGTGACAGACACTGCTGCACTTGGCTGTTGTTACTCATCATCTTACAGCACCTGGATAAAGGAGAAAAAATATCCCCAATTTAAAAAGAAAAAATGATACATAAACCAATGCAAAGCAAAATATGACAGAAACAAAACAACCTGATCTAAAAACAAGGTGAACCATGGAATAAAATCAAAGCGGAAAAAAATTCTGTCATGAATACTTTTCTGTTTATTCCTCTTATTTTCTAAAAAAATTATTTTTAAAAAAGTATTTTATATCAAGGATAATGGAATAAGCACTTATGTGCTTTTTTACATCCAGTCCTCGTGTGTAAATAAGCACTTATGTGCTTTTTTTTTTTTACATCCAGTCCCCGTGTATGCGGTTTTGTTATCTGTTCCCACTGGCACACACTGGTCTACTCTTACGAAAAGCGGAACAGGATTTAATGTTTGCACAACAATATATTTCAAGAGAGACCACAAGGCACTTTGACTGCTTAGAAGACCTAAAAACAGATTGAAAATTAAAGTACCAATTTCTCACCGATCTTTGTCCACAAGTATTAGTTTTATACCTTGGTTTTGCTTCGAGCAGACAGCTGCAGCACCTAGTAGTATACGAATTTTAACTAGCAGCAGTACTTGGTGACAGTTTTAATGCACCACAAAGCGTTAAGGCAATTATAAACTTAAATGCAGGTCTTTTGCCCCCCCCCCCGAAAAAAATGCAAACACGGATAAAACCAGTGAAAATCAAGTCAAACAGGGCTGAAAAAGGCAAAGATAAAAAAACAACCCAACAAACCCTCACAAAAACCCTCGCAAATATACAAACAAGCACCAAATGAAACTAAACAGATGGCAGGAAAAGAATATCACAGAAATGGAAACAAACATTTGTAAAAAAAACATAACCTATTCAGTCGGGAATATTACCAGAGGTTTTTGTTCATCCGTTTCTCCTGATCAACATGTTACGGTGCCTAGTGGCACAGAACTTGACTGAAGCTGCTTACATCAAATGGCGTCCAGCATAAAAAAAATCTGAAAATTAATGGAAAATAAGTAAATACAAGATAAAATGAAAAAAAAAACTACACAATTAAAAGTCATGTCCTTGCAACACCATACAATATTGTTTATAGCCCTACTCACCACGATAGCCACATCAGGGCTATCAACAATTTCAGTGGCTAAACAATTTCAGTTGCTAAGACATGTTCAAGATTGGTAAAAAAAAGTAAAAAAAAGTATGTTCTTTCGAGCCAGAAGGCCCATAGAGCCGGAGCTCATCCCGGTTTCTGTAGCGTTAAGCGAACTGATGGTTTTTCACCACCCCTGTGACAGGACGCTAGTCTGTCGCCAGATACTTCCCCAGCAGAGCTGGTACCCACTTGTACACCTGGGTGGAGTGAGGAAAATAGGAGTAAAGTGTCTTTCCCAAGGACACAACACCGAGCCGAGCGGGGATCGAACCCGCGACCTCTGGATCACGAGTTGACCGCCTAAACCACTCGACCACGGTGCCTCCTTCAAGATTGGTAAGCTATTATAAATACAAAAAGGAGAGTGCACTAGGAAAGAGTCAATCATAAAAGCATTGTTTCAAAGAGCACAACACTTTGAATAGTTGCACTCATTTAATTCTCATCTTTAAAAAATAGATTAAATGATTTCCTACCACTGTACATTTCACCAACTTTGCTGTTCTACAATGGGATGAGTTGGGACATGAAATGAATGCTTCAATCAGCAATAAAGGGCTGACAGATTATTTTGAATCCTCTCAAATGAAATGTTCAACTGTAATAGCTGCATGTGAAACTCTGTGTGCCATTAACTCCCAAGTTCGAGGCAAGAAACGAAATAGAAGGGTATTGTAAAAGCCACATGAAAACATTACCATTTCCAATGATATATATATATATAACATTCAGAAACAATGTAATGGACCATGAAACTGTTCTGATTAGGTGAAGCGTTTTTAAATGAAGTTTTCTATGATTCTCATTATTCTGTGGCCACTATCAAGACTGCAGCTGACAAAATTCACAAAAGCTCTCTCCACCTAAAAAGAAACTTATGTTTTATGATAACACAATATTTTTCCCCCACACAAGTAGGCTTAGCCAAACACTCCAGAGTAAAAATTAATTTTGGGGGGTATACAATTCAAAAGGGCCGGACAGCAATCGTATGTTTCTACATGCACTTACCCAGTTTAGGTCACAGTAGAGCCCATTCTGCAGAGAGCCACCCACAATACTTGAAGACACAAACCTAATAAACCGTCACATGATCAACTAGATGACTAACCACCATGTCCAAACCCCTGTGGAATAAAGGGCAGAAGAAGAAATTGTTTTAAGAGTTCACGTGAGGAGGTGATCCAAGTCACTACCCATCTTATACTTTGGTCAGTGCTTTTAAAGGTGGTTTTCTGAGAGTATCACTACTTACATCGCTCCCTTCTGATCTTCAGTTAAGATTTTTGGGTCTTTGGATTTTTTTAAGAATGTGCGTTTTTTAAGAAAAATATTGTGCTAGAAATTGTCCTCGTGTTAAAAGTCATGTTTATCGGGTTGCGTTTAAATAACTATTTTTTGTTTATTTCTTATGTATTCCTTTCTGTGGCTACCTTTTTCATTCCGGTTTTATTTTTAATCAAAAGATTTTAATTTGATTTTAGTTTGGTTTTTAAGTGTTAGTCTGGTTTAGTTATGGTTTTATTTAAGGATTAAATTTTGGCTTGGTTTATTTTGTTTCACTTTTATAAAACTTTGTACAGTTTTGGTTTAGCTTAGAGGTTTACTGTTGATTTTGTACTAGTTTTTTATTTTGGTTTGGTTCAGCATTATTTAACGTTTTTTGTTGATACTTTGTGTGTGTGGGTTTTATTTGTTGGGGGGGGGGGGGGGGGGGGGGGGGGGGGGTACTCAGTTTTGAATAAATTGAACTTTTTATGATTTGGTTTTATTTGTTTAGTTCAGAGGTTTAATTTTGTTTTAGGTTTTATATTTTCGTTTGGTTTAGTGTTGTTCAATTTTATTTAGATTAAATTTTGTTTGTTTACTCTAGAGTTTTATTTTTACTGAACGTTTTATGTTTAGGTTTTCTTTGTTTAGTTTAGAGGTTCAGTTTTTAATTTTGCTTTAGTTTTTAAGTTTTGATTGTCTATTGTGTTTTAGTTTTCCAGTTTCAATGGCGTTTTAGTTTTTAAGTTTTAGCTTTGTTTAATTTTGTTTGAGTTTTTCAGCTGTTTACAAGTTTAGTTTTGTAATTTAGTCTTAGTTTTTAATCTTTGTTTTAGTTTTGATGTCCGTTTGGAGGTTTAGTTTTTAATTTTGTTTAGTTGTTAATGTCCGTTTAGAGGTTTAGTTTTAAATTTGTTTAGTTTTTAAGTCTCAGTTTTGTTTAGTTTTTAATTTGTAGTTTTGTTTAGTTTTTAATTTGTAGTTTTGTTTTAGAGGTTTAGTTTTCAATTTTGTTTAGTTTATAATGTCCGTTTAGAGGTTTAGTTTTAATTTGTTTAGTTTTTAAGTCTCAGTTTTGTTTAATTTTTAATTTTGTTTTTGTCTGTTTAGAGGTTTAGTTTTTAATTTTGTTTAGTTTTTAATGTCCGTTTAGAGGTTTAGTTTTTAAGTCTCAGTTTTGTTTAATTTTTAATTTGTAGTTTTGTTTTTGTCTGTTTAGAGGTTTAGTTTTTAATTTTGTTTTGGCTTTTATGTCCGTTTTGAGGTTGAGTTTTTAATTTGTTTTTAAGTTTTGTTTAAAGGCTGGATTTTTAGAGTTTGTTTTAGTTTTTAAGTTTTAGTTGTGGTTTAGTTTTATGCTTCTATTTAAGGTTTAAATGTTTGTTTTGCTTTATTTTTTATTGTTTCAGTTTCAATGAATTAAATGGAAAAAAAAATAGTTTTGGTCAATTTTGTTTTAGTTTTTATTTCGAGTTTAATTTTTAATTTTGTTTTAGATTGTATTTCGAGATTTAATCTGTAATTTTGTTTAAGTTTTAATTTTGTTTAATTTTCTTTTAGTTGTATGGTTTATCAAAGGTTTAGCTTTATTTTGTTTAAACTTTTAATGCTTTGTTTTGGTTTAGTTTTCATCCAAGTTTCAGTTTTGTTTAAACTATTTTAATTGTTTCTGTTTAGTATTCTGTTAAATTTTCTATCTAAAACCTTTGTTTCATTATCTTTTAGTTTAGTTTAATTCTGTTTAAGTTTTAGTTCTGATTTCCTTATCTAGCCAACTAAGACCAATATGGGGTCATTTCCTAGATCTCCATATAAACCCCCCTAAAACCAAAAACAAACCCAACTGGTTTTACGCCCTTCATAGCTGTAATTGAATTTTCTCAACACTCCATTATGTGCCCTTCAATGTTTCCACAGAGGCCTGACAAAGTAATTAGCTGACAACGATCACAAGAACGGTCTATTGGCCTGACATCTTAAGTACCATATCCATCCATTGCTCTTGGTGAGTTGGTCAACAATGTTAGCCAGCACCTGAAAACATGACATCAATTTGTACCAAAAACATATTTTTCCTGTAATTCTTTTAAGGATCCCAAGTGTTCTGTACCAATGAATTGTTCACTGAACGTCATCTACACCATTTTGTGCCCAATCCTCTCCCCAAATCTTTTCATTCTCCAAAGCTGCCCCACCACTGCTTTTTCCACTAACAGCTCGATCACTCTTTTCAACCGTTCTTGGCAGAATTTGCTATCACAAGCAAATTGGGATCATCTGTTCATATGAAAGTTTTCAGTTAATATCAGTAGATTATGTAGACTAAAAAAGAGATGGTCTGGTGCAGTAGTTGGTGTTCAAAGTTTCTTAAGTTATCTTGTAATTGTCATTTATTGGCTTATCTGATTCTTTTTTAATGTTATCTGGGTATAAGCCATCAATAAAACTAAAATAGAGTTAAGGTTTTAAGTTCCTGCTGGATTAATTTTACCACAAACTGACGAAGTTGCTAATGGAACAAATCACAAATGTCTTACCACTAACCTGACAAAATCCAAAGCAACCAGCCCATGTTTTCATAGTCAACAACAATGGGGTCTGGCTGACTCAGTGGGCAGGTCATTTGACACTTGATCCAAAAGTTGTGGGTTTGAATATCAACAGTCAAGCAGAATGGAATACTCGAGACTTGTGGCTGCAACAAAAACAAACCAACCCAAACTTGTGGTACACTTTTAATAGTGCAACAACTGGAAAACATGGGCATGTAGAAGCCCACTTTGTGGATGCTACAAATCCCTTCCAATCCTAAGAAGGTTCAAAACCAAGCTACCATGCAGAATACTTTTACCTTTGGTAAACTGGAAAAAATTCAAATCTATTAATGTTGAGTTTCTCAATTGCTTTTTAGAAAAAGCTAGTTTGTGCTGCACATAACACTATGTTACAGTCTTGAGCCAAAAGAAAAGGCCACTTAGAGGTTCTGGGGATGCACAATTCATTAAAAATGGTTTTAATTTAGCGCTTCACCGACAAAGTTGGAACAAATTCTATAATATTCTGTGGTTTGGCATAGACACAAGGCAAGTCACCATTCTCCAGACAACACAAACCTCCAGAAAAAAAAATCCAGCAATAATGCCGTTAGCAATTTTCTTTTCTGGAGTTCATTCATGCCTCACTAGGGCTCATGAAGAAAACAGGCGTGAGGTGTCATTCCCCCTCCCCTTCTCTCTGCTATAGCTCCAAGGTTCACCAACATGCCACTTTGCATATGCAATGCTGCCCACAGTTAAGTTTTCCGAGTTCAGGTTTCGGAGAAGGTCTAAAAACACTAAGATAAAACAGTATACCTGTCCATTCCCATGGACATGGTGGATTCTTTCTAAAGGCATGTTTTAAGTGTGCCCAAGATGTTTCGAGTACGTTCATACAGCAGACCTAGTGTATTCTTATACTCACCCTAAGGACTTTTTTTTTTTTGGGGGGGGGGGGGGGTGAGTGCCCAGTTAATTGGGAAGATACCCTGATAAGCGTCTGGGTGGTAGCTGGAACCCTGCCATCAGATCAAGAGCTCAACACTCTACCCACTAAGCTATCCAGCCCCCACAGTATCTTTAAAAAAGAAAGGCTAATCTTGTATCAATTTTAGCCACGAAAACCCTTTAGCAGCAATGTATTTTGAATAAACACGTTCCCAGTCACGTCTACTGGGCCACACTTGTCCGATTATAAAATGCCCTTTGAAGAGTTTGGTTCACACTGCGCATTTTCGGGACTTTTGCATCCCAAAAAGTTTTTCTTTTTAAACTTCACTAGTGTTTCTTTTGTCAAATTCGTGGCTTTCCAAGTTAAAAATGCGAGCTTCAAAGCAACAAGGTATCTCAATAACAAAGTACCAGATTTGGGCATTTGAAAGTGAAAATGCTTGGATCTACAGTGCAAAAAGAATGAAGTGCTTAATATTTCACAACTAGGCAATTATACATATCAACCAACCGCAGTCTACATAAAAAATTTAAACTGTGGAGATGCAAAAGGCTTACCAGTGTGCAAGTGAACCCATTTTTCACTGGACCAACACAGCAAATCTGTCATGGCTGACGTAAGCCTTGCGCCCGCCTTTTAACCTGTCGGCCCCAAAGCACTGGTCAAAGTGAGGTTTCGCTCAGCAAAAAACAAGTCTCGGAGACGAGAACTGGATCCGGATTTTTTCCTATTTTTCTATTTTTATTTTGAAGTTTTTGCCAAACCGTTTATTTCACTACATGTAGTTAGGGAACGAAATTTTTATTTTATGTTCTTTATCTCTTCTATTATTATAAGTTAGAAATACTAGAACAATCGACGTCATAAGATGAGACATGCTCT
Source organism: Rapana venosa (assembly GCA_028751875.1). Lineage (NCBI taxonomy): Eukaryota > Metazoa > Mollusca > Gastropoda > Neogastropoda > Muricidae > Rapana > Rapana venosa. The sequence goes on along the minus strand of CM054140.1, from coordinate 19,661,852 downwards.
TACTAAAAAAAAAAAAGTTTTTTTTTTAAAAAAATAAAAAAAACATTTCTCTGTCAAGTATACCTTCAATCATATTACACACGGCGTCTTCGACAGTAGCTTGCTTGCAGCTCAGCAATGGGACTCTGCAATTTCTGACTTTGTAGAAATCCTACTAGGGTTGGATATGGGCGGCATCAAAATCAAAAGCCGCAAAGAGTGGAATGTTGGGGGGTGGGGGGGGGGGGGGGGTGGAGGTTGTATTTACCGAGAATCATTCATTCCAGGTTTGGTCGCCTGGACAATACTCCCCCTTCCTTCCTTCCCCCCTGCCCAATCTTTACTGTTTCGATCAGGGCACTCACATTTCAGTTAGATATTCATGACCAGGAAAGATTTCTGAACCATCTCCTAAGACTTTTAAACCCCTTCCTATTGATAACCTTACTTAATCTGGAAACAGTGACAGCTTTTAATAGCAAATGTAGGTCTGCCATTTGTCTGACGTTCTCGACCAAAAAACGATCAAACATAGAAATATTCTCAAGCCTGTCTGAAGGTAGTCATATGATGGGGGGAAACCTTCAGAAAGGGAATAAAGTGTTACATTAAATAGTTAGGAATCCTGAACAATAGTTTTTAGACTTCTTTTCCTTCTGCACACGAAGTGCCTAATCCCCTATGCTTGTAACTCAGCAGAAGGTTTGCCTGCAGGCATTAGCTGACACATTGCAACTTAAGGGTACATCATTAAAACTCATGTGATAAATGGCAGAAAAAAACGTTTGCCAGATTTGCTTTAAAAAATAATAGGGAAATGGGAAAGAGAGAGAGAGAGGAGTAGAGAGAGAGAGAGAGAGAGAGAGAGAGAGAGAGAGAGTGAGACAGACAGACAGACACAGACAGAGACAGAAAGACAGACAGACAGAGACAGACAGAGACAGAAGGAGACAAAGAGAGGAGAGAGAGAGAGAGAGAGTGAGAGAGAGAGAGAAGACAGACAGAGAGAGAGACAGAGACAGAGAGAGAGATTTCTAGCACAAAATTCCAGAAGGTGAAAATACTATTTTTACTGAAAGTTCTGCCCAAACAAATCTTATACTAAATCTTGATTAATCGAGAAAAAAAATTAAAACCAAAACAAGAAAAGTACATCAAAAGGCATTTGTAGAGCTAAAAAAACCCAAACTATTTTGATTTAGCGAAAAATAACAACATACACTGTTATTCATCACTAGATTTCGTTAGGTGTAGTGCTCTTCTCTTTTTTTAAATTGTCTTTTTAAAAAAAAATTTTGCTTTTCCTAGAATGGGGCCTCCTCAAGAGAGATAAGGCCATTTTCAGTGCCCCCCCCCCCCCCCCCCCCCCCCCCCCCCCCCCCCCCCCCCCCCCCCCCCCCCTCCCCGCAGGTTTTCTGTATAACGAAAGGTGATTGGCGAGGTTTTCTGTATCACAAAAGGTGATTGGCTATTTCGATCTGTGAGAGGAGAGATGAGTGTCAACACTTACAAAAATGGACTCATAGTTTTTTGTTGTCAGTGTGTGTGTGTGTGTGTGTGTGTGTGTGTTTTGCTTAACTTTTGTTTTTTATTTGGTCTGTTTTTTTAAAAAGTTTTACCAATCATTTGTGTGGCATTCTTCTGGTTTATAGCTGAAAAGACAAGACGCACACTAGCGAACACACACGCACACAGACACCGCACACATGCACGCACAGACAGACCAAGAGGCAGACGTATAGAGAAACAAACAGACAGACACAAAAAGAAGGAACAGCAAAATGGAAAAATAAATCAAGGCAGCCACAAGAACAAATGGAACAGGAAAAAAATAACCATCAACATCAACAAACACAAACAAAAGTCAAAATAACAGCTAACCAAAAACAAACACAAACAAAAAAATAAACAGACACTGCAGACACGATACTGAAAATGCTTTTAAAAAAAAGTAAGGATCAATGCTTAGAACAAGACAACCAGAAAAAAAGGAAAAAGGCAAGACTGGATGGTGTTTATTTCTTTATTCCTACGACAATATAGACAGACTCTCTACATCATGAATGAATATGACGCTAGAAAAACGCGCGTTGAGGAGGCGACATCTTGTATTATTAGGATCTCCTAAATTTCTTGTCCTAGTTGGTTCTTGCTCCTTGCCATTGATGTACACACACACACACACACACCACACACACACAGCGCACGCCTGCACGCATGCACACACATGCGCCCAGGCACACACACACACACACACACACACACACACACACATTTGCATTCCATTATTGGATTTCTTCAGCTGCAGTACTTTGTCCTACCGGTACTTTGTTCCCCCAAGAGAATACACATAGGCCTACTAGGAGATGGGGAGGGGAAGGGGAGGGGGGGTGGAGGTAGTGAGGTGGAGGGAGGTGGTAGTGGGGGGTGGGGGGCTTTACTAACTGACTGAGGGACTTCTCCTTTAACTTCCCGAGGAGTCATTGCAGTATTGCACTGAATGTTTCACGCAGCGCGTCGTGAGCAAGCTGAACATGGCGGAAAACAAGGTACACAACTCCATTAGTCACGACCACTTAAGGCTACAAATAATAAAGTATCAGTTATCTTGGGATAGTGCTCAACATGAAACTCAAACAATGCGTTATTTTTGGCGGTGCATAGTTTAAATCGGTGATGTTGTTGATTTAACAACATTACTGGATGGACCGGGAAGAGCTTTTCCACAATCCAGGCACTCGCCCACAACCGCTGCAAATGGAGCCAACTGGTGCAACGTTCGTCACTGCAGTGCCCCTACGACCCTGGAGGGGGTTACGGGAGCAGATGACAGATGATAGTTTAAATCGGAACCCAAAGGTCACACCATTCAATGCAAGATATGGTTAAAACAGGGCCTGAATAATTCACCATTAAAAGGCAAATTTAGCTAAAAGGGATGCCCAAAGAAGACATTACTTGTGGTTTAATGTGGCAACAACAAAAGCCCAAGTTATGATTTTATAGTAATGTATGGCCAAAATAAAAGTGACGCAAATGACACACTATTTACGGCAGGATATGGCTAACCACATGACACAAATAGCTTCACAATATAGCTATATAGCTCTTGATATAGAGCATACTTTAGATAGTGTATATAAACACGTTCCACTTGTCTTGTGAGATCATTGCCCGAGCATAGGTCCAACGTCTGACAGTTTCCAGTTTTTCTGTTGGTTTTTACTGATACTGAATTTTCAAGGCCTCCCACTGATAGGACTGTCATCAAAAGTAGCAAAATCCCGAAGCATTTCGATCGTTCACAGTTCAAGTCTGCCCTTCTTAGATCACCGGTATTTATCTGACCTTCAGTTGACCTGGGCAGTCTGGTAGATCTCAACCATTCTGTTCTCTACAATCTGTTTGACAAGGATGCTGCTGTAAAAAAAATCTGTTTCTTATTGTCCTTACCCCCCGACCTCCCTGGTTTTACAGAGATATTCTAGGTACTAGACTAACAAGGCGATGTAGTGAGAGAAGAAAGAATACAAAACTAGCCTGACTGTACCTGCACATTTTTCTTTGGTGCCAAAAAAGGCTGTGGGCAACTACAATCATAAAACGAGCCAAAGGTAGATAGTTTTGGTCGCATATAACAATTCTTAGATCCTCGAACCCAAGAAAGATGTTCTGACTTATTCAGTCCCTGATAAATAAGCATCATTGATTTGATGTATTGCCAAAATATGGATAGCCCCCCAAAAAACACACACACAAAAACCGCAGACTATTTTAAGAATTATTTTCACCACAAAATTGCCAAAACTAGACAAATGACATCTGTGTCATTAACTGTGACCTTTCTGACCCTCCTGCTTGTTCTTTTTTTCCCCCTCACGTAAAGCTACTTAGCTGTGACATTTCTGACCTTCCTACCTGTTGTGCTTTTTTTCCCACTTAAATCTACTTAACTGTGACCTTTCAGATCTTTCTACTTGTGCTTTTTTTCTTAAGCTACTTAACTGTGACCTTTCTGACCTTTCTACCTGTTGTGCCTTTTTTCCTCGCTTAAAAGCTACTTACCTGTGACCTTTCTGACCTTTCTACCTGTTGTGCTTTTTCTCCTTGCTTAAAAGCTACATACCTGTGACCTTTCTGACCTTTCTACCTGTTGTGCTTTACCTTTGTTTAAGATTTTGATAGTTATTGGCTGCATGACTCTGTAAAAATATGTTGAATGCAAGCACTCTGATTTGCCTTTGCAAGATATAGCGCTATACAAATTCCATTTATCATCATTATTATTGCGCCTTTTCTCCTCGCTTAAAGCTGCTTACCTGTGACCTTTATGACCTTCCCACCTGTTGTACTTTTTTTTTCACAGCTACTTAACTATGACTTTTCTGACCTTCCTACCAGTTGTGCCTTTTTTGTCTCACTTCAAGCCACACAACTGTGCCCAAGCTGGCAAATTGTCATTGAAAGCTAAACCCACCTTGTTGTTTTTAGATCCTGCCCCTACAACTTCGGTTCTCGAATTTCTTGACACTTTTGCTGCCCCAAAACTGCTCAGATTATTATAACAAATTTGCAAAAGTCTGATTTATATATTTCTCCTTTTCCTAAAGCAATTTAATTGGCTTCTGGGTTAGGAACAATGATTCCCAGAAGTTGGAATGCCATTTCCTTATCAAAAACACTCAGCAAACGCGAAATCTCACCAGTGGTGAACCTCGGAGAACTAGCCCAGGAACGAAACAAACCAAACCAAAAACCGAAGTAGATAAACGGTGCTGTTTATTAGCTAGCATTTGGTGCTACTACTAGTCAACACCCTTGGATCTTGTTCAGTGGTACTGTTGTGCTCTCAGATGGAAGGGGGGAGGAGGGGGGGGGGGGGAGAAGTGTGGGTGGGGGGGTGGGGCTTGGGGGGGGGGGGGGGGGGGGGAGTGGGCTGATGAGTCGCTTTTGTTCCCAGCTACCAGACATCAAAAACAAAATTCTGGAGGTATTGAGCATTTGGGTTACATTGTCATGGCCATGTTAACTGCATTAGCCAATAATGACGTCAGATAGGTTAAGTCCCCCCCCCACCCCCCAACCCCGTCACCCCCCCCCCCCCCCCCCCCCTACACGTTCCAGAAGTCACTGAAAACCTTGTTTTCAATTGAAAACAGGGACGGGATAGCCTAGTGGTTAGAACATTGCGCTCGCAATCTGACCATTCGGGTTCGATTCCCGTTCAAGGGAATATTTTCCCCTGGAGTTAATATCAGCGCAGACTCCTCTCTCCCCAAAAGTCCTTCGGATGAGACTATAAACCGAGGCCCCGTGTGTGAACGCGCGCAGAACATCTTGCGCACACGTTAAATCCTGTTCCGCTTTTCGTAAGAGAAGGCCATTGTGTGCGGGTGGGAACAGAATACAGAATTTACAAAACCGCATACACACGGGGACTGGATGTAAAAAAGCACATAAGTCCTTATTCCATTATCCTTGATGTAAAAGAATACAACAAAATAATAATAGAGCTAGGAATCAATAAACGCCTATTTTGGGGGAATATGTGTGTGTGTGTGTGTGTGTGTGTGTGTGTGTGTGTATGTTTATGTGTGTGTTGTTGTGAGGATGAGGGTGGGGGGGGGGGGGGGGGGACGTGTATGTACCTCACGCGCCGCGCATGATATGTGCATAATAATGCGCGTGCGCTTGTGTGTGTGTGTGTGTGTGTGTGGTGTGTGTGTGTGTGTGTGTGTGCTTTAAGGTAGGTTAGAGCATTAAGCACGTCAGTTTTTTTTTAACATTTTCTGTATAAAAATCCCATTTTTTATATGTTCTTAAAATACAGACCACTTTTAATTCTGCAAAGTACTTACCAAGGTTAGTAGATTCTTGTAGAATAACCTTGTCTGGAAAGGAGACCGACAGAAGGCAAACAAGAGACCAAGAACAAAAACAAGAGGTCCACAGAGGAACAAGAAAATTGCCATGACAAAAAAAAAGAAAAAAAAAGGCCGGCTGGCCCACGTGTTGGTAAAGGTCAACAGATGTGTGATGATTCATAGAGAGAAAACTAATGAACAGGCTCGCTGGACACGGCTTCTTTGTGGGAGAACAGGGGTAGGGGTGGTGGGTGGGTGTGTGTGTGGAGGAAGATGGGGTGGAAATGGGGGCTTCTTTGTGGGAGAACAGGGGTAGGGGTGGTGGGTGGGTTGGTGAGTGGAGGAAGATGGGGTGGAAATGGGGGCTTCTTTGTGGGAGAACAGGGGTAGGGGTGGGGGTGGGTGGGTGGGTGGGTGGAGGAAGATGGGGTGGAAATGGGGGGGGGGGGGGGGGTGGGGGGGTAGAGGAGGGAAGGAGAGAGAATGGGTAGATAAGGCACTCTGGATGGTATTGATGTACCGACAAGAAAAGTGCCACGCCAGCAACCCACTTGAGAAGGAGGGGGACAGTGTGGGTGGGTGGGGGGGGGGGGGGGGGGAGGAGTGGGTTGGAGGGGGAGCGGGTGGGATAGCCTAGTGGTTAGAAGGTTGAGTTGGCAATCTGACGGCGCAGGGTTAAGCCACCACCTAGATACCCCATCCGAGGGATTTGTCGCCTGGAGTTAACAGTAATACCGACTTCACTTCCCAAATAACGGACAAGGCCTTTAGCCTAGGACGCGATGGGCACTTATTTTTTTTACGGGTGGATTAGGTCAGTGAGAATGTCCCCAACTGGAAAGCGAAGGGCTAAGGATTTCATTAACATCTGAAGCCGGACAGCTCTGAGTTCCACAAGACCATAAACAGTATCTGGGTGTGTGTTGGTCATATGCCTCGATAAACTGGGGCTTGCATGCGTGTAGTGCGCAATTAAACAATTCTCCATGGCAAAAAGAGAGAGTTGTTCTTGGCAACATTCTGTAGAAAAAGCCACTTTCTCAGAGAAAAGAAACAAAATCAAAAGCCTCACTGGCCAGCTGGTGTAGTGGTTAGCGCCTTGCGTTTCTGTCTGGCAGGCCGCAGGGTTGAATCCCATAAGAGTCACAGGCTCACATTCAGACTGAGTTTACTATGGGCTAATTGGTAAGGCTTGGACTCGACGATGCAGTCGAACTTTTCTACTTTACGGATGCATTTTTTTTAAACGGATGCATTTGCTCAAATTACTTGACCAATGCTGCAGGTGTCTATATCACTCAGGCCAGGTTGACGCCGGGATGTATTATATGATAGAAAGAGTAGAATACAGGCTTGTCATAATTATAGTCTCAAAGCTGACGACTTCCATAGCATCATAATTACATTATTCTCATCATCACTGATCATCATGCAGCACAAATACATTGGCTCTGATTCGTATGACGTCAGGTTTGATTTTCTGCACATTTTATTTTTTGCCTATGGTAGGTTGGTGTCCGAGCCTTCAGGGCCAAAAGTTAAATGGTAGAAGGTCGTTGGAAGGAAGTTGTGATGGTCACTACCCCGGGTGGGCGTCTCGGTCAGTCTGGCTTTGTGTATGTTTGGCCGTCGTGTTCGACGATGACCCCCAAAACAGCAGAGGAGGCAGCTGCTGTTTCGGAAATTGGACAGAAATGTGATTGTAGTGGAGATGCCTTGCCCACAGTACATTCCCACTCTCTCGGCCAAGTGGGCATAAGGACAGTCAGCGTTGGAGATGTTTTTTCAAAGGCCAAACTAGCCCCCCAGGGCTGCAGCACATAAGGACTGTGCAAGTCAAGCCTCCTAGTCGGCGAGTCATAGTCGATCACAAAAGACTAAGCTGTAAAGTGGAATTCCATGAGTGGGAAAGAAAGCCACTGGTCATACAGCCTCTCACTTTGGTG
>CM054140.1:19641563-19651563 GCA_028751875.1 Rapana venosa | reverse complement strand
TCCTAATCTCTCATTCTCCCCTTCCTGTCTCACCCATTCCATCACTCCCAACCCCACCCCTGTTTCCAATTTCAATATTTTTTAAAATCCATTTCTCTGTCTGTTTCTGTTTCTGTGTCTCTCTGTCTCATCTTTCCCTTACGCTCTTTCTTTCTTTCTTTTTTCCCCCTCTCAAACCAGACTAAACTTCTCTCTCTCTCTCTCTCTCTCGTTCCGTCTCTCCGTCTCTCCTGTCCTCCGTCCGCGCTCTTTGTCTGCTCTCCTCGTATCTCTCCCCTCTGTCTGTCTGTCCTGTTCTGTCTTCGTCTGTCTCGCTTCCCCTAAGCAAGATAAATCTCTCTCTTCTCTTAGTCAGCCTGTCTATCTGTCTGTCTGTTCTGGTCCTTGTGTTGTCTGTCTGTCTGTCTTGTCGTTGTCTCTCTCTTTCAAGCCAGACTAAATCTCTCCCTCTCTCTCTCTCTCCTCTCTCATCTCTCTCTCTTCTCTCTGTTATGTCTGGTCTCTCTGTCGTGTTGTGTGTGTGTCGGTTGGATGGAGTGGTTTAGTGCGCGTGCGTGCGGGTGTGGGGAAGTCGCGACCTAAACGCTCTCTCTCTCTTCTCTCTCTCTGCTCTATCTCTCTCTCTCTCTCTCTCTCTCTCTCTGCGTAGCCAATGATGTCTCGTGGCAGCTCTATAGGGGAGGATGAGTGGATAGGGTAGAAGTGACGAGTGGCGGTGGAGGGGTGGTTGTGGGGAAACGCTCCGCACACTAACTCTGCTCACCTGTGCTCTACTGCTGCTTGCTAGCTAGATTACTACTACTTCATCTCTGTCGCTCTTCCAAGTCTATCTTACACTCAACGGAAGAGGGTTACTTGGAACGTAGTGAATGTTGTAGGGTGCGTCTTTGGAGGACAAAAATTTTTTAATACCCAATCTTTTCTTCTCTCGTGTTTTGTTTTTCCCCCGTTGATGTGTCTGGGAAAGAAATTTGGGATGTCTTTTTTTTCAGCTCTCCCCTTGGGCCCGTACAGCTTAGTTGGCAGGGTTATCTCACAAAATTTTCCCTCGGGTTCACTGTATAGGGTGAATCATTGGGAAGGTTTTGTTTTCCCACAGTCGGGGCCAAAGGAAAAGGGAAAAGGGAATGGAGATTGGAGCTTTTTTGCGGGGGTTGATTTACCCTTGCTGTCCCCGTGTGGAGTTATTAGCCTTTGTTGTTGTGTTTTTTTGTTGTTGTTGTTGTGATTTTGTTTATTTGCATTGGTGTGAACTGAATCTGCGCTGTTTTTCACCCTTCAAAATATGGAATCCCCCGGAGAGAAAAAAAACGACACTGAATAAGAATTGGGCGTGAAAGATTTTTTTTTTAGTTTTCCTTTAGAGGCAGCTTTTTCCTAAAGCTTCGGGGGTTTCTCTTTCCCCTTTTTAAAGGAGAAAGAAACTCTTTCCCTTTATTTTTTTTATTTTTTTTAGATCGGGGAAAGGGAATAAGCACTAATGTGTTTTTTTTCCCCTCGCCCCGTGTGTATGGGGTTTTTTGAAAATTTTGTCTTTCTTTTCCCCCACCGGAACAAAAAGGCCTACTTTTCCCAAAAAAAGGAACGGTTTTTTAAAACGTGGTGCCCCAAGATGTTCTGTAGGGCTTTTCGAACACGGGGCCTGGTTTTTTGTCTCATTCAAAGGATTTTTGACATTCATTTTTCGATTTTTTTTTTTTCAAAGGGGAAAAAAGGGCCCGAGGGGGGGAATCAAACCCCTTTTCCCCTTTGGTAGGGGGTTTTGTGGTAAAAAAACCCAGACTGGCAGCCCCCTTCAGGGGTTTCCCGTTTATACAGCGATGGAAAAGATTGTAGGGCCGATCCCTTTGGGAAATTTAAGTTGTAGACCCCAAATAGAAAAAAGGGAAAGGGAAAAATTTTTCTTTGTTTTCCCAAAAAAATCTAATGGTGTAAAAAGAAAACGAGGAAGAAAAGGGAAGAAGAAGAAGAATGTGGGTTTAGTTTGGGAATGGAATGGTTTGTTTTGGGGGGAAAGGAAAATTTTCCAAAGTGATTTTTTTTAACAGCAAAAAACTTTTTTAAAAAGTCGGTTTGGCACTTTTTTTAATCAGTGACAAAAACCGTTTTTTTGGGCCCCGGGGCCAATATTTTTGTTTGTGCATTTTCATTTTGGGAATGGTTTTGGGCATTTGTGCCTTAATACAGTGGGGGAGAGCCCCTTTAATTTTTGGTGGCATTTTTTATTTATATAACTTTTGTTTTTTAATATCGAGTGATAAAGGTTTTGTTTGTGTGCACTAGTCTTGTTTGGTTTTTAAATTTTTGTTTTGGGTATAGACGGGACCCCCAGATACGCTTTAAATTTTTGGTTTATTTTTTGGGGGTTTGTTTTCCCGATCAGGATTAATATGCTTTCGTGATTTTCTCGCAAAATAAAAGTTGGGGAATAAAAAAAGTTTGTATTTTTTGCACTCAAATTGGGGGGGGAAAAAGGGGAAAAGGTCGGGTTAAGTTTCAGTAAAGGGACTTATTTCGAAGGGATCCTTCTTTTGGAATTGTATTGACATTAAGTCCATTCTCCTGTAATTCTTCAGACAAGATACTTTACTGAATTTGTTGGAAAACGAAAGAGAAAATTTGTTCGTGGGAACCCTTTTTTTTCCCTATCCCCCTTTTTTAAAAGGGTAGGGGGGCCCCTTTGGGGGTGGTGGGTTTGGGTGACTTTAATATACCCAGCAGCACCCCTGTTTCTGGAGGATATGGCCCCCACCAGGTTAAAGATTTTTTACTACGGTACAGGGGTTTAAATTTAGTGCAAAGCCCCCAAAGACTCCACAAAGAAAAAAAACTAAACCAAAAATTTAAAAGACTTTTTTAAAGAACGTTTTAAAAGGGCAAAGAAGGGTTTAGGGGAGGTGTTTGCATGTATGTATAATTTTGTGTGTAAATTAAATATATGGGAAATTTTTCATTATTTTTCAACTATAGGCCGCCCCTTTTTTTGGTATTTCCCTGATGGTTTTTGGGTTGTTTTTTTTCGAAAAAAATAATTTTTTTGGATTATTTCGCCAAATGTTTATGTGTTGAAAAATATTTTTTGTTTCGTTTCAATTTGGAAGTGAAAAGGGTTTTAAGTGTTGTTTGTGATAAAAAAAAAACTTTTTTGCATTAGATCCCCTGTATGTGGGGTGTGTGTGTGGTGTTTTTTGTTTTGCTGCGCGCGCACGGTAGGAATCTGTGTGGGTGGCGTGGGCGCCCCCTCTGCGGGTTTTTTGTTTTTTTTTGTGTGTGTGTTTTTTTTGGTCGTTTGGGACAGGCGTGTGCCCTTTTTTTGGGGCGCTTTTCTTTGTGTGTGTGCTCTGTGATGTTTATAATTGCGCGCTGGGATCATTTGGGATGGGGGGTAAAGGTTTAATGTAAGTATATGTTTATATAATTATTTTTTTTGGGGAAAATGGATTTATTATCAAATGAACCCGTGAAAAAAAAAGTGCGCAGGGGGAAAATACTTCCCGGGGTTTTAAAAACCCCCATTTTTGTTTGAAAAAAAGGGGGGGAAAGGAGGGATTAATCTTTGTTTTTCAACATGCCCCGGGGAAGATTTGTGGGTGCTGTTAGAAAACGAGAGAGATCGATTGATCTTTTTTCCTGGGGGGTCATTTGGGGGTTTTTGTTGTGCCTCCCCTCCCCTGGCCCTATAGCTGGTCTTTTCTTCTAGGAAAAGGGGTTGGGGGAAAATAATTTTTGTAGAAGATTTTTGAGTGGTTTTTTCACAAAAGACTCAGTTTGGTTTAATCTTTCCGAAAGGGTTTTCAGGGAAATTGGGGAGTTGATATCGATTTGGAAAAATCCCGAGAGAAGAATTCCCCCCAAAATGAGGTTCCCAACTGGGAAAAATTTAACCGGCCCTTTTTTGCCCTCCCCTCAATAGCATGTTTTGTTCCAAATTTCATTTTGCCCCGGGGAAAAAAACAAGGGTTATTAAACTGAACGGAAACAAACCCCCGAAAAAAAAAAAAAATTTTTTTCCCCTTTTCCCCTTTTGTAAAAGAGCAGAAAAAAGCTATTATGGCCCGTGGGATGGATGGCAAAGAACCCCAAAACCGCATCAGCCCGTTACCCGGGAGATTAAAGGGCTCCACCCGGGTTCATGATTCATTGTTTGGTAAAATTGCTTTAAAAAAACTTCAGTGAAAAGCCCAATGACTTCCCCAAAAAGAAAATTAAAACCAAAAAAGCTTTTTAACAAAAAGTTTAAAAGGGGGAAAAAAAACCCAAAAAAAAAGGGGTTAGTGGAAAAGAAAAAGGCCCAAAAAAAAAGGAACCGCAAAAAACCCCCAAAAAAAACCCTTTTGAAAAAAAACCAAAAAAAGGGGGAAAAAAAAAAAAAGTGGACCCGCCAAAATTGGGGTTGGGGTTGTTAAAATTAAATTTTTTTTGTGCAAATTTAATAAGGTTTTTTTGTTCGTTTTCATTAAATTTTTTGGTTTTTCATGGATTGTGGGTTTTTTGGAAAAAAAATTTTTTTGGTTTTTGCCGTTTGGGGTTTGCCAAATTTTTTCTTTTGGAAGTGGGTGTATTTTGGTTTGGATGTTGTGTTGTGGTTGTGTTGGTTTGTGTGTGTTTTAGTGGGGGTTTTTGGCCCCTTCCTTTCTGGGGTGTTTGGGTGAAATGTGTGGGGTTTTTTGTTTTTTGTGTTGTTTGTTTGTTGGGAGGGTGGGTGTGTTGTATTTTTTAAAAAATTTAAATTATGTTTTCGTTTTTGGAAGTTTTGGGGGGTTTTTTCCCTTCGTTTTTTTTTTGGTTTAATGAAGGGGGCAACTAAGGATAAAAAAAATTTTGTGAAAATGGTTTAGGGAAGGGGGGTTGGGCCCCGGGGAACTTTTGGTTAAAACTCCCCTAAAAAAACCCCTTTGTTGGGGTTAAGGGGGAAAGGGGGCGGAGGGATTATTCTTTTTTTCCCTGGAAGGGGGTTTTTGGGAAAGGGGGGGTTGGGGGTGGGGTGGTTTAGGGGGGGGGGGGGGGGGGTGGGGTGGGTCGGTTTGGGGAGGTAAGGGGCGTTTTTTTTATGGATTTTAGGTTAAACCTATTTAAAATTTTATATTATTTTTATTATTTTATTAAACGACCCTTTTTTTTTAGTTGGGCTCTGTCGGTTTTCTTTTTTTTCATTTTCCCTTATCTTTTGGCCCTTTTTTGTCAGTTGTTTACCTTTCCCAACCCTTTTGTTTTTGTCTGTCTGTCTGTCTTGGGCTGTCTCTCACTTTCTTACTTTCTCTTCTCTTCCCCTCTCTTTCTTTTCCCCTCTTTCCCCTCTCTTCTTCTCCCCTCTCTCTCTTCTCTTCCTTTTTGAGGGGTGAAATATTAAAAAATAAAAATTTGATTTTTTACTTTTCTTTACACATCCCCTTTAAATGTTTTAAAGAGTGGAAAACCTTTTTTACAAATTTAAAACAGTCCCTTGTCTTTCGTCTGTATGTCTGCAGTCTGTTTGTCTGTGAGGGCCCTTTTACAAATTAAAAACAGTCCCCCTTTTTTTTGCCCGTATGTTGCCCGTCTTTTCTGTTGGTTTGTCTGTGAAAGGGTTTTCAAATTTTAAACAATGCTGTCTGGCTGTTTTTATTTTGCCCGTCTTTCTTCTTCTCTCTCTTCCCCTTCTTCTCCCCCTCTTTTTCTCTTTCTCTCTCTCCCCTTTTTTCTCTCTTCTCTCTCTTCCTTTTCCCTTCCTTTTTATTTACTGGTTGTTTGGGTTTCTTTCCCTATTCTTGCCCCCCCTCCCCCCCTCCCCCTAAATCCTTCGATTTCTCTCTCCTTTCTTCCTTGCTTCATGCAGGGAAGAGAAGAATCGGTTGGACAAAACTTCTGCTGCCTTGTTTCTGTTTGGTTTCTAGTTTCTAGCAGGCCATAGTAAGGGGCAGTGTGCACTTGGAAGGGGGTTCGTCAGACACATCCATTCATGCTGGGTGTGCGCAAAATCCTTGTGTATCGTGCAGAGACCCAGTAAAAATTATTCTAAGGTAAAAAAACAACCCTACGCCAACTTACTTATACTCAGCCAACCAAGCAATCAAGGAAACAAGCAAGCATACAAGCAAGCAAGCAACCGACCGACCAAAAAAAGAGTCAACCAACCAACCAACCAAGCACTTACTCACCCACTCAACATTCCATCCACCCACCCAGCCACCAACACTACCAACATTCCACCCACCCAACCAACCAGCTACCCACCCCCCCCACCCACCCACCCACCCCCCTTTCCACCCAGCCACCCATTTCCCCACCCACCCCCCATTCCAATACCCAAACCCCCAAAAAACCCACCCAAAAAACTTTCCCAAATTCCCCCCCAAACCAAACCCAACCTTCCAAAATTTCCAACCAAAAAAAACCCCCCATCTACCACCCCCCCAAAACCAAAAGAAAAAAAGCGGAAAAAAAATCAACACCCCAACAAAGAAAGGATTTTTAACAATGCATTAAGAAAATATAGTTTTATACTTTTTTTTCCTTTTTGAGGTTCCCACCTTTCCCCCCAATTTTAGCACGTTCTTTCCCCAATTTCTACTCCGATCCCCATCCAAACTTGTTGTTTTTTCCCGCTAGCCCCCTTTCTCCACCATCCCCTTTCGTCCTTTTCCTTGATGCTTTTTTTAACTCCCTTTTTCATCTTCCCCTTTCCCCCCTCCTTCAGATCTCCTTCAAGTTTGTTTGTTCAATTTTGCAGTCTGTCTGTCCAAAGGGAAAAAGCCGAACACATTTCTGATTTCATCTCTAAAAAAAACTTGACGTAACCTTCCTCCCCAAAAAATTTGGGTTTAAAACCCAAAACCCAAAGGGGGGGGCCATGACCCTAAAATAAAAAAAGCGGACTCCTCCTGGAAAAAAACTATTTTTTTCCCCCCGACCCCTCTCGGGAGGTGGGTTTTGCCATCATTTAAAAGGACATATTGGTACATCTTTTTTTCCAGTCAAACCCTTTAAATTCCACATGAATTTTTTTGAATTTTTGAAAAAATCAATCTAACCCTACCTGGCCACTCTTTTTATTTATTGCGCCTTTCCCCGCCCACCTCCCAGCCGTAAAAAAAACCCTTTAAAATCTTCTCTTTTTCCCAAGAATTCCGTCCCCCTTCAAAAAAAAACCCAAATACCCCTTTTCCCCCTTAAACTTATAATTCTTGGTGACTTAAAACTTCCTTTTCGAAAAAACCAGTCTTCTCCAGATGTCAAAGCCCTTTCTCTTTCTCTGCCAAACCCATTTCTCTCTAATTTTCAACGCACATTTTTGGGATATTTTAGAAAGGCTGTTACTTTTGCTTCATTTAATCTTGTCCATTTTGTTTCTGCCACCCAGAAAATGCAAATTTGCCCTTCCCCCATTTTTTCCCTTTCAACCTCACAAAAACCCGTCAGAAAGAAGAAAAAATTTTTTACCTCGCAATTTAAGGCCTTGACATTTATACCTTCTCTTTTACAAGTTCGAAAAGGTTTTTTTACAAACCCCTTTCCACCTTTACCTCTCTGATCACTATAAAACTTTTCTCCGCCAAATGCTTTTTGAGAGCACCTCCTATGACCCGCTCGTCCCTGGGAAACCCCGTGCGCCATGGGATACCCAAGGGCATCTTGAAAAAGCGGGAAACGCAAACGCCCGGGAATAGAAAGGCGTGGCCGGAAAAACAAAAAACCCAAATCAATAAAAAAAGCTTTTCCGAAAAAAAATAAATAAAGTCAAAATTTAATCCATTCAGCAAAGAAGACTTTTACTTTTTCCCAAGTTCTCTGTGGTTTAAACCCTGAAAATTTTTTTTTTCCCCCACCCCAAAACTCCTTGGATCTGAAAAATAACTCCCCTGTAAAAAAACCCCAGCCCGTCGAACTTCCCTCCATATTTTTTGCCCTTTTTTTCAGGACAAAATTCGAAAATCGCCCCCCGGGTTTAGACTAATTCCCGCTGTGCCTCCTGAAACCCCCGTTTTACTGGGGACTCCTCTTTTTCCCTTTCCCTCCCCCAAAAGTGAAAAAGAAATCATGGGCAATTCTGAGGGAAATGACCCATAAAATCATTTCGGGCCTCGATCCCCTACCCGCTCCCCGGGTTTTTCCCTTTCCCTTCCCCAAATTGTACCCATTATCACTTAAAAATTGTAAACTCACCCTTTTGTCCGGAAATTTCCCTCAGCTCTTTAAAAAAGCCCTTTGTAACCTTTTACTAAAAAAAAACGACCTTTGATCCCAAAAATTCTGAAGAATTATAGGCCTGTCTCAAACTTACCCTTTGTCTCTAAAGTACTAGAAAAAGTTGTTCTCAAACAGCTCAACAGTCACCTTCATTCCAATGATCTCCTTCCCACTTTTCAATCTGCCTATCGCCCCAACCACAGCACCGAAACCACCCTAGTCCACACTTTAGATACACTTCTACTTGCTTCTGATGCAGGAAAAATCTCCCTCCTCACTCTTCTTGACTTATCTGCAGCCTTTGATACCATAGATCACTCAATTCTTCTTTCTCGCCTCCAAAATACGTTTGGTATTAACGGCACAGCCCTCACCTAGTTCACTTCATACTTCACAGACCGGTTCCAGAAAGTTATTGTAAACAAAATTCAAGCAAAACCTGTCAAAATGGAATGTGGAGTCCCGCAGGGATCAGTTCTGGGCCCTGTTCTCTTTACTCTCTACACTGCTCCACTCTCACATATAATAAACAACCACCATATTGATCATCAATTCTATGCCGATGATACTCAGCTTCAGTGCAGTGATACTGTTGAAAACTTGCCTACCCTCCTGACAAATATGTCCTACTGCCTTCAAGACATTCAATTCATTGGATGACTCAGAACAAGTTACAACTTAATGCGATAAAAACCGAAAGCCATGCTCTAGGGACCCAAACATAACTTTCCTCTATCGCAAAAACTTCAATAGAATTCGGCAATACGTCAGTTCCTTTGTCCAACTCTGTGAAGTATTTAGGAGTAGTTCTTGACAACACACTCTCTATGAAAAAAATCATTACCCAGACCTGCCAGTCTTGCTACTATCAATTACGGCGCATAAGCGCGATTCGCAAGTATCTGTCCACTGATGCAACTTCCAAGCTTGTCACATCTCTCATTCTTTCTCGTTTAGACTACTGTAATTCTCTTTTGGCTGGCCTACCAGCATCATCTATCCACTCTCCTTCAAGCATACAAAACTCTGCAGCTCGCCTGTCCTAAGAAAGAAAAAATCTGAACACATCACTCCTCTTCTGCGATCTCTTCACTGGCTTGCCTGTCTCACAAAGACTGGAGTATAAAATCAATACCCTCTGTTTCAAATGTCTCCACAAATCTGCACCCTCTTATCTCTGTAACTGTCTTCACCTGTACACTCCATCCCGTTCCCTTCGTTCAGCCGCAGATACTTTGTGCTTTCGAACACCCAGATTCAAAACAAACCACTGTTAGCCGTTCGCTCCTTCTCTGTTTCTGGTCCATCCACCTGGAATGACCTCCCTCTTTCACTTCGCCAAAAGCCTTCACTTGATACCTTCAAATCCAGCCTTAAAAACAACTTATTTCCTACCTGAGACTTTCCCCCACATATCTGTCCCTAATTTTCAACAGCATTTAACACTTCTAAGTGTTGCTCCGTTGTGTGTGTGTGTGTGTGTGTGTGTGTGTGTGTGTGTGTGTTGTGTGTGTGTGGTGTGTGTGGTGTGTGTGTGTGTGTGTGTGTGTGCGTGCGTGCGTGCGTGTGTGTGCGTCCATGGATTTGAAATCTTGAAATCTGTGATTCATTATGTTTAAGGAGAGTTGCATGCCTGTAAATGATTTGAGTGCAAGCGCTTCGATTTGTTTGTTTTTTTTACAAGATTCAGCGCTATATAAATTCCATATATTATTATTATTATTACTTATAATCTTTCGACACATATGACCTCCTATAGAAAGTTTCGAAGGGGGAACAAAAAGAACCAAGAAAGAAATTAAAAACCCAGTAAACGACTAAATGGTAAAGAAAA
>CM054140.1:19611761-19638563 GCA_028751875.1 Rapana venosa | reverse complement strand
ACCCCCCCCTTTAAATTTCTTTTTTCCTTTTTTTTTTTTTTTCTGAAATAAATTTCATTTTTAAAACAAGACAAACAACATCTAATCCATCAACCCCTTAAACAACCCCACCCCCATTCCCATCCGATCCCCCATCTCTCCTTGATAATTCTTTAAAAGCTTATTCTTTTATTTTGTTTCTCAAATAAATGTTATTATATCCCACATTTAGCTCCACTTCTTCTGTCTCACCTCCCTCCCTCCTCCTTTCTCCTCCTCCTCCTTCTTTCCCTCCTTCTTCTCCTCCATTTTCTCAAGAGCTGGAAAATTGCTTCGAAAGTTCACGTACACTTCCTCTTCTCTTTTTTTCTCTCCTATGATATCCACCCCTCCTCCTCCTCTTTACCCGCCCCCTTCTCCTCTTCTCCTCCTCCTCCCCCCACCTGTTCTGATTAATATACCCACCCCTCCTCCCAATCCTAATCTCTCATTCTCCTTCCTGTCTCACCAATTCATCACTCCAACCCCATCCCTCTGTTTCAATTTCAATATTTTTTAAAATCCATTTCTCTGTCTGTTTCTGTTTCTGTGTCTCTCTGTTCATCTTTCCTTACGCTCTTCTTTCTTTTCTTTTTTCCCCCTCTCAAACCAGACTAAACATCTCTCTCTCTCTCTCTCTCTCCTCTCTCTTCTCTTCTCTCTCTGTCGTCGTCTTCTGTCTGTCCGTCTGTCTCTGTCCGTCCGTCTGTCTGTCTGTCTCTGTTTGTCTGTCTCTCTCCCCTAAGCAAGAGTAAATCTACTCTCTTTTATCAGCCTGTCTATCTGTGTCTGTCTGTCCGTCTGTCTGTTCTGTCTGTCTGTCTTGTCTTTGTCTCTCTCTTTCAAGCCAGACTAAATCTCTCTCTCTCTCTCTTCTCTCTCTCTCTCTCTCTCTCTCTCTCTCTCTTCTGTCTGTATGTCTGGCTACCTCTGTGTGTGTGTGTGTGTGCGTGTGTGCGCGTGTGTGTGCGTGCGTGCGTGCGTGTGTGTGTGTACGCTCTCTCTCTCTCTCTCTCTCTCTCTCTCTCTCTCTCTCTCTCTCTCTCTCTCTCTCTCTGTGTTAGGTTCAACTTGGATCGTTCTCGTTCAGGCATGCTATATAGGGGGCAGGGATTGAGGATGGAAGTAAAGGGTTTAGAAGTGACGAGGGGACGGGAGGAGAGAAGAGGTGGGGGAAAAAGCGACATCGCGACAACAACTAAACTGCTGCTGCAGCAGCTGTTGCTGCTACTGCTGCTTGCTAGCTAGATGCTACTACTTCTGCTGCTGCTGCTGCTGCTGCTGCGACGCCAAGTCTATCTGTGACAGACTCAACGAGAGGAGAGGGAGAGTAGCGTACTGTGGAAGTGAAAGTGAATGAGTTGGTAGGGGGGTCTGTGTATGTATGTATGTCCCTTCAATCCACGACTGTGTGTGTTGCTGGTGTTTCACTTTCACTTCTGTTCAGTTTTTTTTTCTATTGTTCTTATCATCATCCTCAGCGTTTCTGACACAACTTTTCTGTGAGTGTGTATTTTTCTCTTTTAAAAAAGGGATGGACTCTTATTGTGTGTGTGTGTGTGTGTTCATGCAGAAGGATTGTGTGATCATGTTCTTGGGGGTTTGGTGTTGAGTTTGGCTGTTTATGAGGTGCCAATCTTTTTCTGTCTGACGTAACTTTTTGGTCTTGAAGGAGTGAAAAGTCATTTTTGCCTACGCCCCCCTCCAAAAAAAAAGCAGAAAAAAGTGTGTGTTGTTTTGTTGGTATTTGCACAACTCCTGATTAGAAGCGGTGTAAAAACTTTCTGACATACATTTTTTGTCTGGAAGGAGTGAAAATACATTTTCCTGCTCCTTAAAAGGAAAGAAAAGAAAAAAGGTGTGTGTGATTTTGTTGCTACTTTTGTCTAGAGTACAACAGCTGATTAAAAGCGGTGCCAAACTTTCTGATGTAACGTTTTGTCTCGAAGGAGTGAACAATTCATTTGACTGCTCCATGAAAGAAAGAAAAGAAAGAAAAGAAAGAAAAAAGTGTGTGTTATTTTGCTGCTACTTTTGTATAGAGAGTACAACAATTAATGATAAGGAGCCGCGTCAAACTCTTATCTCTCTGACATAATTTTTTGTCTGGAAGGAGTGACAAATCATTTCCCTGCCAAAAGATAGAAAAAAAAGAAAAGAAAAGAGCGTGTATTTTCTTTATACTTTTGTGTAGAGAGTGTGACAAATCACTAAAAGCGGTGTCAAAACTCTCATGTCTCGGATATGAACTTTTATTTTTAAACCGAGTGGAGATTTTCTTTTTTTTTTTTATAGACAAAAGAGTGTGAGATCGTGGAGATTAAAAAAAAAATCTTTTCTATAATTTAGCATAAGTGGTGTATATCTCTCCCGTTTACGACAATCCTTTCGTTTTATAAAAGGAGTGAGGAATTCTTACAGGATACTTCTGTTTTTCGCTACACGAGTGTGGTGTGATTTTAGTTTTACTTTCGTGCTACATTTTACTGTTTATTGCAAGTTGGGATACATCTTTCTTCCTCACCCTCATCCTACCCTACCTTCTACCTACCCACCCACTCCACCCTCATGGAGTCTTCGGAAAAGAAGCGACCCACCCAGTTAACGGTGCCTGGGGGACATCACTCCCTCCCCCCTGGGGTTTCTCTCCCCTGGCTTGTAATTGGAGGGATTCGGAAAAGTCGCAGGTAAGTTGTGTGTGTGTGTGTGTGTTGTGTGTGTGTGTGTGGTTTTTTTTTGTGTGTGGTGTTTTTTGTTGTGTGTGTGTGTTTGTGTGTTGTGTGTTTTTGGGTTTGTGTTTTTGTTTTTTGTGTGTGTGTGTTTTTTTGGTGTGTGTTTTTTTGTTGTTGTTGTTGTTGTTTGTGTTTGTTTGTGTTGTGTTGTGTGTTTGTTTGTGTTATTGTTTGAGAGAGAGAGAGGAGATGAAGGAGACGAGAAGGAGAGAGAGAGGACAAAAAGTTGGGGCAGAGAGGGGAAGAGGAGAGAGAGATGATTGAGACGGGAGGAGGTAGAGAGAGACGAGAACACAGAGAGAGAGGACAGAGAGAGAGAGAGCCGAAAACATGTGGAAGTACATGGTATACCTGTTTGTGTATGTATACCCGGGTGTGTGTTGTTTGGTGTGTTTTGTGTGTGTGACCGTGTGTTTTGTGTGTGTGTGTGTTGTGTGGGTGTTGGTGTGTGGGTGTTGTTGTTTATTGTGGTATGTGTGTTTTGTTGGTGTGTGTGTGTTGTTTGTGTTGTGTGTTTGTGTGTGTGTGTGTGTGTGTGAGAGGAGAGAGGAGAGAAGAGAGAGTGGATGAGAGATGAGGGGATGAGAGAGAGATGTGTGAGGAGAGTTAGAGGAGAGAGAGGAGGAGAGAGCGTATGCTGGGAATACATGGTTTAATGTTTGTGTATGATTCCGATGTGTTGTGTTGGGTTTTGTTGTGTGTGCTTGCGTGTGGCGTGTTATCGTTGTGGCTTCTTGGATTTTTGGGCGTACTGCTGTACGTGTATATGTCCATGGTGTTTTGTTGTGTGTTGGTGTTGTGTGTGTGTGTGTGTTTGTGTTGTGGTGTGTGCAGGGGCAGGGTAACAAATTGGGTTTTTGTTGTGTGCATGCGCGCTTTCATGGTGTGTATGTGTATGTGTGTGTTTGTTTTGTGCCACGCCCTACGCACCGCGATCGGCGCTGTTCTGTCTGTCTCGTCTGTCTGTCCCGTCCTGTTGTCTGTCTCTCTTTGTGTTGTGTGTGGTGGTTGGACTGATGAAATGTATGTGTTTGTTCATCCCCCTCCCCCCCCTCCCCCCCCCCCCCCCCCGAAGCACGTGTGCATGTGAAGTTGTTGTGTATGTGTCGTGGAAATTAAAACGTGTTTTAATGACACTTTTGGAGTGAAAGGTGTAGTTTTGCTCTCATATGAGGTGTTAATTCTATGGTATACGTTTTAATCATGTACTATTTTTTTTATTTTATTAAAAAACATTTTTGTTATACTAATGTTACCGATGCAGTTTGCTGTGATGGTCTGTTGGTCAAGAAATAACGCTTTGAGGTTAGTAACCCGAACTTTGTGTTAAGTGAGATTGCTTTAACATTTTTTAAAAATGTTAATCTATTAGACCATTCATTAAGATACTGGGTACTTGCTTTTGTGATAAGAAAAATGACTTTCTCGCCCAAAAATACCCAATAGCGTGCACAAAAAAGCTAGTAGTAATCAGGAAAAGATGTCCTGGCAAAAGTTTCACACAACACACACACACAAAGGATGCAGCAGCCACGCACACACCAAAACACACACACGGACGCATGCAACACACCACAACACAAAACACCACCACAAGTGAGCAGGCAAACACCAACACAACATTACACAACACACCCCACACTATCCCCCCCCCCCCACACCCAACCATCCACCCCCACCATACCACACACACACACGAGCACGCACCCCACACACCAGCACGCACGCACGCACCCCATACAGATGGTGGGGGTGGGGGGGGGTGGGGTTTAGAGGGGTTTGGGGGCTGTACTGGACACTGTGGTTTGAAGAGAAGGGCTCCATTTCACACACCACCCCCACACCACACACCCCACAAAACCCCCACACAACACACACACCCCACACACAACACACCCCCACACACAAACAAACACACAACACCACCACACACACACAACACACACACACACACACCACACACACACACCACACCACACACACAACACACTAACACGCACACACACACACACAGGGAGAGAAAAGCCTGACAACATAGATATATCGACTTCCAGACAACAAACAGAACATCAACAGAAGCTAATGGAAACCTCAGACTCTGAACTATGCCACACCATGCCATACCACATCGCAGAAAGACCCCACTACAGTATTGGACATGTGTTTGGTTACATGGGTGTGCTGAGAAACTTTATTTGGGGGCTTTCTATTTCTAGTTGGACATTTTCGCTGTACGGTTTTGGTATGGAATTTTTGGTGTGTGTGTGTGTGTGTGCGTCCGTCCGTGTGTGTGTGTGTGTGTGTGTGTGTGTGTGTGTGTGTGTGTGTGTGTGTGTGTGTGTGTGTGTGTATGTATGTATGTATGTATGTATGTGTCTGTGTGTCTGTGTATGTATGCATGTATGTATTGTATGTATGTATGCATGTTTTATGTATGTTGTGATGTATGTATGTTGTGTATGTATGTATGTATGTATGTATGTAGCTGCATGCATGATGTATGTAGTATGTATGTATGTATGTATGTATATGATGCATGTATGTATGTAGTTTTATGTTATGTATGTTGTATATGTATGTATGTATGTATGTATGTATGTTGTATGTATGATGTTGTATGTAACGATGGTTTTGTGTCGGTTGTTGCATACGTTCGTTTTGTTCGTTCGTTTGTGCAGTACTGCGTGCGTGCGTGGTGTGTGCGTGCGTCGGCGCGGCGCGTGTGTGTGTGTGGTGTGTGTGATTAATCTGGTATAGGGTTGTAATATATGCGTGCAGCATATTTGATGATATATTTTACATTTAATGATGCTTACAATAGATCTCGATATTTGTTGTTGTTGCTTTATATTCTATCTTTTTTTGGGGAGTGTTAATTTTTAAAAAGGGTTTTAAATTAAGTGGTTTTCCAAAAAAAAGGTTTGGGGCGGGTTTTTTAGGACAAACCTTGTTGCATATTACTTTTTTTAAAAGGTTTTTGTTTTGGTGGGGAGTATTTTGTGATTTTTTTCCCTTTGGGATGTTTCCCTGGCCCCCTTTTTATTTTCTTTAGTTTCAATCTTCGTTTTGACTGAAAGGTTTTAAGTAATATTTTTAAGCCTTTTTGCCAAATTTTTTAAGGGGTTATTTTTTTAAAGAGTGCCCGGCTCTAATTTTCCCTTTTTCTTCCGTCCCCTTTCCCCCCTTTTCCCCCCGGTCTTTCCTCCCCCACCCAAACACCCCTTTTCACCAATTTCCCCAAACTTTACAACAACCCCCACCCCATTACGAAAAGAAAATTTTCCCCCTTTTCTCCATAAATTTTAAAAGTCACGGTTAAATTGTTCTTTTAGTTCTATAAATTTTTTTTTTTTTTAAAATCGGGCAAAACTTTTGTGTCCCTTGTATTTGGGGTTAAAATTTAAAAACCCCACCCCACACCCACCCCCACCCCACCCCCACCCCCCAAACCCCCCCCAAACCCCCCCCAACAAACAAAACCAAACAAACACAAACAATAACCCCCCTTCTACCAAAATACTAAATAATTCTTATTTTACTTATTCATTATACATACATACTTACATAAATTAAATTATAACTCAAAATAATTTCTCAGCATATAAATTTTTTTTTTAAAATTCCTCCTAAATACATTACATTTAAACTTAAACGTAACAGTAACTTCAAATCCCAATTAAAAAATTTTAAAAAAATAACATTTTTTTTTAATCAAAAAATTAATACTGCATCTGCTTTCTTTTTTTTTTTACAAAAACCCTAAACATTTTTTATCAAATAATTTTTCAAACCCTACGTTGTGTTTTGTTTTTTTGATATTTTGAAGTTTGGTTGGTGTTTTGGTTTTTTGTTGGTTTGTTTGTTTTTAAATTTTCTCTTACTCTCTCTTCTCTCTTTCTTCCCTTCTTGTTTTTTTTCCCCCCCTTGAAAAAAAAACCTTTTTGGTTTTTCTTAAGTTGTGTCACGGGGGGGTTTGGTGTGTGTGTGTGTGTGTGTGTGTTTTTGTGTGGGGTGGGGGGGTTTTTTTGGGTTGGGTGGGGGGTCTTTTCCTTCCAATTTTAGGATTTAAAGGATCGCCCTTTTTTAAGAAGGGGGTGAAAAAAATGCAAAATTAATTTTAAAATCTTTTTTAAGAGAACAAATCTCTTTCTTTTTTTACGGGGTGGATGGCGGCGGCGGCGGAGGTTGTTGTGTGTTTGTTGGAGAGAGAGAGGGGAGAGGAAGGGAGAGAGAGAGGTTGAGAGAGGGGGAAGAGGAGGAGAGAGTGAGGGAAGGGGGGGGAAATGAGTGTGAAGAACTTTATTTAAGGGGCCGGGGATAAATTTCGTTTTCAAAGCGTAGGGAGAGATGAATAAAGGGACAAAAGAAAAATGATGTAGTGGATAAAAGGGGAAGAAGAAAAAGGGGGAAAAGAAAAGAGGAGGAGGGTAGAGGAGGAGAGGAGAGAGTGGAGGAGGAGAGGGAGAGAGGGGAGAGGAGAGTTGCTGATGCTTGTGTTGAAGTGACACTTAAAAAAAAGCAGTGTTCTTAATTTTTTTTTTTCTCGGTATTTCTTTTATATTATAAGTTTTTGTGGTGTACAAAATTATTGAATTTGATGTTTTTTGTGCAAAAATTTATGTTTGGATCTCGTTCCAAGGTTTACGTGGTTTTCGGAGGCAAAATTTCAAATAGCCATTTTTTTCCTCCGTGTTTGCTTTCACCGTCTGTGTGTCTGGGAAAAAAAGTAATTGGCTGTTTTTTTCAGCCCCTTCGGGCCCCCGTACGCTTGTTGGCGGGTTTTATCTCACAATCTTTGGGTTTCATGTATAGGTTTTGTTCAATTTGGAAAGGATGTGTTCAATTTTGGTTTTCCTTTTCCACAGGCCCCGGGGGAAAAGGGAATGGAGTTGGAGCTTTTGAGGTGATATTTACCCTGCTGTGCCCGTGTGGAGTTATTAGCCATGTTGTTTTTGTTGTTGTTGTTTTGTGATGTTTTTTTTTGGTGCCTTGGTGTGAACTCGAATTGGGGCTGTTTTTATCCATTGCATACCTGGGAAATCGCTTTGAGATAAAAAGACACTGAAAAAAAGTTGGCGTGAGACTTTTTTCGTGTATCCCAGAGGCAGCTGTACCTCAGTTCGGGGGGTTTCTCTTTCTCCGTTAAAGGAGAACATGAAAAAACTTCCTTATTTTTTATTCTTTTAGTCGGGATAAGGGTAAGCACCATGTGGTTTTTTTCATCCAGTCCCGTGTGATGCGGGGGTTTTTAAATTTTTTCATTGTTCCCCGGAACACAAAGGCCCACTTTCCGAAAAAAAGGAAAGGGTTTAAAGTTTTGTGGCAAGATGTTTTGTATGCGTTCGAACACGGGGCCCCGGTTTTAGTCTATTCGAAGGACTTTTACTTCAGTTCGATTTTTTTTTCAAAATGGGAAGAAAGGGCGAGGTGGGGGAAACGACCCTTTCCCTTGTAGTGTGCCTGTGGGAAGAAAACCAGACTGGCGAGAAACCTTCAGAGGGGGACGTATCGCGATGAGGAAAATTGTAGGCCGAACCTTTCAAATAAGTTGTCGACCCAAAATGAAACTGGAAGGAAATGTCATTGTTTCTCCCAAAAAAATCTAAAGGTTGTAAAAAGCAAACGAGGAAAAAGAGAAAGAAGAAAGGAAAGAAGTAGGTAGTTGTTTTGGAAAGGCTTGTCTTGGGGGAAAAACAAATTTTGAAGTGTTTTTTTAACAGCATAAAATGTTTTTAAAGTCGGGTTTGGCACTTTGTTCAATCAGGACAGACAAACGTTGTTGGCCCGGGTTAGTTTTTTCGTAATTTTCGTTTTTAATGGTTGCATTTTTGCTACGTGGGGGAGGCCCCACTTTTTTTTGGGGCATTTTTAGTTATTTTACATTCTTTATACTATGAGTGATGACGTTTTGTGTGTGCATAGTCTTTATGGTGTATTTTTGACTTAATATAGACGCACCTCCAGATACCTTAATATGGGTTTGTTTTTTGGGGGGTGTTCGATGGATTAATATCGCTTTTTGTGATTTTTTGATAAAGAAAAATTGGAATAAATATGCTGTATTTTTTTGCACTGAAAAGGGAGGGGTAAGA
This sequence comes from Rapana venosa, assembly GCA_028751875.1. NCBI lineage: Eukaryota > Metazoa > Mollusca > Gastropoda > Neogastropoda > Muricidae > Rapana > Rapana venosa. The sequence goes on along the minus strand of CM054140.1, from coordinate 19,629,721 downwards.
GAAAGGTCGGGTTTAAGTTTCAGTGAGATTATTTCGAAAGGGATCTTCTTTGGGAAATTTATATTGACATTAAAATCCCTTCCTGTAATTCCTTTAGACAAGATAATACTGATATCTTGTTCGAAAACGCCAGAAAAATCGTACGTGCACATTTTTTCCCTATCACCTTTGTAAAAGATAGGCCGGCTTGGCGGGGTGGGATGGTGACAGAATATACCCAGCATGCCCTGTTTCCTGGAGAGATATGCGCCTCCACCGGTTCATGACATTTTCACGGTACTTGGTTGACAACTTCAGTGCAAAGCCCCAAAGAAAACCCCAAAAGAAAAAAAGCCCAAAAATTTTAAAAGCTTTTTTAACGAACGTTAAATGGCAAAGAAGTTAGGAGGGATTTTTGCTAGTATGTATTATTTTGTGCGTAATTCATATTGGTATTGTTATTTATCACACTATGTCCGCTTTTTGTGGTTATTATGATGGTTTTTTTTGGGGTTTTTTTTGAAGAAAAATTTTTTGGGTTTCCTTTCGCCAATTTATTTTTATGTGTTGAAAATAATTATTGTTTCGTGCAATTTGGAAGTGAAGGTTGTATTGTGTGTTTGTGATAAAGATTGCTGTATGCATCAAGAACAATGTTGTTTTGTGGTGTGTGTTTTTTGTGTGCATGGCGCGCACGCGTAGGATTGTGTGTGTGCGTGGCGCGCCTTGCGTGTGTGTGTTGTTTTGTGTGTGTGGCGCACACGCGGTGTGCATGTTTGCGGCATGCTAGTGTTTGTGCTGTGCTTTCATTTCCATACTTGCGCGCGGATCATGGCATGGGGCAAAGTGAAGTATTTTAAAGTTTATTAAATTTTTGTGGTGTACTGGCTAGTATGTTTCCCTGAAACCCCCGTGAAAACGGCCGGGGAAATACTCACGGAGTTTTTAAAAAACCCCCCATCTTGTTTAAAAAAAGGGGGGGGGGGGGAGGAGGGATCTTTTGTGTTCACACATGCCTGCCAAACCTTTTGGGGTCTGTCTAGACAAAGAGAGACGATCGATTGATCTTTTTTCCTTTGGGGGGGGCCTGCTGGGGATGTTCGGGCCATCCCTCCACTGGCCCTTAGCTGGTTGCTTTCTACGAAAGGTGATAGGGAAAAAGTGTACGAAGTTTTCTGGGGCTTTTGACACAAGCCTCGTTTGAAATCTTACCTAAAGGAATTTTCGGGGAGAATGGAGTTGATATCGATGGAACCCCAGAGAAAAGAATCCCCTAAAAAAATGAGTCTTCCTGAAGACTTGAACCCGACCCTTCTTTGCCCTCCCTCCTAGATGTTTTGTTCCAATCTCTCATTTGCAAAAAAAACCCAAAAAGGATATTAACCTGAACGGAACAAACACCCCGCGAAAACAAAAAAAATTATTTCCCTATCCCCCCTTTCGTAGAAGACAGCCCAATATATGGCCAGTGGGATGGATGGCAAAAACATACCCAGCTGCAGCCTGTTACCTGGGAGATATGGGCTCCACCGGTTCCTGATAATTTGCTCCGGTACATTTGCTTTCAACTTTGTGAAAAGCCCCCAAAGTCCACAAGAAAAAAAAAGCCCAAAAAAAAACTTTATAAAAACGTTAAATGGGCAAGAAATTAGGAAGGATGTTGTGTTTAAAAGTATATATTTTTTTGCTGTACATTCAATAATGGTACTGTTATTCATAATAAACTATAGTGCCAATTTTTGGGGTATATTCATGATGGTGTGGGTTTTTTGAAGAATAAATTTTGTGGATTACCTTTCGCCAAATGATTGACGTGTTGAAAATAATTATTGTTTCGTGCAATTTGGAAGTGACAGGATGTATTGTGTCGTTTGCGATAAAGATTGCTGTATGCATCGAGATACCATGTACCATGCGAATCTGTGTGTGTGCGTGCGTGTGTGTGCCCCCCTCTCTCTCTGTCTGTGTGCCTGTATGTGTGTGTGTGTGTGTGTGTGTATGTATGTCCACACACTCCTTCATGTGCATGTTTGCACGTGTGCACGTGTGTGTGTGTGTGCCCATGTGCATGTATGCATACTTGCTCACTTGCATGCACGGGTGCAAGCGTGAATGTACGTATATGTACATATAATTATGTGCGTGTACTGGCTAGTACTGATAACCCTGAACCCACGTGAACGTGAACGTGAACATACTCACGGACTAAAACACCCCACATCTTGTTGAAAAAGGGAGGGGAAGGGGGGCAGGGATATTCTTTGTGTTCAAACACTGCCCTGCCAAGCACCTTGTGGGTGTCTGTCTAGACAAACGAGAGAGCCGATCGATTGATCTTTTTTCCTTGGAGGGGGTGGGGTGGGGTTGGGGGGTGGGGGGGAGGGTGAGGGTGGGTTGGTGGTTTGATGGTTAAGGGGCGTTTCCCTTTATAGTCGTAAGTAATCGACCTTTTTTTTTTAGTCTGTCTCTGTCCGGTCTTTTTTTGTTTACATGCCCTTATTTCCTTTGCCTTTCTGTCAGTCTGTCTACCATCCCCACCCCCTCTGTCTGTCTGTCTGTCTTTTCTGTCTCTGTCTTTTCTCTCACTTTCTTACTTTCTCTCTCTCTCTCTCTCTCTCTTTCTCTCTCTCTCTCTTGACCAAGACTTCTCATTAAAAAGCTAGACTTATTTTAATCTCTCTACAAATACTCTTGAACTTCTTGCTTCTTATCTTACAAACAGGCAACAATGTGTTTCAATAGCTACGTCCACATCCACACTAAAACCCATTCATTATGGAGTACCACAGGGATCCATCTTAGGACCAATTCTCTTTTCATCTATACATAAATGACCTTCCTTCCATATCAAATCTAAATGCGAACTTTTTGCTGACGACACAACCATACATACAAGCCATACTGACATTAACTCTCTTGCAAAGGACATTGCAAATAGCACTGATGATCTTGTCCAAATGGACTGAACAAAATCACATGCCCTATACACCCCAAAAAAACAAAATGCATGCTTATCACTACCAGACAAAAGCGACAAAATCTATCTAATAAATTTTCTCCAATCCATATTGAAAAGGAAACAATAGAACAAGCCTCTCACCAAAAAGTTCTAGGAGTAACAATTGATGAAAATCTCAGCTGGTACCATCACATATCCCATCTGTGCAATACATGTCTCAAAGAGTTTTACCAACTGACTAAAATCAAACATTTTCTTGACTTTCATTCAAGAAAACTATCTTTCAAGCTTATATACAATCCTCAATAGATTATGCTTCAACCCTGTGGGATTCTGCTAGTGCAAACACTATGAAACCTTATTAAGTCTGTATATAACGTGCTCTTAAACTGGTTCTTCTGAAGAAGACTACCTTACTAGAAGTGGATTATACCAGTTAAATATTCTTCCCCTACACCAAAGACTAAGATTTAACAAAGGCATCATGATGTTTAAGATAATGACAGGAACTTTTCCCTCATCCTTAAAAGACAAGTTCCCAATGAATCATTCCAGAAATACCGAAAAGCCATGTGTCCCAATCCCAAGAATAGATCTGTTCAAATCTAGCTTACTTTACTCAGGCCCTGTGCTGTGGAACTCCCTTCCTGACTCATTTAGACAACTCCAATCATTAACAATCTTCAAAAGTCATTTTTTCATCCACTTGATGCATCAAAATAAAAATCCACAATTGATCTGTTGGAAACAAAGTAAATATATCCTCCCTTGCATTATACCAAATTATCTCTTCTCTCTCTCTCTCCTCCTCTCTCTCTCTCTCTCATCTCTCTCTCTCCATCTCTCTCTCTCTCTCTCTCTCTCTCTGTAACTGACATTAGTGAGCTTGCTTTGAATTGTAATTGTGTGTGTGTGTGTGTGTGTGTGTGTGTGTGTGCCCTTGCTTGTTTTGATTTTGTTAACAATGAACTTGTCTGAGTTTTCCCCCCTTAAAATGAAGTTTGGGTTGTATTTTGTTGTTAAATGCAGAATGGTATGGATTGTTAATTGCAATTGTTCTGTTGGGCAATTTCATACTTCTGTGGACTTTTGTATCAATTCAAAAAGTGTATATATAGGATTGCGCATGCATGAATATGTGTGTGTGTATTATGTGTGTGTATGTGTGTATGTGTGTGTCAGTGAGTAGTAATGAGCGCCCATTCACAGTGTGTGCAGATGAGAGCGGAAAGAAAGCAGTTCTGTGTGTTATTGTTGAAATAGCTGATGTTAGATTGGTCATTTTTCTTGATGCTTTGTGGCTTGCTGTCTTCGTACATCAAATAATGTTTATTTCCTGGTTTTGTCTGTACAAATGTACGGTTATGATATTTGATAATTATGACATGTGTCTATTATCTTGTATGTGAGGAAATGTCTTGCGAATGGATATGTATCCAGGATTTGTGTGTGTGTGTGTGTGTGTGTGTGTTGTGTGTGTGTGTGTGTGTGTATTATGTGTGTGTGAGTGTGTATGTGTGAGAGTGTGTGTGTGTGTGTGTGTGTGTGTTGTGGTGTGCATGCGTGGCTATACGTGCGTAAGGTTGTGTGTGTATGTTGTGTGTGGTGTGTGTGTGTGTGTGTGTGTGTGTCGTGTGTGTGCGCGCGCGCACGCTTGTATTTAGTCTGGACTTTTGGGGGGTTGTTGTTTGTTTAGGGGAGGGGGTGTTGGGAAGGGGAGTGTTTTGTGGGTCTTTTTTTCTTGTTTAATTGGTTTTGTTTTTTCATTTGATTTTTCGATTTCTTGTTTTTTTCACTAATTGAATGGGAGTTTTGAGTGAATATTTCATTGTTATTTGAAATGATTTGTTTGTTAATTAATTGATTTATAATTATGTGTAAACAAGTATTTTGTACATTTGACAATGTGTAGATGTTTATCTTTTTTGATTATTAAGTTTGGTTGTGTTATTTTTTTTGGCTCTGTTGTTGTTCTTGTTTTGTTGTTGTTGTCTGTCTGTTTTTCTCTTTTTTATCATCTTTTTTGGTTTGGTTTTTCCTTCTCTTTTGTTTGTTTGTTTTGTTTGGTTCAGGTTTTTTTGGGGGGTGGGGGTGGGGTATTTTTATGGTTTTCTATTTTCTTGCTTTGGGGGGGGGGGGGGGTTTGGGGGGGGTTGTTAGGGGGGAGCTGGTTTTGAAAAGGGGTTATTTCCTTGTTTTTATTGTGAGACTGGTTAAGATTGGGTTATTATTATTAAGATTATCCTAACGGGCGGGGATGATTTTATATAAAAAGCACTTGTGTGTTATTATTACCCTGGGAATAAAAGAATTTGTCATTGTCATTGTCATTGTCATTGTCATTGTCTCTCTCTCTCTCCTCTCTCTCTCTCTCTCTCTCTCCTCTCTCTCTTTTCTCTCTCTTTTTTGAGGTGTGAAATGATCATAACTTTGTTTTTTACTTGCCTCTTACATCAACCTTAACGAAATGAGCGGAGGCCTTTCTACAATTAAAGCAGTCCCCTCTGTCTGTCTGTCTGTCTGTCTGTCTGTGAGGTCTTTCTACAATTACTTCAATGCTGTCTGTCTGTCTCTATCTGTCTCTGTCTTCCTGTCTCTCTCTCTCCTTCCTTCCTTTCCTTTACTGGCTTGTTTGGTATCTTTCCCCATTTTGCCAACCCCCCCCCCCCCCCCCCCCCCCCCCCCCCCCTTTCCGATTTTCTCTTTCCTTCCTTCACTCTCTGCTCTTTGCTTCATGCAGGGAAGAGAAGAATCTGTTGGACAAAACTTCTGCTGCCTTGTTTCTGTTTGGTTTCTAGTTTCTAGCAGGGCCATAGTAAGGGGCAGTGTGCACTTGGAAGGGGGTTCGTCAGACACATCCATTCATGCTGGGTGTGCGCAAAATCCTTGTGTATCGTGCAGAGACCCAGTAAGAATTATTCTAAGGTAAGAAAACACGCCAACTTACTTATACTCAGCCAACCTAGCAATCAAGGAAACAAGCAAGCTAGCAACCAATCAACCAGCCAGCCAGCCAAGCAAGCAATCAAGCAACTGACCAGCTGACCGACCAACCAACCAACAAACAAGCCAAACAACGAACTGACCAAACACCGACCAACAAACTAACCAACCAACCAAGTAACCAACCAAAAGGAAAAGCAGGTGAAAAAAAATCTCAACAAAAAAATTATGGCAGAAAGACAGTTTATGCCGGGGAAACATTTTTTTCTTCTATATGAAATGTTGCATTTATAATCTTTCGACACATTTGATCTCCTATACAAAGTTTCGAGGGGGAAGAAAAAAGAACCAAGAAAGAAATTAAAAACCCAGTAAAAGACTAAATGGTAAAGAAAAGGAAACACTGGCTGGAAAATAGTCATTATAAACAGACAAGCGATAGATCTGGAAGTTTCAGAACTTCACCCTGAATTCATTAGCTTTAAGTCAACAGAGAAGAGAAGAAGAAAATTCCAACTTTCTGAAGGTTTGTCCGCGTTGCATTGTGTAACACAACCTCGTCTTGTTTGGTTAGATCTAGTTTCCTATTGTTTTGCATTATTTTTTTGTGTTGCATTCCTTTTTTGCTTTTATGTTAAACTTTACAGAGTGCATGGATAAACAGCAACGAGGTAAAACAACAACAACAGCAACAACAAAAGAACAGAATGGTAGGTGTACTGAAATCCGATGCAATGAACTGAAAGAGTATGGAGTTAGTGGCGCCAGAGTCACAATGTAACGGATGGTTGAAGTCAGCTTATGTGATATGCCAAAGCAGAATCATAGATCTAAAAAATATTATAACAGCTGTGTTACGATTAAGTGAAGTTCCATTCATTGATATTCCCCGACATTTTCTTCAACCCATATCCAGTTATAATTTTTGTAGGCTAATGAAATGCAAATCTCGAAAAAGTTCTCCTGTCGCTCTCAAAATTCATAAGATTCACAGGTATTTTCTTGAAATTTCAATTGTCTTTCACAAGTATATATATATGTCTTTAAAATAAATGTGTTTAGTTAAAAAAATAATATTGAGTCTTTAATACTGTTTGTTTATCATTATGCATAACTCTTGCCTTTCAGTTCCTGTTAGTATTCATATTATATTTTGGGTGTATTGCTGTTAGTTTTATTCTCCTGTTCAATTTGTTTGTAATCCTCCATACCCCAAAAGGGGTGAAAGGAATTAAATCTTCAATCTTGAACATCTATGATGTTGTCAGACAGAACCTCTATCAGAGAGAAAGAAGCATGATCAATTGTTTTGTACATTTTGTTGTTCAAAATGGTGTGTTTTTCCAACACCAGACCTACTACTTCTCTGAAAGTCGAATTGAAGAGTGAATGCTAAGTGGAAATCAAGCGTCTTTACACATATATGAATCAAGTGGTTATATGCTTGATATCTTATATAACTCCGCTTGTCTGTCTGTCTGTCTTCATGCCTGCATGCATGCGTGCATGCGTGCGTGCGTGCATGTATGCATGTATGTATGTATGTATGTATGCATGTATGTGTGTGTGAGTGGTGTGTGTGCGCGCGCGCGCGGTTGTGTGTGTCTGTCTGTGGGTCTGTCTATCTTGATTGTATGACTGCATGAATAAAGTCTGTCTGTATGTTATGTGTGTATGTATGTATGGTGTGGGAGCGTGTGTGTGTACACTTGTGTTCTGTATGTTGTCCGTTCCGTCCGTCCCTCTGTTTGTTGTCTGTTGTCTGTCTGTCTATCTATCTATCTATCTATCTATCTGTCGTCTGTCTATCCTCTATCTATGATGTCACTGTATGGGCTATGTGGGCTGTATATATGTATGTATGTCTCTGTCTCTGTCTCTGTATGTCTGTGTTTGTCTGTCTGTCTGTCTGTCTCTCTCTCTGGCTTGCCGACGTGATGATTATAAAACTTGTTCTTGCTTTCTGTTTTCAATATTGATTCTTTTATATTTCTTAGATTCATTTCCTGTTTATCCTTCATGAAAAGTCCTTGCTTCTTCTTTGTCTGACTTTTATTTGTTGTTTTTCTCTCTTTCTTTCTTTTGGCTCTACCTTGTTTCATTTTTTTCTTCTTCGTCTCCTTTATCACCGTTGTTCATTTTTTTCACATCTGTTTTTTTTTTTGTTTTTTTGTTTTTTGTTCTGTCATAATAAATCCTTTTGTTGTTATCGCAAAATTTTTTGCCCTTGAAAAAAAAGCAAAAACAAAAAAGCCAAAAAAGCAGTATTTCATCCTTTTTCCAAATTTCTATTTTTTTTTGTTTTGTTTGGGTTGTTTTTTCTTTTTGCTTTAAACAAGAAAGATTTGGCGGTGCTTTTTTGTATTTGTAAATAAAAGTATTTATCCAGTGGCCATGGTGTTGTTTTTGGTGTTGGGGTGTTGTTTGCTTTGGGGGGCCCGGGGGTTTGCTTTTTTTTTGTTGTGTTTGTTGGGGGGGTTTTTTCTGCATTTCGCAAACAAAACAAACAAACTTTTTTTCAAGGCAGAAAAAATTTCACAGCTTTTTTTTCACAACCATTAAAAAAAAAAAAAAGAAAAAAAAACAAATGTCAGACTAAAAAAAAAACCAATCAAAAAACCATATCTCCCCCCCCGGGGGTTTTTGGGGGGGGGGGGGGGCCTTTTTTTAAAGCCCAAGGAAATGGGGTTTTTGTTTGGGGGGGGGTTTTTTTGGTTTTTTTTCCCCTTAAATCGTCAAACTTTTTTTCAGTTCTTAAATTCTCTTTGCTTTTTTTTCTCAACCATCCTCTAAAAAAAAAACAGGGAAATTAAAACTTGGATAAAAAAAAAAACCTTCTATGGTTTTAAACTTCAAAAAAACAAAAAAACCTTAAAAGCTTTGGGGAATTTCCCCTATCCCTCTTTTTAAAAATCCTGAAAAAAATCCCTTCTCCCACCCCAAAAACATTTCCCCCGGCCAAAAAAAAATTTTAAAAAAAAACACCCCCTTCCCTCCCCCCCCCTCACCCCCCGTCACCCCTTTCCCCTCAAACAATATTCCCTTTCCAAAAAACCCAACAGGAAATCCCCCCTCCCCCCAAAATTACTCCCCAACAAAAACCGGACTTCTACTGGGCAGTCGCCAAACAAATGGGCTTTTGACCGACAAAAAGGCCTTCCCCCCCCTCCCCAAAGAAAACCCCCCTAACCCAAAACAAAAAAGGCAAAATAAACCAAAACCCCCACCCCCACCACCCAACAATAACAACAACAAAACCAAAAAATTAAGGATAAAAAAAAAAAACTGATGTATCTTTAAAAAACACTTACATAAATAACTCCTCACCCATACCCCCTTTCCACAAATTCTCATATATAAAAAACAAGAAAACCCAACGCTTTTGGATTCAGAGCAAAGAATAAAACAAAGCATCCATTTCCCCCCTTTTCCCGGGTCATATAAACCATTACATGTGCTTTTTGGTTTGAGGCAGAGAACTTTAATCCTTCGATCAAAAAAAAAAATTCAGGCAATGAAAACCCACCCACATACTAACGTCAGCAATAACAATTTTAGCTCATTAGACAATGAACCGAAAACTAAATGACAAAACTAAAAAATCCATTTTATGTGTAATAAAAAGAACAAAAAAAGGCCAAAACCAAAAGAAAAAAACCAAAAACCCGCCCCAATTACACAACACCACGCACTACACATTTGTACAACACACTTGTCCCAACAACCAACACACACACATCAGTTTCAAACGTCGGGGTTTTGATATCATATCAACCCATATAATCAATGTTTACACATGTACTCTATATGAATATGAAAATTTGGGGTCATATCTGTTTTTTAAATGACAAGAATACGTCAGTGACACTTAAATCACCCCTTTTAAAGTTAAAAGTCGTGTTCTGTATTTTTAAATTCATAAAATATCTTTTTGAGTGTTTTATACTGTTTTTTTGTTTTTATAATTTAAAATTTTTGGGGGGGAGTTTTTCCATAGGTCCTGCCTAAAAAAAGGGGCCGATTTAATAGGTTATTTCGGGGTCTTGGAAATTTTAGCAAATGTTGTTCTATGTTGTTAAATTTTGAAAGCTTTGGTAATCTTGGGGGGTGCATTTGATTAAACAACTTTTTGCATAAACACAGTTTTATTAATGAAAGTCGGTTTCGAAGTCGGGACATTTATTTGTTAAAAATCCCAATTGTCAGGGTGCTTGTTTTTAACAATCATTTTACTGCTTTTTATATAAGCGATAAATAAATTTTAAGTTCTTTCCCACTGCAGGTATCCAATAGTTGACGAATTCAATGTTTGGGTAGAATGTGACCGCAAAAAAAAATAGTTTTCGAGAATATATTTAGAAAGTTTTTTTTTTGGGAAAATTGAAGTGCCTGTGAGCTAGGCGTTTACCTATTGAATTATGTGTCAGCCCAATTTTTATTTTTGTCAATGGTAACACCAATTTTTAGTGAGAAATTCTTCAACTTTCCTTTACCAAAACAGGGGTTAAACCTATCATTTCATTTTTTCCCTTTTTCTTCTTTGATACGTACTCATTTAGTTTTTTTGTCCTTTTAAAGGACTGGGGTTTAATTGAGTCCCAAATAATCAACTGTAATAGTATTGAAGTTTGCTATTAATTTGCTGGAGCTGAATCACAAAAAGAGAGTGGTATCGTCAGCAAACATTTCCATTACATTTAATAAAAAAGGGGAAATCATTTACTTAGACTGAAAAAAAAGAGTGGTCCCCAAAACGGCCTTGTGGTACCCCATGTCTAATGGGTTTTAGTTCGATGCTTGGTTTTTTTTTACAGATACAAGCTGCCGCCCAATTGGACAGAAAATTTTCTAGTGTTGGTAAATTCCCGGTGGCAGTTTTTACAATTCATTTTTCGCAATAACAAAGAGTGGTTGAAACATCAAAGCTTTTTCAAAATCAAAAAAAAAGGGGCCAGTAAACTTATTGCATTTATTTGTTAGGAGACTGTCGTGGTGAGTTAAACAATTGCGGGAATAGTTTTTACGAAACCCGTTGATCCTCGTGCATAGATTGTTTTTTAAAAGTAAAAATTTGGGTGTTTGTATTTTTTTCAAAGGGTTTAGATAGTCAGAGGAATTGAAATTGGGGTTTTAAATTTTAAGGAGAAACTCACGATTTTTGGACAGGATAAATTTTTCCTTTTTAAATTGAGAGGAAAAACCTTTTCTCAAAACACAAGTTTTATAGATATGTCAGCGTTTTCAAAAATAACCGGTACGAGTTTTTAATCCCAGCATCTAATTTTCTAGATCACGTGTTTAAGATCGTTCATTTTTAGCTTTTTAATCATCAAAGGTTTCATTGGTGGAATTAAAAGAAAGTTAATATGTTTTTAGTTAAAATATTTTTTTGTAGGTAATGAAGATCATTTTCCTTGATTTTAAGTTATAAAAATTATTTGTACATTGAAAAAAGGGTGTTTAATTATCGTTTAATGTCTTTAATGAACTGTTGACTTTTTTTAAAAAATGTTTATTTTCATTAAAATTTGATGGGTTTCCAAATTGGCGAGAGTCACTAGTGGTAAAAAACAAATTTTTAAAAATAATTCGCTTTGTCGCGTTTAATGGAAAAATTTACTTTTCCTTTGTGTCCTGAATTGTCGTTGTTACCCTGGGTTTTTTAGGTGGTTTCTTAAGTTTATCTAGAATTTTATGTCTTTTGTTTCCCTGGAGGGTTTTGTTTTTTCTTTAATCTTTTTTATGTTTTTTTTTTTTATAAAGGGGGCATGTTTTGTCTACACGAGATAAAATGTTAACCCCAAAATTTTTCCGCTTTATCGGGGTCTCTGTTTTTGGTATACATGGTAAAGGTGAGTTATCAGGTCCGAAAAAAAATTATCCTCCAGAAGTTTTGAACGTCGGGAATATATAGTTTTATGCCCCAAATTTTGGAATTTTTTTGCGGGCGCTTAAACCCAATTACAGCAGACAGGATAAAGTCGCTGCATCCCCATGACGGGGACTATCGATTCCGTTTTTGTTAGGTTATATGATCAATTAAAATTACTGAGTTTTTCTGTTTAAGGTGGGTTTTCTATTAGTTGTTCCGACCAAGCATCATTAAAATTTTGATTCCCCTTTGGTTTAGGTTTGGTAAGTCTGTGTTAAAATCTCCCCGAATAAAAGTTTCCATTTAAAAGTGCAAATTATCCATTAGAGATTGAATCATCAAAACCCAAATTTGTGGTTTCTGACGGATTTCTGTATATGAATCCCATCAAAAGTGGACTACTGTGTTTAATTTGATTTCTACCCCAAACGTTCGAATCATACACATCAAAATTGTTTAAAACCTTTTACAGCTAAGAAGATGCGAAATTGTTTAAAGGCCCGTAGTTTTTGGTTTTGTGGGGTCTTGCGAAAAAATTTGGTATCCTGAATGTGCATGTTGATCATTATATTTGAAAAAAGGGGGATTTGCAAACCAAAAAATGAAATCATTCCCCTCATTAAAAAAATATGCTAGCATGTCATCTTTTTTAGGGTTTCTTGTTTTTGTTAAAGGGGCCTACTCGTAGGCCATGTTTATTGGGCCCCTTGTTTAGGGTAAAAGACATGAGTAGAAGGGAGGAATGCGGGTTATAGGCGTGTTGAATTTCGGTTTAAGAGCAAAAGCACAAAGGAAAATCAAACAAAATAAACATATCAGAATTAAAAAAAAAAACAAAAAAAAAAACGAAAATTTAAATATAAAACTCACAAGTTAAGGGATCTTTTCAATTTTGCTCGTAACAAAATAACTAATTTAAAAAAATAAATTTTTAACAACACACAAATGAGAATTATTATGTTTTAAAGCAAAGCAAAATCCCATAAAGTTAACAAAAATATCAGACAGGAAAGAAAAAAAAAGGGGATCAAATGGAAAAAAATTAAGGTTTGAAAATGATTTTGCTTGGGTAAGTTGGTGTGTGTGTTTTTTGTGTTGTTTGGTGTGTGTGTGTGTGTGTGTGGGTGTTAAGCTGTTTTTTTTTCTTTTCACAGTACCCGCTTCAATCAATTTTTTTACAGATTAGAAATTGGAATCGGTAGGTTTCCCCTTGAGATGGGTGTTTGGTTGTTGGTGTGGTGTGGTTTTTGTGTGTGTGTGTGGCGGCGTGGGGTGCGTGCGTGCGTGGTGTGGGTTTTGTGTGTGTGTGTTGTTTGGTTTGTGTGCTGCGTGCACGCATGCGTTTGTTTTTGTTTTTTCATCCCCGGAGGGGTTTACCAAAAGAAGACTTTTTCCTATGCCACTGTTTTTTTTAACCACCATTTGGTATGCAAAAGCTCTGCAGGGTTGCCCCCGTGGTTGTGTGGTGTGTGGGGTGGTTTGTGTGTGTGTTGTTGGTTTGTGTGTGTGTGTTTGTGGTGTGTTTTGTGAGGTGTGTTTTTGGTGTGTGTGTATGTGGTATGTGTGTCTGTGGTTTGTGTGGTGTATGTGTTTGGGTGTGTTTGTTTTGTTTGTGTTGTTGTGTGTTTGTATGTATGTGTGTGTTTTTTTGTGAATGTGTAGTTGTAGGTTTGTGGGGGTGTGTTTTTTGTTTTTTGGTTTTTATTGGTTTTTTTGTTGTGTGTGTGATTATGGTAGTATGTTTGTGTGTGTGGGGGTTTGTGTTTTTAATGTACATAAAAAACCACACATTCCCATAATCCACCCATACCTGGGGAAAATAAAAAGCAGCGGCTTTGTTGAAAAGGGGGGGGGGGGGGGGGGGGGGCAGGCGGGTCCCTTTTTGTGTGCTTGAAAATGCCCTCCCAAGCACCTTATGGGGTTCTGTCTAACAAAAAGGAGAGACATCGATTGATCTTTTTTCCCCTTGGGTTTGGGGAGGTGGGTGCTTACAGATGCGCACGCGTTTTTGAGCTCTTTGTTGGTCTGCCTCGGTTTCAGTGCCTTATCTTTGGTTTATTTATTTTTCTTTTTGGGGCAGAGTGGAGATGCGTGGTGAGTTTTTTTTTGAATGGGGCCTTTTATTTTTATTTTTACCCACTTGAAAGGGAGGCTTTCCCACGTCGGGAGTATGTGGGTATTTTGTGTGTCAAACCCACCGAATTCTGACACGAATTACAGGATCTTTAAAAAAGGGTTTATTTGTTTTTTGGAGTGTAATACGCAAAGGGGATTTAAAGGCAGTGGCGGTCTCATTGAATTTTACCTAAGGTCGTAAAATCCTCATCGTTAATTCATGCACTGCCGAGATTCAAAACCCACACTTCTGGCCCCATGGATTGAAATTGAACGGTCTTAACCACTCGGCTATAGTTTTTCCCTGTGTGCCTTTAAAACATTTTGTCTCTCTGTGTTCGTTTTCCCCTCTCTCTCTTTCCACTCTCTTTCTCTCTCACACTCTTCTCCTTCTCTCTCTGTGTCCCCCTTCACTCTCTTCCTTTCTCTTCTCTCTCTCTTTTTCCCCTCTCTCTCTCTCTCTCTCTTCTCTCTCCTCTCCCTCTTCCTCCCTCTCTCCCCTCCCCTTTTTTTCCCCCGGGCGTTTGTTTTGGTTTTGGGGGCTGTTTGGGGGTTTTGTTTTTTTTTGACAGTTCCTAATCAGGGAAAGGGCGGAAAAAAAAAGACGGGGATACTTATCGTAAACCTTTGAAAAAAAATCCATCCATTCATTCATTAAATTTCTTTCATTCATTCTTTCATTCATTAAATCAATAAATCATTCATTCATTCATTCATTCATCTCAGTCAGTCAGTTTTTCCCTTTCCTTCCCTTCCCTTTCCCTTCCCTTTCCCTTTCTTTCCCCTTTCTTTTTCCCCTTCTTTTTCTATGTGCCATTTCCAACCTTTTCAATTCCTATTGTTCCCTTTTCTGCTCTTGCTTTATGTGGAAAAGATTGTTGGAAAAAACGTCTCCCCCCCTTTCCTTTTTTTGTTTTTATTCTCATTCCTATGGGGCCTTGGAGGGGTGCACTGAAAGGTTTTATTACCCATTCATCCTTTCTGTCAATTTGTGCGCAAAAAATCCCCCGGGTTTTTGGGAACCAATTAAAACTAACACTAAATAAACAACATTACACACATGAAACGAACCATTCAAAACCAAATAAAGCAAGAAATAAGTGATGATGACCACCCCCCCACCCCCCCAGCCACCCAAAGCCAGCCAGCCAGCGAAACCCAAAACCCAACCAACCATGCACCAATCAACCCCCAAAAATAGAAGCAGATAAAATGTATTATTCATTAAAAAAAAGAGTGTGGTACTCATAAACGATTTTGAAAAGCAAAAAAAACCCCACCCAAAGTTACATTTTTATTTTTTTAGGCAACAGATTCTCCTATAAAGTTTCACGGGGAAAAAAAACCCAAGAGAAAAAAAAAAACCCTTTTCCATCACCCCCCTCTCCCCAAAGAAAGAAAAAAAGAAAGAAAAAAAGAAAAAACCCCCAACAACAACAAAAAAACTCAACCCAACCCAATCCCCAACAAAAAAAAAAAAAAAAAACAAACAAAAATGAACAAAACAAAAAAAATCCACAAGAAACAAATGCAAGCAAACAAACAAAGAACAAAAAAACAAAAAAAAACAAAACAACCCCTAATGTGGCTACAAACGTCATTGTAAATAGAAGGCGATGATCTAAGTTGAAACCCTACCCCCCCCCCTCTAACCCCCCACATTTGCTTAAAGTAAAAATGGAAAAGAAGAGGGGAAAAGGGGGAACTTGTTTAACTTTCCGTTTTTCGCGTTGTGTTTTCATGTCCTCTTTGTTGGGTTTTTTCAGTTTTTTATTTGTTTGTTTATTTGTCATTCTTCATGGGGTTTTTTCAGTGTTTCACCCTTTTTTTAAAAAGGATGTGCTGCTGGGTAAAAAGGTAAAGGTTCCCATAAGCTGTAAGGTGTAGGGGAGCAAACCTCCGAGACCTCACTTTTCAGGGGCCGCTATTTGGGGTGCTTCCCCTCTCCTCCCCTCGTCTTTACCCTTTCCCCGACGTAAAAAGGGAGGTACCCTTTTACAGCTGGGTAAATGGGGAACTGTACTAACCCAAAAGGGCGCAAACGGCACCCATCCAACTGGAAACCCACCTCGACGCTGCTTAAATTGGCTTGTTGGAAACGAGTGCTCCACCACAGCTACCCCGCCCCCTTGCGATAGGGAGGGAAACAAATTGAAACTGCAAACAGATGCTTGATGGAATCGGGAAACTAAAAATTAAAAGAGTAAGGAGTAACGTTAGATTTGCCCGTAACACTTTGTAAAAGAAACAAAAACAAAAATAACAAAAACCCCAAAACTTTCGGTGCAGAAAGGAGGGGAATTAGAATTTATAACGCAGTGTAAATAGGGAGTGAGCGAATCTAAAATGTTAGAATTGATAAAATAAAAACTCTCCCATACAAATATTTAAAATAATAAAAATTTTAATTATATATTTTTAAATACTAAAGATAATATTATATTATATATATATATTTATATTTATTATATATATATTTATATTATAAGAAGGAGAGAGAGAGAGGGGAGAGAGCGAGAGAGAGCGAGAGAGAGGAGCGGAGGGGAACATATATTGTAACAACATCATAATAATATATATATATATAAAAATAGAGAAGATGGAAAGTAGAAAATGATAAAATAAAACCGACAGACAGATCGATGGGTAAAAAGACAAAGAGACGCAGAAGTAGAAAACGAGGGGCAGAGTACAGTAACAGAAAAATAGATACATGGTAATAGTAGACAGGGTTTAGATAAAAAAGATTGATTTTGTAAAATTTTGATAGTTTTTTTTCTTTTTCTCGGTTAAAAGGGGTTCGCCATGGAAAAGTTTTTAGTATTTTTCGACCGTTTTACCACATTATCATTTTCATTTATTTATTATTCTTTTATTTCGATTACATTAAGTTGCAGCCAGCTAGATAGAATCTAGATGAAATAATAATAATAATAAAAATGGAACTTATATGCGCTATATCTTTCAAAGACAAATCAAAGCGCATCATTTCAACAAAATTTACCGTCATAACAATGAAAAATAATCAATATTTAAACAAAAGAATTACAAAAGGGCGCGCTAAGACAAAATTTTAAAATAAATTTTCAATAGTAAAAATTTTTTCAAAGCGCACAGCACACACACACACACAACACCCACAACACCCACACACACACACACACACACACACACACCACACACACCACACACACCACACACAACACAACACACACACAAAAACACTCAAGACGACAAAAAAACCTTTAGGTACGACGCCAAGCAAAAACAGTCGTCCTGCCCCCCCCCCCTAACAAAACTTTAAAATTCTAATTTTCCATGAACCCAAAATTCTCTTGGGCTTTAAAAGTTTGTTTTGTTCTTTACAATTTTCAGCGCTCAGCCCGCTCTAAGACAATTTCGACATTGTTCGAGGGGGTTTCTGGCCTACCCAAATTCTGGGTCAGGTTTTTTTTTTTGTTTTCTTTTTTTTTTTTTAAAGAGGATTTTTTGTATTAAAATCCTTTAAAAAAAGGGGACCTTTTGGATTTTTATTATGTATTATTTTTTATTATTATTATTTTTCTATTATATTACTTTTATTATTAAACTATCACTACTATTTCATACCAAAACAAATACCCACCTATCCTCCACCATAACCCTCCCTTTTTCCCCCCCCTTTAATTATCTTCTTCTATTATCATTATATCATAAAATAATTTTTACTAATATACCATTATAATATAAAATATCCCCATATCCTAACCAACCAACCCAAGACCCCCCCCTTTCTCGATTCTTCTTCTTATCTATCATCTATCTATTTTATCTATCTTTCTATTATTATCAATTTCATCATCATCTATCTATCTATTTCTTTATCTATCACTTCTACATCTATCTTTTTATCTACTTTTTATCTATCTTTTTTAACCCTGCTCTTCCCCCCTCCCCTTCTTCTGCCGCCTCTTTTTCTAATCCATCGTTGATTTTATACAAATTGGTCCCCCTTTCTTTTTCAATACTTTTTTTTTTATTTAAAATTATCCCAAATTTCGCTTCATGAAAAGCCCCTTTCCCTTTTTGATCTTCTTTCTTATTGTCTTTTTT
>CM054140.1:19581995-19604495 GCA_028751875.1 Rapana venosa | reverse complement strand
TGTATGTATGTATGTATGTATGTGTGTGTGTATGTATGTATGTCATTCGTGACTAGGGCTCGTTGGGTTGACCGAGTGCGTACATGGTGTATGATTATATATGTATATGTATGTATGTGTGTGTGTGTGTGTGTGTGTATGTATGTATGTATGTATGTATGTGTGTGTGTATGTATGTATGTCATTCGTGACTAGGTCTCGTTGGGTTGACCGAGTGCGTACATGGTGTATGATTATATATGTATATGTATGTATGTGTGTGTGTGTGTGTGTGTGTGTGTGTGTGTATGTATGTATGTATGTGTGTATGTATGTGTGTATGTATGTATGTATGTATGTTGGGTGTCTGGAATGTATGTATTGTAGTATGTATGTAGGTATGTAATGTATGTAAGTATGTATTGTGTGGGAGGGTGGTGTGTGTGTGTGGTGTGTGTGTGTGTATGTGTGTATGTGCGTGTGGTGTGTGTGGTGTATGTATGTATGTACAGTGTGTATGGGGTGTGTGTGTTGTTGTAGTGTTGTCTGTGTGTGTGTGTTGTGTGTATGTATGGTATTTAGTTGTGTGTAGTGTGTGTGTGTGTGTGTGATGTGTGTGTGTTGGGTCGGTGTGTGTATGTATGCATGTATGATGTATGTTAGTGTGATTATGTGTGTATGTACTGATGCTTTTTTTTTTTGGGAGGTGTGGGCGCGTTTGTGGGTGGGTGTGGGGGTGGGGGGGTGGTGGGTGGTGGGGGGAAAGTGAGGGTGGGGGGCGGGGGGTGAGGGGGGGGGGTAGAGGAAAAGTGGTGTGTGTTGTCGTGGTGTGGTTATGTGTATGTGTGAGTGTGTGCTGGTGTGGGTGGTGTGTGTGTGTTGTGTGTGTGGTGTTGTGTGTTTGCGTTGTGGTATGTGTAGTGATGTGTGTGTGGTGTGTTATGTGCGTGTGTGTGTGTGTGGTGCGTGTGTTAGTGTGAGTGTGTGTGTGTGTGTGGGTGGTGCGCGTGTGGGTGCGGTGTAACAATAACAACAATACCAATCACAATAATTTTAATTCCGTTTTTTGCAGGCCGCCATATGGCCCATAGGGTGTGTTGCGTGAGTGTGAGTGTGGTGTGAGTGTGTGTGTGTGTGTTATGTTGTGTGGTACTACGAGTGGTAAAGAAGAAATATTGTTTCTGTGTTCGCTTTTGATTTTCTTTTTGGTTTTGCATCTTGGAGGTGTGGGTTGTTGTGTTGTGTGTTGTGTGTGAGTGTGTGTTGGTGTGAGTGTTGTGGAGGGCGGGGGGGGGATGGGGGGGGTATTTTAAAAGGTGGGGGGATGTGAGGGTGAGGCGGCGGGGGGCTGGGGTAGAGGGAGAGAAAAGTGTTTAGGTTGGTGTGTTGTGGGGGGGTGAAGGGGGGGGGAGGTTGGTGGTGGTCAGAGGGGGGGAAAGGTGTGTGTGTGTGGGGGGAGGAGGAGGTATGTGTGTGTGTAGTATTTTTGTTTGGGGTGTGTGCGTGGTGGTTCGTGGTGGGTGGGGGGGGAGGTAGGAGAGTGGTAGTATGTGTTGTGTGTGTGTGTGTGTAGTGTGTGTGGCGCGCGTGTTGTGCTTGGTGCGCCCGTGCATGCATGTTTGTTTGTGCTTGTGCCCTGGCGTGCCGTGGCGTGTCGTGTGGCGTCTGTGTGGTGAGCGCGCACGTGCCATATAAAGAGTGTACTGTATGTTGCGCCCACGCGTCTGTCTTGTTGTGTGTTGTGGGTCTGTGCACGCAACACGCCGTGTGCGTTTTGGCGCGCATGTACACATGCTTCGCGTCCGTTCATGCTTTAACAGCGAGATAATGGCAGAAGCACAAAAAAAAGCAAAACCTAAACAAACAAAACCCAACAAAAAACCTAAAACACCCCAAAACCAACGAAAAAAAAAAAAGAGCGAAAAAAAAAAAAAAAAAAAAAAACAAAAAAACAAAAAAAAAAAAAGAAACACAAAAAAAAAAAAAACCACCTGGAGTGTGGGTGGGGAATGTGGCACGAGGCTGAAGGGTGGAGGTTTGTGAGGGGGTGGGAGGGGGGGGGGGTGGTGGGGGGGGAGGAAGTCGAAAGTTTCTTGACTTTTGTTTTTTTTCTAAAATGACGTTATCCTCAAAGTTCGAAAATCAGGAGGACAGACGACGTGAGATTCATGACGTGAAATTCGTAAAGTCTCCTTTCCTTCCTTTTTTTTTTTTTTTACTTAAAAAAAAACAAAGTAAGGTAGAGTCCTGCCTTGTACTATAAGTCTTCGAAACACCGCTATTGTTGGGAAACACTTAAGTGGAGGGATGTTGGGAGAAGCAAGAGGAGAAGAGACGTGATAGATCGAGGTGCACTTTCAAGTGCAGGTGAGAAGAAATAATTGGGGGGGAGGAGGAACCCGGGGGGTTGGGGGTGAGGGGGGTTGGGGGTGGGGAACTACACACACCACACCACACACACGCAGAGAGAGAGAGAAAGAGAGCTGAGAGGGTGGGGTTGCGCGGTGAGGGTATTGAGAGAGAGGAAGAGATGCGAGTGGTGGGGGCGAGGGTTGCTGCGGAGAGGGGAGAGGAGAGGGTGGAGGGGGGAAGAAGGGAGGAGGGCGGGACGAGAGAGAGGAGAGGGAGAGAGGAGAGAGATGAGAGAGAGAGGGAGGGAGGAGGAGGAAGGGGAGGAGGACGGGGAGTGGGGGTGTGAGAGAGAGACGAGATGAGGAGAGCGAGATGAGAGAGGGCGCACTCATGTAGTCAAGGCATGCATCCACACACACACACACTCACACAACATTTACACATACATGCTACCACACACACCATATTTAGCACACCTACATCACAACACCCCCCCCCCCCCCCCTCCTCCACACCACACTACACCAGATCACCACACATCACAGCAGACGCACCCCCCCCCCCTCCCACCACAACACACACACACACACCACCACCACCACCACCACCCACTCCACCACCCACCAGAAACACAACAATGCACTCATCTCCCCCCCCCCCCCCCCCCCTCCCCCCCCACACACACACCCAACTACACCACCACACAACACACGCGCGCGCGCTCACCGCACAACACACCACACCACTATCACAACACACGTCCTCCCCCCTCCACACACCCCACACTCACACACATCAATCCCCTCCTCCGCCCCCCTCCCCCCCCCCTACACACACACGCACACAGACAGAGACCAAGAGATAAGCCACAAGAAGCTTAATCGAACGATTATCCTCACGTAACTCGTAAATCACACACTCCAAATACACTCAGGGATTGAATAGAACCTAAAAGCAGAACACATGATGGTTTTTTGGGGGAAAACACACACGCGGGGTCCATTGATGGACGATCGACGGAAGAATTTAAATTATTTTTGTTTATTTGTGCCATTATTACGTCAGTATCCATCATCGTTATGGTTATTGGTTGTAACCGCTTTCGAATTCCGGATTTAAAAAAACCCAACCCGTTTGCTTTCTCTTTAAAGGCATCATACTGTTTTATCTCGTTATCATTATTATTAGTTTATACTGTTATAGCATAGTTAATATATCAAGCGTCATGATTAAGTTCTATCAGTCATTATGAATACGGAGTAATCGTTGCGATTATCCGATGTTGTTCATCCCCTTCACGATTTTCATCGTCTTATTTAAGGATTCACATTTTTTGCGATCGGTGTGGTAGGTAGTAGTAGTAGTAGTAGAGTCGTAGTCGTAGTGTATTAGTAGCAGTAGTAGTTGGTAGTAAAAGTAGTAGTAGTTGCAGGCATCAGTAGTAGTGGTAGTAGTGTGGTAGTAGGGTGTGTGGTGTAGTAGTATGTCGTTTGGTATAATAATAATATAATAATGATAATAATAAATGGAATTTATTAACGCTTATCTTGCGCAGAGACATAATCAAAGCGATTGCACTTCAATCATTCTTACAAACATTCATTTACACTCTCAGTAACAAATTAATAGTTCCATAAAGTCCAAAATGATGACTCGCACACACACCTCACAACAACGTCACACACCCTGGCAGGGCAATTAGAATCTCGGCTCTGTTTGAAGGCAGGGAGAAGCTATGAGATGAAGCAGAAGCGGGAATCTCTTGGTTTGAAATCAATATGTTCTTGAGCCTGGATTTAAAAAGTATCATAAGAAGGCTTTTGGCGGAGAGAGAGAGGGAGGTCATTCCAGGATCGATGGACCAGAAATAGAAGAAAGACGACGACCGTTGGTGGAATTGGTTGAATCTCGGTATTCGTAAGGACAAGGTTCTGCAGCCTGGTGCGGAGTTGAGGAACGAGAAGAGGAGTGTACAAGTGAAAGGACAATTCACCAGCGGGTAGGGGGGGCTGTTTTTTTTTAGTAGTTCGTAGTTAGTATTAGTAGTTGAGAAGTAGTAGATGTAGAAGTAGTAGTAGTAGTAGTTAGTAGGAAGTAGTAGTAGTGTAGCAGTTATTGCAGCATCCTCAAATTGTCATGCATCGTACCAATGTACATGTTCATCCCCCATTCATCATCATCGGCCATTTTCATCAGCACCGTATATAAGTATCACGCACGCACTGCAAGCACAACACACACCCACACACCACCACACACACACGACATCACACACACACACCACACACACACACACACACACGACCAGCCGATCGATGGAGACAAGACAAGCCAAAGACAGGGTGGTGATGGGACCAAGGGACACGGCAAGCAAGACAAAAAAGGCAATGACAAGACAAAAAGACACAGACCGGACCAGACCAGACCAGGCCAAGACAAGGGACTAGGATAGACCAGACAATAGCACAACACAAATGTTTAAAATCTGTTGCTCGGAGGGATGAGTGATACTATATTGCCTTGAACCAATTCTGTAGTGGATTGTTAAAACCCCCCACAAAAACCCATTATAAAAACATGTTTACACCCAGATATGACAAGCAATATCAAGTAATCTAACCGAAGCCAATCCGATCCGATTCCATCCGATTCAATTCCAAGCCCACGAGCATCACCTAACCAAAATACGCACTCGCGAAACAAACCCGAGGTTCAACAACTATTTTCGTGTTCCCCACACCACACACAAATGTTGAGTCGGAAACACCTGTCAAACCGAAATGCATGTTCTTGTCTGGTAACTTTTAATTCGGGAATTTTCCTTTTTTTGTCTTCTAAACGCTGTGACGTTTTTAAAATTATCTAGCTGATAAACCCCTCCCATCCATCCCCCCCCCCCCCCATCCAAAGGTACATTGACCCTTCCAGATTATGCTTGTCTATTTAAAGGAAATCCCCCATAAATATGTTGATTTTAAACAAAATTTGCTGGAAAAAGAAAAGTGAGTCCAGTGACCTTTTTTATATTAAAAAAAACGCCTACTTTAAAAAAGTATCACCATAAACACCCATAATAAATTTTTTTTTTAAAAGCTAAAAAATCCACCGGGGGGGACAGGTTGAGCCTTTTATATTACTACCCACCTTTATCTTAACCACCACTAATTGCCCCCCTTTCATATCAATGATTACATTTTTTTTGGTTTTAAAAGACGGATGAATCGAATTTTGATCCAAATGACAATTTAATAATGATGCTTGGGTGTTTTGGTTCTGAGTTGAGATCATAATTTAGAGTGTACATGTTTTTTATGCACTCAATAAATCAGTCATTTTAAAAACTATTTTTGTAAAATCGTTCTTTCGAAATACGGGCACTTAAACGTTTTGCAAATTAACAGCGATTATGGTTTTGATACCCAATCATGTCGTTTTTATGTCTGGAGAAATAACCTAGGTTTTTTTCCCTCTCGCTATGAATCTATGACATTTGTTTTTGTGTTGTTGCTGCTTCCCCCCCCCCCCCCCCCCTCCCCCCCCCCCCCCCATATGATGAATAACTAATTGCACTTAGTGTTTTTTTTTCTTCTCCAAATTTTGTTAAAAAATGTATGATTTAATGTGGTTTGTGTTCTTTTTTTGTATGCGGCGTGGATTTTTTGTTTACTTGGTTTAGGGGCGTTTTGGAGGGGGCGTTGTTTGTTTTTTTCTTTTTTTTTTTTGGTTCTCTTACTGTTTGCTTTTTTATTGTTTGTTCTTCGATTGATTTTGTTTTGTTTTTGCGTTGTTCATATCATGGATATTATTTTTGGATAAGATGGGGATGGATAATAAAAAGGCAACGTGTGTTTTATTCTCATCCTCGAAATAGAAGAAATTTGAAGAGAAAGTTATTATTATTTCTTTTTATTTTCTTTTTATTCAGGACATAATGGAATAAGCATTTAGCCACCCACCGCATACCACACCTTCCAACTCCTAGAATACAAACCACATACTCAATGCTTTATCTCAGAGAGAGAGGAGGAATGAATGAATACATGAAATCTAATTACGTTAAGATGAAGATTCTAGAAAGCCCAAAAGCCTCGTCCTCTGCAAGCAAGCACGCGGTGTGTGCGTTTGTTGCGTTGTGTTGTGTCTCACTCACTCCTCACACCACCGTTAAACAGAGTGGACATATTAGATTGCCCGATTCTCTGCGACAATCCACATTTCCCCATATAGACAAAGTGATGCAATGGAGGGCTTTCAATTGGCGCACTGCCACCAATTTGCAGGTGTTGTCCCCCCAATATAGTATACACATTCGCGCTTCTGATTGCCTGGGAGGTAATCTAATTACCGCCCCATCACCCATACATACATAATACCATAGGCAAACACAGACAGAGACAGAAACAAACTGAGGCACATAGTCAAACAGACTACAGACAGACAGACAGACAGACAGGACCCACAACACACACGGGACAGACAGAGAAAGATCCTTATTATCTTCAGTTTTAATTTACCGATGGAATACTGAACTAACATTGTACCCTCAACGGCAAATTACTGACCACCACCACCCCAAAAAAAAAAAACAACAACAAAAAAAAACACGCACCCAAACAACCCCAACCAAAACCACCCCCCCCCCCCCACCACCCATTCACACAAAAAGCAAAACAAAAAAACCCCCCAGGCAAAAACACCCCAACAAAACTAGGACAGTTGTTAGGCAATTCTCCACTAACTAACCCAATGACTTTCTCTTCTGTGTGTGTGTGTGTCTGTACGTGTGTGTGTGTGTGGATGTCAGTGTCCGTATTTTTCTATATCATTTTTTTTCCTTTTCCTTTCTTCTTTCTTATGTGGATGTGTGTGTGTGAGTGTGTGTGTGTGTTGTGTGTCTGTGCATGCCTGTTTAATTTTTGTTTTATTCATTACATATTTTTTGGTTTGATTTTGTTATCTCTCAATCCCTGAAAGGAACATGGGAGTGAGAGATGCGTGGGGGGGGGCGGGCGCCCGAGGAAGACAGACAAGAAAAGAACTAAGAGAGAGAGAGAGAGGGCGCGCGCGAGCGAGGCGCTGGGAGAGTGAGAGAGCGAGAGAGATGGAGCTCGAGATGCGAGAGAGAGAGAGAGTTGGAGAGTGAGAGAAGAGAGAGGGAGAGATGAAGAGAGATGAGAGAGTGAGAGAGAGAAGAGGAGAGAGAGTGATGATGAGGAGAGAGATGGGAAGAGAGGAAGAGACTGGAGAAAAAAATGAGGGCGGGCTTGATGCGCGGAGTAGAAGAGATAGAGAGGCGGGAGGACGAGGAGAGCGAGATGCGAGAGCGAGGAGCGCGGCGAGAGCTGCCGCGCGAGCGAGAGATGCGCCCTCTAGATTGCGGAGAGAGCGAGAGAGAGGGGGAAGATGGCGGAGCTGAGAGAGAGGGGAGAGAAAGCTAGGTGGAAGAGAAGAGAGAGTATGGAAGAGGAGGGAGGGAGAGAGAGCGATTGGAAGAGAGAGAGAGAGAGGGATTGAAGAAGAGAGAGGAGAGAGAGGAGAAGAGAGATGAGAGTGGAGAGAGAAGGAGAGCGAGCAGAGAGACGGCGACTGACGGAGTGAGAGAGAGGAGAGGGACGCGCGAGAGAGAGGAGAGAGAGGAGTGGAGAGAAGGAGCGGAGAGAGGGAGATGAGAGGAGAGAGAGAGAGAGGAGAGAAGACAGGGGAGAGAGAGAGAGAGGAGCTGAGAGGAGAGAGAGAGAGAGAGGAGGAGGATGTGAGAGGATGAGCGAGAGGAAGAGAGAGTAGAGAGAGAGTAGAGAGGAGAGAGAGATGGCGAGACGGGTTCGAGGAGGATGAGAGAGAGGAGAGAGAGAGAGGAGATGAGAGAGAGAGAGAGGGGCGATGAAGAGAGTGAGGAGATGAGAGGCGGAAGAGATGAGAGAGAGAGGTAGAGCGAGGAAGTAGGATGATGAGAGGAAGAGAGGAGAGGATGATGAGAGAGAGATGAGAGAGGAGAGAGAGGAAGAGAGAGAGAGAGAGAGTAGAGAGAGAGAGATAGAGAGGGAGAGGGATGTGAGAGGAGATGAGAAGAAGATGAGAGAGAGAGAGAGAGAGAGAGCGAGAGGGAAGTGGTTCGAGAGAGGGAGAGAGAGGAGAGGAGAGAGAGAGAGAGGAAAGAGGAGATGAGTGGAGAGAGATGAGAGAGGAGAGCAGAGAGGGAGGAGAGAGAGACGAAGAGAGGAGGGAAGCTGATAGATGTGAGAAAGAGAGAGAGAGAGAGAGAGGAAGAGATGGAGCGAGAGAGGAGGAGGAAAGAGAGAGAGAGAGAGAGGAGAGAGAGGGGAGATGGAGAGAGAGAAGAGAGGAGGATGGAGAGAAGAGAGAGGAGATGAGAGAGGAAAGGAGAAGCGGGGAGGAGGAGAGAGAGGAGAGAGAGGAAGAGAGAGGGAAAGAGAGAGAAGAGAGAGGAAGATGAGAGGGAGAAACATCTGATCTTGAAATGGTTGTAAGGGCAATCGGCGCTTAGGCCACTAAAATATAATAGAACAAGGAAAATATCTGAGAGGAGGGGAGAGTGAGAGTGAGTGAGAGTGAGAGAGAAGAGATTAGAGATAGATGGAGGAGAGAGGGAGAGAGAGAGGGAAGAGAGGAGAGAGGGAGAGAGGGAGAGTAGAGAGAGAGAGACGAGAGAGAGAGAATTAGAAAGAAGAGAGGAGAGGGAAGAGATAGAGGTGAGAGGGAGAGAGAAGAGCGGAGAGAGTGAGAGGAGATTAGGGATCCGGGTGAAGTAGAATAGAGAGAGAGGGAAGAGGGGAGAGAGAGAGAGAGAGAAGAGAGCGAGAGAGGAGAGAGGGATGAGGAGAGTAGAGAGAGGATATATAAAATGAAAAAAGAAAAAGAGAAAAAAAGATGGGATGATAGAGAGAGAGAGAGAGAAGGGGTGGGGGGAGGGAGCGAGGAGGGGGGAGAAGAGAGAGAAGTGAAAGTAGGGAAAAATGGAGAAGAAAGAGAGTGAGAGGGAGAGAGGAGAGGAGTGAGAGAGATAGAGAGAGAGAGAGAGGAGGGTGAGAGGAGAGAGGGAAGGAGAGAGAGAGAGAGAGAGGGAAGTGGGAGGAATGGGGTGGAGGGGTGAGAGAGGAGAGAGAGAGAGGAGGTCGCGGTGTAAGAGGAATGGGGATAATGGGAGGCAAGGGGGAAGAACAGACAAGAGACAGACAGACAGACAGACAGACGACAGGCATCTTGAGACCTTCAAGCATAACAAAAAGAGATGGGGGGGGGGGGGGAGGGTGCCCCCCCCCCCCTCCCAACCTCCCCCCCCCCCCCCCCCCCCCCCCTTACCCCCCCCCCCCTTTCCCCCCCACCCCACCCCCCCCCCCCCCCCCCCCCCCCCCCCCCCCCCCCCCCCACCCCCCCTGGGGGATTCGGGTGTGTGTTTGTGTGGTTTTTTTAATTTTTTATTATTTTATTTATTCTTCGTTACTTTATTTTTTTTTTAGATGTTGATTTATATCAAGATTATTAATTTTTTTTTTATTTTATAAAGATTGGTTAGTGTAGTGGAGGCAAATGATAGAAAGAAGATTAAAATACCGCCATCTTGAAATCAAACGCAGACGCGGCTCGCGTGAAGTCTTTATTTTTAACTTGTCAGTGTCAATGCATCATTAGAAGATATGTCATAGGTGAAACCCAAGAATGCAAAGCGCAAAGATCCAATTCACGCTCGCGCTCGCAACAACTGACGCTAAGACAGAACGTAACCACCTCTTTAATGTGGGTTTTGTCTCTTTTTACAAGTGATTGGTATGATTATTTATTTTTAATTTTTCCTTTTTTTTCTTTATTTTTGTATTTTTTTTACTTTTCTTTATTTTTGTATCTTTTCTTCGTTTTGTTTTTGTTTACTTACTGTTCCACACAAAGACAATCCTAGACACGCACGCCGCCACAGCTAGACTCATCACCCCACCTTGACATTGCCGCCACGCGCTTATTCGCTGTCGCAGAACTTCACACAATACTTATCTTGCTAAACTCACGCGATTGTGAACATACTATTAGATCCAGACAGAATTTCACAGACGACTCGATAATCTCCACGCTTTAGTCTAACTATATTCGCATGCGCGCTACTTGCGCGCTCTTAGCAACTGTCCACTGTTACTTTGCTAGACTTGACACCTTATCTCACAATATCGTTTACAGTATCACACCTAAGCTTTCATAGACGCTATCACTCTGTCCTATTACAACGCGAGAGATCACTACGCTCTAATGCGCTTCATACAGACACGCACTCAACTCTGTCTCTCTTTTCTAGCTCTGTTATTACTCGGAGTGCTTCCTTTTTTCTCTTATCTATTGATATGCTATCTTTCTCATTATGTTATCGCTATTATTTCTATTTCTTTTAATATTTATTCTGATCTCTCCGCATGTATCTATACTTTATTTCTATATCTATTGCTATTCTATTTTTCTGGCGCTAACTTTAACTCTATATCTATATGTTTTATGTGTTATCTAGATTTGTATCTATCTTTCTATCTCATCTATGCTGGTGGAAGTCTTAAGTTCGTACTATATGTGGTATTCTGTGTCTTACTGAGGTCTAGAGATGTTGTGATTCGTTGTGTCAAATTCTAGTCGTTAGCGTCAGTGTATTATCGTTTATTTCTTATCTTTTTATTTCTCTTGATTGTTGTGTTGTCTGGCTCTATCTATACGTTAGTGCTATTCTCTAGTCTTAGATCGCACGTTCTTCTTCGGCTTATTGTTTTCTGTAATTTTCTTATCTCGCTTTCCTATACTTATATCTTCTATCTTTATCTATTCTTATATGATGTTGGTAAGAACGCGCGCAAATGCGCTATCTCACGCTGAGTTTGTAAATCGCAGAGATTGATTTGCATTGGTAGATCCTTGATCTGTTTTCTCGGTTAGTTTCCCTTTTTGCCTATTCTATTGACTTGTTCCGCCTGTCCCCGAGCCCCCATTCCCGTTCCCCCTCGCTCTCTCGCACTCCCTACTGTCCTGTCAGCGATTCCGCACTCTACCTCCCCACGTCGCCTTTTTCTCAACCGAACGCGTTCTTTCCTCGCTGCGCGCGCTACCTAGCCTTTCGCTCACCTCGGCTCCCTCTCTCTCCTCGCGTCTCCCAGCTTCCTCCCTCTTCGTTCCCTTTTTCGCTCTGTCCTCCCCTTTACGCGTCCTCCCGCCCCGACGCCCCACCTTTTCGATTCCCCGTTCGTGTTCCCGCCCTTCGCTCCTTTTTTTCGCACTCCCCCTATGTTTCCCATCTTTTACTCTTCCTGTTCGCAACCCACACGCTTTCCCGTTATCGCACATCCTGCTGTGATTGTCAGCAATGACTTGTGTCAAGAGATATGCTGTTGTCAAACGGAAGTGACTGTTGTTCGTGTGTCGCGCGCACGCGATTTCCCGTTGGTTACAGACGGTGAATTTTGTTGTTTGACTATGTAGTTGATGTCTTGATTGATTGACTCGAATGATGATGTGATGGTTGAGATGGATTGAGTGAGACTGGATGATGGGTGTAATGATGGATTGGTTTCTATGGTGTGTAGATGTAAGATAGCATTGATTGTGGTGATGGAGTGATGAAGGAAGATAGATGTATGGATTGGTTGACGACGCAGCGCGCGTCTGAAGATGCCTGAGTGTGATTTGATCTGGTGACGATCGCGACGATTTGATGATGGTGATAGATTGGTTGACGACGACGTATGATGATGGGGGATGGTGAGATGGTGAACGAGATGCTTGACGGGACACCGACCGATGACGACGACGATGGTGATGATGATGCTGCTGTGATGCTGATGATGTCCTGTACTGTGTGTGGGCTGTGGTTTTGTCTTTGTTGTTGAGTGGAGGCTTGATATTATAGGACAGAATATCACGTGTGTCTAGGATTGTTTGGCTTCGGGTTAATCATTAAGAGTTGGGTTATGTGGTGTTGGTTGTATTATTTAGGTTTTAATTGGTGTTTTTTCAGTTGTTGTTATTTGTTTCATTTGGTGTTGTTTCTTTTAATCTTGTAGTTGGTATTTTGTTGTAATTCTGTTTTGTAGTATTATTGTGTTTTTGTTGTATTGTTTGATTTATGTTGTGTTGGTTTGTTGGTTGTTTGGATGTGTTTAAATCTTTGTCTTGTTTGTGTAAAGGATCAAATTTAGTGAGATATGAAGCATTTAAGAGGTTAATTTATAAGAAAGAAAACAAGCTTAGTTCTGTGTCTTTTATTCAGTCGCACTTAGATCTGTCCTCAGATGTCGCTCATCGCGCTCTTGTTATTTTTTTTCCTGATGTTTATCTGTCATTGTTTCTCTATGTGTTTCGGGCTCTCGCTTTTTGTTCTTCTTTCGTGTTTTGTTCTGAGCTGTTGTATTTTACATTGTTCTGGCTCTGTGTCTGAACTTGTCTGTTCTTAGTTCTGTCGTGTTCTGTTAATGTCTGTTTCTTGCTGTTGTTTCTGTGTGTTCTAATCTGTCTGTTGTCGTTGTCTGTTATTCTGAATGTCTGTGCTTGTGCTGTCTGTCACCTTCTCGTGTCTGCCCCTCGCGATTCTCTCTCTCTTTGTTCGCTTATCTTGTCTTTTGGTATATTACTTTATTATTAGTTATTATTAATTTATAATAATTTTATTAACGCTGTTTGTTAGAGTGGTTAGTTATTATTAGATTTATACTTATTATATCTATATTGTTTTTGTTGTGTGTGTGTGTAATGTTGGTGTTAGTGTGTTGATGTGTGTGTGTGTTTCTGTTGTGTGTTTTGTTTGGTGTGTGGTTGTGTGTGGTGTGGGATTTATTTTGTGTGTGTTGATTGTAGTGGGTTGTTGTGTGTGTATGATGTTGGGTATGTGTGTGTAATTTGTGTGAGGTGTTGTGCTGTGTGTGTGTGTGTTATGTGTTGGTGTTGGTTGTATATTGGTGTTGTGATGACTGATGTAGTGTTGTATGTGTGTATGTTGAGTGTGTGTATGTGTTTTGTTTTAGTTTGTTATTATGTTTGTTTTTTGGTTTGTGTTGTGTGTGATTCGTACTCTTTCATTTGTATTTATATTACTTATTTTTCTCTATCTTATCTGTTTTGTTGGTTATGTTTTCTTTTTTTTTAAGTGTGATATCTTTGTTTATCGTTTTGTTTTAATTTAAACTTATCTTTTATTTTAGTGTTAATGTGTTTAATGGTTTGTTTATCGTTTGATGTGTTTGTACCCCCCCCCCCCCCGTTTTGTTTTTTTTGATGAGTTTTTATTAATGTTTCTTTAGTGTTATATTGTTTTTTTTAACTTTTTATTGCTTGTGTTTATGTTGTGTGTTTTCATAAATTTATGTGTTTGTTGTATTAAGGGTGTTTTTTCCAAATTTTATAGTTGTATGGAGTGTTGTTTTGTTTGGTTTGTGTTGGTTGGTATTTGATTGTTGTGTATGTGTTGTACGGATGTTAGTGTGATGTGTAGTGTGTGATGTTTTTTTTTAGATCTTATGTTGGATTTTGATATGTTTATATTTTATTCTTTTTTTTTTTGTTGTTGTGTTATGGATGTTTTTTTTTTAGTTGATTGTTGATTTGTAGTTGGTTGTTTGAGTTTGTTTGTATGGTGTTAGAGTGGTGTTATGTTGTTGTGTGTTGTGTGTGATTGGGTGATTCTGACTTTTATTTTTTCAATATTTTTTTTTGTGGGTGTGTGGAGTGTTTAGTTGTGTGTGTTAGTGTCTATATTTTTGTTGTGTGTGGGTATTTGTGTTGTGTAGATCCTCTTGTGTTCTCGCTTGGTTCTGTCGTTTGTTTTTCCCTATCTATTCTAGTAATCTTCGTCTTCGCGCGTAGGTCTCGTGTCGCTTAGTATGAGGGGTTTGGTTGTGTGTGGGTTGTGGGGGTGTGTGGTGGTTGGGGGGATTGTATGGGGGGGTCGGTTGGTGTATCCAGTGGTAGTTGTTTCGTTCCTTATCGTGGTCTAGTGAACTATTTTGCGCTGTTAAGAGATCTGTTATCGTAGATCGCCGGGGTTTCGTTAGTATTTCCGTTGTCAAGGGTGGCGTTGTTATGTTGTGTCGCCCAGAGTGTGATTCTGTGGATCTAACTCTCATTTCGTAGCAGACGTTCTTTTTTTTTCCTTTTTCTTTCTCGCTCGCTCGCAAAAGTCCGCTTGATTTCGGGATTTGAGATGTTTCAGTAGAGAGAACGATTGTCTTTCGGCCCCGTGTTTGCGTAGAGACCGCACTTGCATTTTGATGTACTTTGCTAGCTACACGTTGTAAAGTCTCTTTTTGGTTGTTCGCTTTTCTGTGATAGATGTAGGCTATTGTGTGTTGTGCTCTTGGTGGGATAACGGGTGTTGACAGAAGTTTGATCTACTAAAACGCCGTCAGTGTATTTCATCACGGGGGATTTGGATGGGTGTCATAGAAATAAATAAGAAGAGTATAAGATCTACGCATATAGATAGGTGTTGCTATTGTTTCATGATCCGTGTGATATGAAATGAGATGGATATATTAAAATTCAGAAATTAATAGAAATAAACTTTTCTGTTCTCTGGTCTGTCCTTACTGTTCCTTGTTTTGTTTCTAGTTTGTTCTCAATTTCTTTGTGGTGCTTGTTGTGTTGTGTGTCTACTTTGTTTTGTTTTTGTTTGTTGTTTGTTTTTTTTGTTGTTTTTTTTTTGTTTTTCTCTCTCTTCTTCTCGCTCTCTCGCTGCTCTCTCTTCTTGCTCTTCACTGCCTTACTCTTGCTCTTGTTCATACTCTCTCACCTGTCTCTTGTGCGCCGTCTGGGTGTTCTGTTTCTCTCATGGTCTCTTCTGCCTGGTTCTTTGTGTCGCTGCTCGTCTCGCTTTGTCTGTCTCGTGTACATCTGGTGCTCTCTTCTCTTTCTCTTCTACTCGATGTGTTTTCCCGTGTGCTGTTAATGGCGCGTCCCTCGGCACACCAATACTGCCTTTCAATAATTGCCCCCTCCTCTCCTCGCCGCTAAAAAGAAATTCAGTCTAGACGAGACTGAAATACTCTTACGACATAAAAAACTCGCAACAGGAATCCAACCCCTCCCAAAAAAAACCAAGAGATTTAGAGAGAGATATTTGGAGCATGGGTGGAGTATTGAGAGAGCTGGAGATAGTCTATGATTGAGAGGTAAGCTGATGTTAGTAAAGTTAGCGGAGAGGAGTAGTCTCAGGAGGCCATGAGAGCTTGAGGAAGGTACCAGGCTCAAGACGGTACTAGGACACAGATCATGAAGTTGAGTGCGGGGTTAGTATGGAGCCTTTGGTGATTAAGAGAGCGAGATGGAGATGATGTGATTTAGATGTTGTAGGAGGATGTATCGGAGAGAGAGTGAGTCCAGATAGCGCCGCAGATCAAGAGTCGAGTAGATGGGTTATAGATCAGACAGAGGAGAGTGGCAGAGAGAGGCGAGAGCAGAGTAGAGAGAGATAGAGAGCGAGAGAATGATGAGAGCGCAGAGATTGAGAGATGGATTGATACTGAGTCGATCTGCTGAGAAGAATAGTTTTGATTTGGGAGAGAGAGAGCGGGAATGATTGAATGATCAGAATCGCTTTGTTTTATGCTGACGGAGAGAGTATGATAGCGATGGAGATTGTAGAGGATGTAGTGAAGAGAGAGAGCTGGTTGTAAAGATAGATTAAAGAAGAAATGCAGAGAGAGAGAGAGAGAGAAGAGCGAGGAGAGAGGAGACTCTTGGGGGGGGGGGGGTGCGTATTTCGTGACTAGGTCTCATTTGGGTTGACCGAGTGCGTACATGGTGTATGATTATATTATATGTATATGTATGTATGTGTGAGTGTGTGTGTATGTGTGTGTGATGGAGTATGTTGTGTGTATGTATGTGTGTATTGTATAGATGTGTGTGTGTGTTATGTGTGTACTTTTGTGTGTGTATGTATGTAATGTATGTGGGTGTGTGTCGTGTGTGTGTTGTGTGTGTGGTTTGTCTGTGTATGTTATGTATGATGTAGTGTGTGTGTATGTAATGTATGTATGTTATGTGTGGTGATGTGGTTGTGTGTATGTAATGTATGTTGTATGTTTGTGTTGTGTGTATATGTAGTATGTCATTCGGTGACTAGGCTCGTTGGGTGACGAGTGCGTACCATGGTGTATGATTAATATATGTATATGTATGAATGTGTGTGTGTGTGAGTGTGTTGTATGTATGGTAAGTAATGTCTGTTGTGTGTGTGTATGTATGTATGTCATTCGTGATAGGTCTTCGTTTGGGTTGGACGAGTCGCGTACATGTGTGATGATTATGATGTATATGTATGTAAGTGTGTTGTGTGTGTGTGTGTGGGTGTGTATGTTTATGTATGTATGTGTGTATGTATGTGTGTATGTATGTATGTATGTATGTTGGGTGTCTGGAATGTATGTATTGTAGTATGTATGTAGGTATGTAATGTATGTAAGTATGTATTGTGTGGGAGGGTGGTGTGTGTGTGTGGTGTGTGTGTGTGTATGTGTGTATGTGCGTGTGGTGTGTGTGGTGTATGTATGTATGTACAGTGTGTATGGGGTGTGTGTGTTGTTGTAGTGTTGTCTGTGTGTGTGTGTTGTGTGTATGTATGGTATTTAGTTGTGTGTAGTGTGTGTGTGTGTGTGTGATGTGTGTGTGTTGGGTCGGTGTGTGTATGTATGCATGTATGATGTATGTTAGTGTGATTATGTGTGTATGTACTGATGCTTTTTTTTTTTGGGAGGTGTGGGCGCGTTTGTGGGTGGGTGTGGGGGTGGGGGGGTGGTGGGTGGTGGGGGGAAAGTGAGGGTGGGGGGCGGGGGGTGAGGGGGGGGGGTAGAGGAAAAGTGGTGTGTGTTGTCGTGGTGTGGTTATGTGTATGTGTGAGTGTGTGCTGGTGTGGGTGGTGTGTGTGTGTTGTGTGTGTGGTGTTGTGTGTTTGCGTTGTGGTATGTGTAGTGATGTGTGTGTGGTGTGTTATGTGCGTGTGTGTGTGTGTGGTGCGTGTGTTAGTGTGAGTGTGTGTGTGTGTGTGGGTGGTGCGCGTGTGGGTGCGGTGTAACAATAACAACAATACCAATCACAATAATTTTAATTCCGTTTTTTGCAGGCCGCCATATGGCCCATAGGGTGTGTTGCGTGAGTGTGAGTGTGGTGTGAGTGTGTGTGTGTGTGTTATGTTGTGTGGTACTACGAGTGGTAAAGAAGAAATATTGTTTCTGTGTTCGCTTTTGATTTTCTTTTTGGTTTTGCATCTTGGAGGTGTGGGTTGTTGTGTTGTGTGTTGTGTGTGAGTGTGTGTTGGTGTGAGTGTTGTGGAGGGCGGGGGGGGGATGGGGGGGGTATTTTAAAAGGTGGGGGGATGTGAGGGTGAGGCGGCGGGGGGCTGGGGTAGAGGGAGAGAAAAGTGTTTAGGTTGGTGTGTTGTGGGGGGGTGAAGGGGGGGGGAGGTTGGTGGTGGTCAGAGGGGGGGAAAGGTGTGTGTGTGTGGGGGGAGGAGGAGGTATGTGTGTGTGTAGTATTTTTGTTTGGGGTGTGTGCGTGGTGGTTCGTGGTGGGTGGGGGGGGAGGTAGGAGAGTGGTAGTATGTGTTGTGTGTGTGTGTGTGTAGTGTGTGTGGCGCGCGTGTTGTGCTTGGTGCGCCCGTGCATGCATGTTTGTTTGTGCTTGTGCCCTGGCGTGCCGTGGCGTGTCGTGTGGCGTCTGTGTGGTGAGCGCGCACGTGCCATATAAAGAGTGTACTGTATGTTGCGCCCACGCGTCTGTCTTGTTGTGTGTTGTGGGTCTGTGCACGCAACACGCCGTGTGCGTTTTGGCGCGCATGTACACATGCTTCGCGTCCGTTCATGCTTTAACAGCGAGATAATGGCAGAAGCACAAAAAAAAGCAAAACCTAAACAAACAAAACCCAACAAAAAACCTAAAACACCCCAAAACCAACGAAAAAAAAAAAAGAGCGAAAAAAAAAAAAAAAAAAAAAAACAAAAAAACAAAAAAAAAAAAAGAAACACAAAAAAAAAAAAAACCACCTGGAGTGTGGGTGGGGAATGTGGCACGAGGCTGAAGGGTGGAGGTTTGTGAGGGGGTGGGAGGGGGGGGGGGTGGTGGGGGGGGAGGAAGTCGAAAGTTTCTTGACTTTTGTTTTTTTTCTAAAATGACGTTATCCTCAAAGTTCGAAAATCAGGAGGACAGACGACGTGAGATTCATGACGTGAAATTCGTAAAGTCTCCTTTCCTTCCTTTTTTTTTTTTTTTACTTAAAAAAAAACAAAGTAAGGTAGAGTCCTGCCTTGTACTATAAGTCTTCGAAACACCGCTATTGTTGGGAAACACTTAAGTGGAGGGATGTTGGGAGAAGCAAGAGGAGAAGAGACGTGATAGATCGAGGTGCACTTTCAAGTGCAGGTGAGAAGAAATAATTGGGGGGGAGGAGGAACCCGGGGGGTTGGGGGTGAGGGGGGTTGGGGGTGGGGAACTACACACACCACACCACACACACGCAGAGAGAGAGAGAAAGAGAGCTGAGAGGGTGGGGTTGCGCGGTGAGGGTATTGAGAGAGAGGAAGAGATGCGAGTGGTGGGGGCGAGGGTTGCTGCGGAGAGGGGAGAGGAGAGGGTGGAGGGGGGAAGAAGGGAGGAGGGCGGGACGAGAGAGAGGAGAGGGAGAGAGGAGAGAGATGAGAGAGAGAGGGAGGGAGGAGGAGGAAGGGGAGGAGGACGGGGAGTGGGGGTGTGAGAGAGAGACGAGATGAGGAGAGCGAGATGAGAGAGGGCGCACTCATGTAGTCAAGGCATGCATCCACACACACACACACTCACACAACATTTACACATACATGCTACCACACACACCATATTTAGCACACCTACATCACAACACCCCCCCCCCCCCCCCTCCTCCACACCACACTACACCAGATCACCACACATCACAGCAGACGCACCCCCCCCCCCTCCCACCACAACACACACACACACACCACCACCACCACCACCACCCACTCCACCACCCACCAGAAACACAACAATGCACTCATCTCCCCCCCCCCCCCCCCCCCTCCCCCCCCACACACACACCCAACTACACCACCACACAACACACGCGCGCGCGCTCACCGCACAACACACCACACCACTATCACAACACACGTCCTCCCCCCTCCACACACCCCACACTCACACACATCAATCCCCTCCTCCGCCCCCCTCCCCCCCCCCTACACACACACGCACACAGACAGAGACCAAGAGATAAGCCACAAGAAGCTTAATCGAACGATTATCCTCACGTAACTCGTAAATCACACACTCCAAATACACTCAGGGATTGAATAGAACCTAAAAGCAGAACACATGATGGTTTTTTGGGGGAAAACACACACGCGGGGTCCATTGATGGACGATCGACGGAAGAATTTAAATTATTTTTGTTTATTTGTGCCATTATTACGTCAGTATCCATCATCGTTATGGTTATTGGTTGTAACCGCTTTCGAATTCCGGATTTAAAAAAACCCAACCCGTTTGCTTTCTCTTTAAAGGCATCATACTGTTTTATCTCGTTATCATTATTATTAGTTTATACTGTTATAGCATAGTTAATATATCAAGCGTCATGATTAAGTTCTATCAGTCATTATGAATACGGAGTAATCGTTGCGATTATCCGATGTTGTTCATCCCCTTCACGATTTTCATCGTCTTATTTAAGGATTCACATTTTTTGCGATCGGTGTGGTAGGTAGTAGTAGTAGTAGTAGAGTCGTAGTCGTAGTGTATTAGTAGCAGTAGTAGTTGGTAGTAAAAGTAGTAGTAGTTGCAGGCATCAGTAGTAGTGGTAGTAGTGTGGTAGTAGGGTGTGTGGTGTAGTAGTATGTCGTTTGGTATAATAATAATATAATAATGATAATAATAAATGGAATTTATTAACGCTTATCTTGCGCAGAGACATAATCAAAGCGATTGCACTTCAATCATTCTTACAAACATTCATTTACACTCTCAGTAACAAATTAATAGTTCCATAAAGTCCAAAATGATGACTCGCACACACACCTCACAACAACGTCACACACCCTGGCAGGGCAATTAGAATCTCGGCTCTGTTTGAAGGCAGGGAGAAGCTATGAGATGAAGCAGAAGCGGGAATCTCTTGGTTTGAAATCAATATGTTCTTGAGCCTGGATTTAAAAAGTATCATAAGAAGGCTTTTGGCGGAGAGAGAGAGGGAGGTCATTCCAGGATCGATGGACCAGAAATAGAAGAAAGACGACGACCGTTGGTGGAATTGGTTGAATCTCGGTATTCGTAAGGACAAGGTTCTGCAGCCTGGTGCGGAGTTGAGGAACGAGAAGAGGAGTGTACAAGTGAAAGGACAATTCACCAGCGGGTAGGGGGGGCTGTTTTTTTTTAGTAGTTCGTAGTTAGTATTAGTAGTTGAGAAGTAGTAGATGTAGAAGTAGTAGTAGTAGTAGTTAGTAGGAAGTAGTAGTAGTGTAGCAGTTATTGCAGCATCCTCAAATTGTCATGCATCGTACCAATGTACATGTTCATCCCCCATTCATCATCATCGGCCATTTTCATCAGCACCGTATATAAGTATCACGCACGCACTGCAAGCACAACACACACCCACACACCACCACACACACACGACATCACACACACACACCACACACACACACACACACACGACCAGCCGATCGATGGAGACAAGACAAGCCAAAGACAGGGTGGTGATGGGACCAAGGGACACGGCAAGCAAGACAAAAAAGGCAATGACAAGACAAAAAGACACAGACCGGACCAGACCAGACCAGGCCAAGACAAGGGACTAGGATAGACCAGACAATAGCACAACACAAATGTTTAAAATCTGTTGCTCGGAGGGATGAGTGATACTATATTGCCTTGAACCAATTCTGTAGTGGATTGTTAAAACCCCCCACAAAAACCCATTATAAAAACATGTTTACACCCAGATATGACAAGCAATATCAAGTAATCTAACCGAAGCCAATCCGATCCGATTCCATCCGATTCAATTCCAAGCCCACGAGCATCACCTAACCAAAATACGCACTCGCGAAACAAACCCGAGGTTCAACAACTATTTTCGTGTTCCCCACACCACACACAAATGTTGAGTCGGAAACACCTGTCAAACCGAAATGCATGTTCTTGTCTGGTAACTTTTAATTCGGGAATTTTCCTTTTTTTGTCTTCTAAACGCTGTGACGTTTTTAAAATTATCTAGCTGATAAACCCCTCCCATCCATCCCCCCCCCCCCCCATCCAAAGGTACATTGACCCTTCCAGATTATGCTTGTCTATTTAAAGGAAATCCCCCATAAATATGTTGATTTTAAACAAAATTTGCTGGAAAAAGAAAAGTGAGTCCAGTGACCTTTTTTATATTAAAAAAAACGCCTACTTTAAAAAAGTATCACCATAAACACCCATAATAAATTTTTTTTTTAAAAGCTAAAAAATCCACCGGGGGGGACAGTGAGCCTTTTATATTACACCACCTACTTAACCACCACTAATCCCCCCATTTCATATCAATGATTACATTTTTTTTTTGTTTAAAAGACGGATGAATCGAATTTTGATCCAAATGACAATTTAATAATGATGCTTGGGTGTTTTGGTTCTGAGTTGAGATCATAATTTAGAGTGTACATGTTTTTTATGCACTCAATAAATCAGTCATTTTAAAAACTTATTTTGTAAAATCGTTCTTCCGAAATACGGGCACTTAAACGTTTTGCAAATTAACAGCGAATGGTTTTGATAACACCATCCATTCGTTTTTATTTCTGGAGAAATACCTAGGTTTTTTTCCCTCTCGATATGAATCTATGACATTTGTTTTTGTGTTGTTGCTGCTTCCCCCCCCCCCCCCCCCCTCCCCCTCCCCCCCCATTATGATGAATAACTAATTGCACTTAGTGTTTTTTTTTCTTCTCCAAATTTTGTTAAAAAATGTATGATTTAATGTGGTTTGTGTTCTTTTTTTGTATGCGGCGTGGATTTTTTGTTTACTTGGTTTAGGGGCGTTTTGGAGGGGGCGTTGTTTGTTTTTTTCTTTTTTTTTTTTGGTTCTCTTACTGTTTGCTTTTTTATTGTTTGTTCTTCGATTGATTTTGTTTTGTTTTTGCGTTGTTCATATCATGGATA
>CM054140.1:19549495-19551995 GCA_028751875.1 Rapana venosa | reverse complement strand
CTAGTAAAAAAACCCGTTGTTTAGGTCAGCGCTCTCTGGGATGTTTAGTAATAGGGTTGTTTGTTCGGATGCGTGCATGCGTGGGTTGTTTTTGGTGTGTTTTTGTTTGTTTGTTTGTTTGTTTGTTTTTAAACCACAGAAGACAGAGAGTGTAAAGACTAGCTAGGGCTTGGTCTAAAATTGTCGTTCTTACCTATTTAAAGATAATTCTCATTCTCTCTCTTTCTCTCTGTGTCTCTGTCTCTCTCTGTGGCTGTCTGTCTGTCTCTCTCTTGTCCTCCTTTGTCTGACTTTCTCTCTGTCTGTCTTTCTGTCTCTGTCTCCTTGTCTGTCTTTGTCTGTCTGTCTGGTCTGTCTGTCGGTCTGTCTCTCATTCTCTCTCTCTGTCTCTTTCTCTCTTCCTCCCTGCTTCTCTATCTGTCTGTCTGTGTCTGTCTGTCGGTCTCCCCTCTCTATCTCTCTCTTCCCCTCCTTCTCTGTCTGTCTGTCTCTGTCTCTATTTCTCTCTCTCCCTCTCTCCCCTCTCCCCCTTCCTCTCTCTCCCTCTCTCTTCCTCCTTGCTTCTCTGTCAGTCTGTGAGCCTATCTATCTGTGTCTCTGTCTATCTGTCTGTCTGTCTCCCCTCTCTTTCTCCATACCTCTCTCTCTCTTCCTCCCTGCTTTTCTGTCTGTCTGTGAGCCTATCTATCTGTGTCTCCGTCTATCTGTCTGTCTCCCCTCTTTCTCCATACCTCTCTCTCTCTTCCTCCCTGCTTTTCTGTTTGGTCTTTCTCTGTCTGTCTCTCTCTCCTCCTTCTCCCTTCCCCCTCTCCCCTCCCCTTCTCCTCTCTCTCTCCCCTCTCTCCCCCTTCTCTCCCCCTTCTTCCTCTCTCTCTCCCCGATTCAGGATCGGCTGTATGGGGGGTGAGTTTACTGCCCAATGAGACCAGAACCAGATGTAAAGCACTTAAGTACTATGACTGCGACCTGCTGGTTTTTAAAACGTCACTCAACTACCAAAATAACATCCCCCCCATCCCCCATCCCCCACCCCCCTCCCCCCTCCATCCTACCCCCCCTCCCCCCTCCCCCTCCCATCCTGCCTTCTCTGACCGCAAAAAAACCCCAGAGGCTGCAAACGCACGCATTCACAAGCACAGACACACATTCATACATATATGTGTGTATGCTCGTGTTTTGTGTGTGTGTGTGTGTGTGTGTTGTGCACGCAATACAAACTACATGCGTGCGCGTGTTGTGTGTGTGTGTGTGTGTGTGCGCGCGCACACACACACACATGAACAATATGCCCACACGCACACAAACACCGCACTTCAAACAAGCGCATGTTTGCACGAAATATACAACACATACATGATGCATGTACACACAACACACACACAAACACACACAAAACCCCCCCACCTCTCCCCCTACCTTTCTTCCCAACCCCCTCCCAACCCCCCCCCCCCCCCCCCACATATACATATGCAACCTCCCCTCTCCCCCTCTCCTCTCCTCCCCCCCCCCCACACACACACACATACCACACATAAACTCACCTACCCACCCTTACCCCCTACCAAGACACTTGTTTTGCTCTCTCTCTCTCTCTCTCTCTCTCCCCTCTCTCTCCTCTCTCTCTCATCTCTCTCCCCTCTCTCTCTCTCTCTCTCTCAGAAGAAGACCAGAGACCATCCATTCATTAAATCGACAAAAACATGGCGAGAGTTTATTTTTTTGGTTTTTGTGTGTGGTTTTGGGTTTGTTTTTGTTTTTTTATAGTTACTACGGTGTATATGCTTGTATAAAAACTATAGTCTTACTGAAGAATTTGTTTTCTCTTCCCCCCCCCCCAAAAAAAAATCAAACAAACAAACAAAAAAAACCAACCAAAAAAGGTAAGGTAAGGAGTCCCATAACCTATGTATGTGGTCGTAGGGGAGCGAGGCGTCAGAGACCTCAGCTTCTCCAAGGGGCCAGCATATTGAGGGAGCCAGCCCCCCCCCCCCCCTCTAAAAATAGCCAGGGGATTTTAATGAATGATGACGTACAGTAAATGAACAGGTCTGGG
The DNA here is from genome assembly GCA_028751875.1 of Rapana venosa. Classification (NCBI taxonomy): domain Eukaryota; kingdom Metazoa; phylum Mollusca; class Gastropoda; order Neogastropoda; family Muricidae; genus Rapana; species Rapana venosa. The sequence continues at coordinate 19,549,942 of CM054140.1, read as the reverse complement.
GCGTGTTGATGGGATGGACTAAGTAAGAGAGGTCTGACGTCTAGTACCATTAAAACCAAAGAAACATAAAGAAAGAAAGAAAGAAGACAGACAGACAGAAGGAACATGTTTGTGGGTGGTGTGAGTATTTTGTGGGAGAGAGAGAGAGAGGGAGAGAGAGAGAGAGAGGGAGAGGGAGAGATAAGGGTAAGGGGTGGGGGGGAGAGAGAGAGAGAGAGAGAGAGAGAGAGAGAGAGAGGAGAGAGGGAGGGAGGAGAGAGGGAGAGGAAGAGAGAGAGAAAAGAGATGGAGAGAGAGAGAGAGATAAAGTAAGGGGGTGGGGAAGAGATGGAAGGGAGAGAGGCGAGGGTGAGAGAGAGAGAGAGAGGGAGAGAGGGGGGGGGGAAGTGGAGGGGAAGTGAGGGAGGAAGAGATAGAAAATGGTGGTGGGTGGGGAGAGAGAGAGGA
>CM054140.1:19494495-19531995 GCA_028751875.1 Rapana venosa | reverse complement strand
AAGAGAGAAAGGAGAAGAGAAAAGGAGAGAAGAGAGAGAAGAGGGGGACAGAGAAGAGAGCAGGAGAGAGAAAAAGAGAGAAGAGAGAGAGAAAGAGAGAGACGAGAGAGAGAAAGAGAGAGAGAGAGAAAGGAGAGACAGAGAGAGAGAAAGAGAGAGCAGAGAGAGAAGAGAGAGAGAAGAGAGAGAAGAGAGAGAAAGAGAGAGAAGAGAGAAGAGAGACAGAGAAGAGAAAGAGAGACAGAGAAGAGAAGGAGAAGAGAGAAAGAGAGAGATAGAGAAAGAGAGAGACCGAGAGAGAGAGACACAGACAGAGAAGGAGAAGAGCACAGAGAGAAAAGAGAGAGAGACAGAGAGAGACAGACAGACAGAGAGAGAAGACAGAGAGGAGACAGCAGAGCGGAACAGAGAGAGAAGAGAAGAGACGAGAGAAAGACAACAAGAAGCAGACAGAGACACGAGGAGACAGAGAGAGACGGACGACACCCACCCACACCACCTCCAGCCCCCACCAGCCTCTCAGTACCTCCCCGAATTGAGAAGACTTGACTGTACCGATTGACTCAGACTCCTACAGGGCACGAGAGATTCTCTCGACCCCCCTTTTCCCCTCTCTCTCCCCTCTCTCTCCCCCCCCCCTCCCCCCCTCCCCTCCATCCTTCCCTCCCTCTCTCCAATCTGAAGACTTACTTACGCCTTGTTGCACCCTCAGCTCTGCATTTCTCTCTCTCTCTCTCTCTCTTTCTCTCTCTCTCTCTCTCTCTCTCTCTCTCTCTCTCTCTCTCTCTCTCCTTGTTTCCTGCCCCATACTGTGTTTATATTGTTGATGTGTTTACATGAATACAAATAAAAATTATTCACACAAAGCCATTTTGACGCAAGTAATGAAACACCGCGCAAGTAATGAAACACCACGCATTAGAAAAAAAAAGTTAACGCATCAGCCCCCCCCCCCCCCCCCCCCTAAAACCCCCCCCCCCCCCCCCCCCCCCCCCCATCAACCCCCCAAAAAAACCAAAAACCCCAAAACCAAAACCCCAAACCAAACACAAACAGCCCCCCCCCCCCCCTCCCCTCAACCCCCTCCCCCCCCCCCCCCCCCCCCCCCCCACACCCCAAACAACCTCAAACATAGAAAGAAAGAAGAAACCGCAAACCAAACAAAAAACAAACCAAACCACTCCCCACCCATCGAATCCCAAGCACAACAATTAAAAATACCACACACACACACACAAACAAACAAAATTAAAACCTGCCACATAATTTTTTTCTACAGACCCCCCCCCTCCTCCCCCATATGAAAACTAAAACAGAACACAGACACAGACAGACAGACACACACAAACACACACACACACAACACACACACACACACACACACACACACACACACACACACACACACACACAACACACACACCACACACACACACACACACGCACGCACGCACACATACACACACACCCTAGAAACCGAAGTAAAATGAAAAATAAAACCCAAACCAAATTAACCAACCAAAACAATCAACACCCTCTCTCTCTCTCACACACAATTTGGTCACATCAAGAGCTCCACTATACTGACCTCAGGAAATTGAATGCAAAGAAAAGAAAAAAAGCAAAACGACAAAGATAGAGAGAGAGAGAGAGAGAGAGAGAGAGAGAGAGAGAGAGAGAGAGGGAGGAGAGAGAGAAAAAAGAGAAAGAGAGGGAGAGAGAGAGAGGGGAGAGAGGGAGAGACAAATTCTTTTACTTGGAGATAGAGAGAAAGAGAGAGAGAAAGAGGGAAGAGAAAGAGAGAGAGGGAGAGGAGAGAGAGAGAGAAAGGGAGAGAGAAAGAGAAAGAGAGAGGAAGAGAGAAAGAGAGAGAGAAAGAGAGAGGAAAGAGAGAAAGAGAGAGAGAGAGGGAGAGAGGGAGAGAGAGAGAGGGAGAGAAAGAAAGAAAGAGAGAGAGAGAAAGAGAAAGAGAGAGGAGAGAGAGAGAGAGAGAGAGGAGAGAGAGAGAGAGAGAGAGAGAGAGAGAGAGAGAGAGGGCGAGAAAGAAAGAAAGAGAAAGAGAGAGAAAGAGAATGAGAGAGAGAGAAGCAAGTCATATTAAAGAGTTTCATCCCAACAACGACCTCAAAAAGACACCAAACTAAATGGACTCCTCCCCTTTAAAAGCCACTAGTCTGCTTTCTAACCACCCCCCCCCTCCTCCAACCCTCCCTCGCCTCTCCCCCCCCCCTCCCACTGTAATGATTTTCATCGTCAGGCGTCCATGGATCACAGTTAATGACCTATTGACTGAAATATGGCACCAGCTTGTCATTATCCTAATCACACACTCAGACACACACACACACACACCACACACACACACACACACACACACACACACACACACACACACACACACACACACACACACAGACACACACAGAGTCACAGACCACACACAGATACACACAGAATCACAGACACACACACAGAGTCTCACACACACACACACACACACACACACACACACACACACACACACACACACACACACACACACACACACACACACACACACACACACACACACACTCACACAAACGCGCGCACACACACACACACACACACACACTCACACACACTCACACACACACACACACACACACCACACACACACACACACACACACACACACACACACACATGCGCGCGCACACACACTCACTCACAACACACGAGAGAAATTAACGAAAAATAAAAACCAAAAAACAATTAGCCAAATACAAACAAAACAACAACCACAAACAACACCCCTTCCACCCCCACCCCCCCGCCTACACACACACACACACACACACACACAATCTAGTCACATTAAGAGCTCCACTTTAATGATATAAGAAAGTTGACTGCACACACAAAAAAAAGAAGAACAACAACAATACACAACAACAATAAAACAAAAACCAATTAACGAAACAAACAAACACTTCAACAAAAAACACCCACCCCCACACACACACCCCCTCCTAGCACACAATTTGGCCCCATTAAGAACTCTATGCCACTATAATGACCTCAGGACGTGGAATTTAAAAACAAACAAAAAAAAACACAAAACAAAACAAAAAGAAAAGAAAAAAAAGAGAAAGACAGAGATTTCGATTTCGATTTAAGAGAGGAGAGAGAGAGAGAGAGAGAGAGAGAGAGAGAGGAGAAGAGAGAAGTGAGAGAGGAGGGAGAGAGAGGAGAGAGAGAGAGAGAGAGGAGAGATGAAAGAACACAAACACAAGAAGCATGGTGCAGAATAGAACCACCAATTATTAAGAGTTTCATTACAACAACGACCTCAACATGACACCCAACTAATACATGGCCTCGTCCCCCCTTTAAAGCACTATTATAATTCTGCTTCCTAACCCTACCCAACCCCCACCCCCTACCCCTCTCGCCTCTCCTCCCACCCCCACCCCTTTCAACTCTCCACCACCCCTACCCCCCCACCCTCCCAATATACTCTGAGATTTTCAGGTCAGGTGTCTAAGGAACACAGTTATGACCTATTGACTAAAAGAACAAAAACAGACCAAAAAAAAAAACCCCCCAAAAAAAAAAAAAAAAAACCCAAAAACCCCAAAAACCCCCGGGACCAAAATCTTCCCCTTTTTAATTTAAACCCCCCAATTTACAAAAACACACAACACACACCAACACACAAAACCACCAACCACACAAACCCACACCACACAACAACACAAACACCCAGGCCCCGCCCTGGCGAGGGGGCCCCACACTACAGAACACACACACACCAAACACAACACACACCCCAAAACCCCCCTAACACCCACACACACACACACAACACCACACACCCCCAAACACACACACGACAAACCCTGGGGGAGGGCACATACTTAAACACACAAAAACACACACAAACACACACACACCCCACACACACACACACACAAACAACACACCCAGACACCACACACAACCAAAACAAAACACACACACCCACAACACACCACACACACATTAAAAAATTTGTTTTAGATAGATGGGATTTAAAAAAAAAAAGCAAAATGCCCAATTTTCTTATTTCAATACCATTGGAAATTTCCCAAAATTTTCCTTGGGCTTGACTTGGGTTGACCCTTCCCCCACCCCCACACAACACACACACACACACACAACACACACCCCAAAAAACACACCACAACCCAAAACCAACACACACCACCACACACACACGAGTACCGGCAAAACAACACCCGAGGCGCAAAGCCCTCACACACCCCGAAAAATATTGAAGAAAAAAAAACCCAAGCACATTTAGCAAAATAAGCGACAAAAGGCCAATAAACCCTTTCCCTCATAGTTTTATGCACATCCCCAACCTCGTCAGTGATGCAGTGATTGTGTGTGTGTGTGTGGTTGGGGTGTGTGCGGGGTGCGTGCGTGGGGTATGTGGGGTTTTTGGGTGTTGATGGTTTTGTGGTTTTGTTGTGTTGTGTTGGGGGTTTTGTGTGTTTGTGGTTTTGTGTTGTTTGTGTGTGTGGGTTTTTGTTGTGTTTTTTTGGTTTTGGGTTGGGGGTTTTTTTGTGGGGTGTTGTTTTGTGTGTGTGTGGAGGGGTTGTTGTGTGTGGGGAATTTTGTGTGGGTTTCGTTTTTGTGTTGTGTGAAATTTTGTGTGTGTGTTTTTTGGTGTGGGGGGTTTGTGTTTTGGGGTATAGTTGTGTGCCTTGTTGGGGTTGTTTTGTTGTGTGGAAATTTTGTGTGTTTGGGGTGGGGTGGTTTGTTTGGGGTTGTGTTGTGTGTGGGCGATGTTGTGTGTGTATATGTGTGTGTTTTGGGGGGGAAAAGAAAAAGGGAAGAGAGGGGGGGAGAAAAGGGGGAGAGAGGGGAGAGGGGGAAAAAAAGAGGGGAGAGGGGGAGGAGAGAGGGGAGAAAGTGGGGGGGGAGGGTTTTTTATTTTATTATTTATTTATTCTTTTTTTTCCCAGGGTTTAAAGGAATAAGGGATTTATTTTGCTTTTTTTCCCCCCTTCCGTCTTGTCATGTAGTTTTGTCAAAATTTGTCACCCGTTCCCACCGGGCAAACAATGGCCCCCCTTTTTCCCAAAAGCGGAACGGGTTTTTTAAAAAAGGAGAGAGAGAGAAAAGGGGGGGAGAGGAAGAGAGAAGAGAAGAGAGGGAAAAGGGAGAAGGGGGGGGGGGGGTGGGTGGGGGTGAAAGAGAGAGAGTTTCCCAGAGAGGGGGTGAGAGAAGGGAAAAGAGAGAGGGCAGAGAAAGAAGGGGAAAGACAGTGAAGAAGGGGGAAAGACAGAGGAAAAGAGGGGGGGGACGGGGAAGAAAGGGGAGAAAAAGAAGGGGCCCGAGAGGGAAAAGAAGAGAGGGAAAATTTAAAAAAATCACCATGAAAGATGGAAAATGGTGGGGGTCAAGTTACTGAAACCTGTTTGATGTAGAGGACGAGGAAAAAAACAAGAAAAAGAAGAAGGAAAAAAAAGCAAGGGGGCCTTTTTTGTCTTTTTTGTCTTTTCTGTTCTGTTTGTATTGAACAAGCAGGTGGAAGAAGAAAGACGACAAGGAAAAGGGAGAAAAGAGAAAGGACGGGAAGATAAGAAAGAAGAAGCAAAAAACCCAAACAACAGTAGAATATCCAGGGGCATAAAGCGCCCCTGGATATACTACTAACAACACCCCCCAACCCCCCACCACCAAACAAACCACCCCCACCAACAACAAAAACAGGAAAAGAAAAAGAGAAAGAAGAAGAAGAAAAAACAAAGAAACTCAAAACAGAAGTGAAGACGAAAGAAAAGTTTGGTTGATGAAAATTTTCGCTCATTAACTATTATTTTCTGTCCTCAACGATTCCATTCCTTTTCTCCTGATTCTTCCTCCCCCCCTTTCGTCCAAAAGTAGTTATTATGCTGCCCCAGCGCTCGCTGTCTCCACTCAAGGTGGATAATTATAGCACGCAAAATTTATAAGCTGGGGCAATGTTCGAATCTTTGTTATTTTTGATAATTTATTTACGTATCAGAGGATGTTTCTTGATTTTAGAGACTTTGTTCGAATCATCCGCTACACTACGTTGGCATTTTCTGTGTTGAGGTTGAGTTTTTGAGTATCTATCTATCTGTCTGTCTATTTATCTATCTACTATCTATCTATCTATCTATCTATTATCTATCTATCCTATCTATCTATCTATCCTCTATGTATCTATGTATCTATGTATCTATCTATCTATCTATTTTATCTATGTATGTATGTATGTATCTAAATCTATCTATCTATCAATCTATCTATCTATCTGTCCTATCTGTCTATCTATCTATCTACCCATCTATCTATCTATCTATCTATCTATCTATCTATCTATCTATCTATCTATCTATCTATCTATCTATCCATCTATCTATCTATCTACCCATCTATCTATCTATCTATCTATCTATCTATCTATCTATCTATCTATCTATCTATCTATCTATCTATCTATCTATCTATTATTTACGCCAATTTAAAAACGGATTTGTATTATTATCATTTATTTGATTGAATTTTTCTTCCGGTATTTGATATCCGTTGATTTTGTATTTTTCCGATGTTTTTTTTCTTTACTCTTTGACAAAAAATGGTCAATAAAAAATGGTGTAAGGAATAACTATGTGCTTGGTATTTCTTTTTGCCCCTCATTAAAAGACGATCGCTCGTTTTCCTTTTCCCAACGCCCCCCCCTTTTTTCTCTCTGTGTCTTTTGTCTGTCTGTCTGTCTCTGTGTTTTTTGTTTTGTGTCTTTATTCTCCCTCTCTCTCCTCCTCCTCTCTCCTCTCTCTTCCTCCCTCTCTCTCTCCCCTCTCTCCTCTCTCTCTCCTCCTCCCCCCCTGCGAAGGTTATTCTGTTACCCCTTTGGGAAAAAAGAGCCGAGCGGGGATCGAACCCGCGACCTCTGGATCACGAGTTGACCGCCTAAACCACTCGACCACGGTGCAGCTTCTCCAAGGGGCCAGCATATTGAGGAAGCCATCCCCCCCCTAAAAATAGCCAGGGGATTTATTTAATGAATGATGACGTACAGTAACGGAACAGGTCTGGGGCGTGTGATGGGATGGACTAAGTAAGAGAGGTCTGACGTCTAGTACCATTAAAACCAAAGAAACATAACAGAAAAGAAAGAAAAAGAAAGACAACAGACAGATGGAACATGTTTGTGGGTGGTGTGAGTATTTTGTGGGAGAGAGAGAGAAATAGAGAGAGAGAGAGAGAGAGAGAGGGAAGGAGAGATAAGGTAGGGGGTTGGGGAGAGAGAGAGGGGAGAGAGAGAGAGAAGGAGAGAGAGAGAGAGAGGGGGGGGGGGAAGGGAGGGAAGTGGAGGGAGGAAGAGAAAGAAAGGTGGGTGGGTGGGTGGGATAGAGAGAGGAACAAATTGGACCTGACGGACCGTGAGCCTTTTTTAAGGTCAACATACTAAAGCTTCTTCCTTCTTTTCTTTTTCTTGTTTCTTGTTCTCCTCTCCTCCTCCCCTCCTCCTCCTCCTCCTTTCCCCTCCTCCTCCTCCTCCTACTACTACTACAACTTCCTCCTCTTTCTTGTTTTATTGTTGTTGTTGTTGTTGCTGTTTTTCTTGTTCTTCTTGTTCTTCTTGTTCTTCTTGGTCTTCTTCTTCCTTCTTCTTCTTCTTCTTCTTCTTCTTCCTTCTTCTTCTTTCGTGGTCTCTTCTACTTCTTCTGCTTCTTTCCCCACCCCCCCTTCCCCCTTTCTTCTTCTTCTTTTCTTTTCTTCTTCATCTTCTTCTTCTTCTTCCTTCTTCTTCTTCCTTCTTCTTCTTCTTTCTTCTTCTTCTCCTCCTGCAGTCATTTTAACATCTCCACTTCCTCTTAGGAATACTAGCATCTTCTTTCTCCTCTCCTTTCACGTCGTTTTGAAGACCTCGTGGCAGTATACCACAGAGCTGTTCCTCAACTTTTCCTGATGACTTTTACGTCGGTTCTGAGCCAAAGCCTCGAGGCCTGTTCCTTTGTCCAGTCTGCGACGTTTGTCTCACTTCACCACCGGGTTTTTTTCGGTTTTGTTGTTGTTGTTGCTGTTGTTGTTGAAGTCTTTCGTCTCCCTCATTGTTGTTGTTGTTGTGCTGACGCGTCTTCGTCTCCCTCCTCCTCCCTCATTGTTGTTGTTGTTGTTGTTGACGTCCTTCGTATCCCTTCCCCTCCCTCATGTTGTTTGTAGTTTGATGTTGTTGACGTCCTTCGTCTCCCCCCTCCTCCCTCATTGTTGTTGTTGTTGTTGTTGTTGCCGTCTTCCGTCTCCCTCCTCCCCCTGTTTGTTGTTGTTATTGGTTGACGTCTCGCCTCCCTCCCCTCCCACCTTGTTGTTGTTGTATTGTTGTTGACGTCTTCGTCTCCCTTCTCCTCATTGTTGTTTGTTTTTGTTGTTGTTTGGACGTCTTCGTCTCCCTCCTCCTCATTGTTGTTGTTGTTGTTATTGTTTTTGACGTCTTCGTCTCCTTCTCCCTCATTGTTTTTGTTGTTTTTGTGACGACCTCGTCTCCCTCCTCCCTCATTGTTGTGTTTGTTGTTGTCGTCTTCGTCTCCTCCTCCCTCATTGTTGTTGTTGTTGTTGTTGTTTTGTTGACGTCTTCGTCTCCCTCCTTCTCCCACATTGTTGTTTGTTTTGTTGTTGTTGTTTGACGTTCATCGACCCCTCCTCCCTCATTGTGTTGTTGTTGTTATGACGTCTTTCGTATCCCTCCTCCCTCATTGTTGTTGTTGTTGATGATGTTGAGCCTTCGTCACCCTCCTCCCTCATTGTTGTTGTTGTTGTTGTATGACGTCTCGTCTCCCTCCTCCCTCATTGTTGTTGTTGTTGTTGTTGGTTGACGTCTTCGTCACCCCTCCTCCTCATTATTGTTGTTGTTGTTGTTGTTGTTTGACGCTTCGTCTCCCCTCCTCCCTCATTGTTTGTTGTTTGTTGTTGTTGACGTCCTTCGTCACCCTCTCTCCCTCAATTGTTTTGTTGTTGTGTTGTTGACGCCTTCGCTCCCTCCTCCCTCATTGTTGTTGTTGTTGTTGTTGTTGACGTCTTCGTCTCCCTTCCTCCCTCATTGTTGTTGTTTGTTGTTGTTGACGTCTTCGTCTCCCCCTCCCTCGTTGTTGTTGTTTGTTTTTGACGTCTTCGTCTCCCTCCTCCCCTCAGCAGTTTCCCCCGCAGAGCGGTTACAAACATGCCGAGCCGTTGGATCTTGTTACGTGTCCACGGCAAAAGGTAGTCGTCTTTTCCTCTCAAAATCAGCAAACCCATCTCCCCCCCCTCCCTCCCCTCTCTCCACCTCCTCCTCCATCTCTATCCCCTCCCCCCTCTCTCATCCATCAACACCCCTCCCCCCCCCCCCCCTCCCTCTCTCTCCTTCTTTCCGTATATGATACACTTTGACTAAATGCACTGTGAACCGTCTCTCTCTGTCTGTCTCTGTCTCTTCTATCTCTCTCTGTCTGTCTATCTCTCTGTCTCTTGTCCTGTCTGTCTCCTGTCTGTCTCCTCTCTCTAATCTCTTCCCTCCCTCTCCTTCCCTCTGTTCTGTGGGTGTCCTATTGTCATGACGACAGCAATCCATCACTTGCTCTTCACGTTTTCATGTCAGTAAGCAGAGGACGAATCATTCATGTATATCTATCTATCTATCTATCCTATCTATCTATCTATCTATTCTATCTATCTACTATCTACCTATCTACAATCTATCAACTATCTAACTCTCTATCTCTCTATATCTCAATCTCTATCTATCTATCTATCTATCATATATACCTATCTACTATCAATCTATCTTATCTATCTATCTATCTATCTCTCTATCGCTAACTATCTATCTATCTACCTATCTATCTATCTACCTATCTCTATCTATCTACTATCTATCTCTCTTCATCTACCTACCTATCTATCCTACCTACCTATCTACCTATCTCTCTATCTAACTCTCTATCTAATCTCTCTATCTATCTACTATCTAACTCTCTCTCTCTCTCTCTATCTCTCTCTCTATATATCCTAACTATCTATCTATTCTATCTATCCTATCTATCTATCTATCTAACTATCTATCTATCTCTCTCTCTCTCTTTCTATCTATCATCCTATCTATGTATCATCTATCTACCTATCTACCTATCTATCTACCTATCTACTACCTATCTATCTATTCTATCAACAATCTATCTATCTATCTATATATCAAGGCACTGGCTGAACACACTATAAGTACACACTCGTCTCCCACGCGGCTCGGGAGAAACACACCAACAGACAGACACAACGCACACAGAGTTCACGTATGCACGCGCGCGCACACAGAGTACATAAATAATAATAATATGTGGAAATTTATTATATAGCGCTGCATCTTGCAAAGGAAAATATCAAAGCGCACATACGAACGCATGCACACACACGCGCTCGCACAAACAACACACACACACACACACACACACACACACACACCACACACACACACACGTACAAAAAATAACACACACGTAGAAACACAGACACCGCATGCACGTCGCACACATGTGCGCCTCCGCTCGCTCGCACACACACATACACACAAGTAAAACACGCACTACACACAGAGTCCACAGCGCAAGCATGCACATGCGCATACATAACACATGCACACACAAACACCACAAATACACACAATACCCCCCCCCCCCCCCCCACACACACACACAAGCATTCCCGCCCTCCCGCCCCCCCCCCCTCCCTTATACACACACACAACACACATACATACACAAATACACACATACACAAAAACACACAAACATCACAACCATACCCGAAAGACACGACACATACACACAACACAACACAACACAACACACAGCCATACCCATACCCCCCCCCCCCCCGCCCCCACACCCCGTCACACATGTATACACACTCCCCCCCCCACACACTCAAACCCCTTCCCTCCCCTCTACCCCCCCCCCCCCCCCCCCCCACTAAAAAACTGCAATGCACGGCATCAATGAACCAAAACATGCACCGGCACAGGTATCAAACACAACAGAAGGGACAGGAAGTGAGAAGGGGTAAGGAGGAGGAAGAAAGAGAAGGAGGAAGGAGGAAGAAGGAAAGGAGGAGGAGGAAGAAGAGAAGGAGGAGGAGAGGAGGAGGAGTAGGAAGAGGAGGAGGAGGAAGAAGAGGAAAGAGAGGAGGAGGGGGAGGAATAGAAGGAGGAGGAAGAAGAAGGATGAGGAGAGGAGGAAGAGAGGGTAGGAAGAGAAGGGTGATGGGAAGAGAAAGAGGAGGAAAGGAGAGGTGAGAAGAGGAGGAGGAGGAAGAGACAGAAGAGGAGGAGGAAAGAAGAGGAGGAGGAAGAAGGAGGAGGAGGAGGAAGAAGGGGAGGAGAAGAGGGGAGGAGGAGGAGGGGGGGGGCGGTCAGAGCAAAGGAGTGGAGGTGGGTAGGCGTGCCGTGGGCGTCTTCTTTCTTCCCGCTCCATCCGCTGGCGGCGGCCTCTCCTTATCTCTTCCTCTTCTTCTTCTGTCCGGACATGTTTCTTATTGCCTCTTCTGTCTTCTTCGGTCGTTTCTTCCTCTCCTTCTGTCTTTTTTCGTCTTCTTCTTTTTCTCCCGTCTTCTTTTTGTCTTTTTTCGTCCTCTCCAATCCTCTTCTTCTTTTTCTTTCCTCTCCCATCCATCGTCCTTCTTTCCTCGTCCGTCTTCTTCTTTTCTTTTTCTTCTGCGTTTCCTCGCCATCCTCTTCTTCCTTCCTCTCCTTATCTTCTTCCTCTTCGTCTTCCTTCTTCTTCTCCTTTTCGGCTTCCTCCTTCTTCTTCTTCTTCTTTTTCTTCCTCTCCTCTTTCTTTATCTTCTTCTTCTTTTATTTTGCTTCTCCTTCTTCTTTTCTCCATCTCCATCCTCCTTCTTCTTTTTCTGCCTCTCCATCCCCTCTCCCCTTCGTCTGCTCTTGTTCTTCCTCTCCTTCTTTCGTCTTGCTTCTTTTTCTGCTTCTCCTTGGCTCTCCGTCTTCTTCTTTCCCTCGTCTTTTTTCGTTCTTCTTTCTTTTTCTTCTCTTTCTTCTCTTCTTCCTCTTCCTCCCCCCTCTTCTTCTTCATCTCACCTCTTTCCCTCCGTTCTTTTTGCGCTGCGTCCCATCCCCTCCTTCGTCTTCTTCCCTCTCCCTTCTTCTTTCTTTCTTCCCTTCTCTTCTCCTTACTACCCGCCCCACACCAGTGCGCGCTGGACCCCCCGACCATTGACCACATTCCCACCACAGTAGAGGCTCGCGTCCCCCCAACGGGGATCCTCGCTCTTCCACCCAAAACATACAGTGCGTGCAGCAGAGCGAGCGCGGAGGGAGAGCAAGGGAGGGACGCCCAGACGCGGGGCCGTAAGGGGGAGTGAGACGGTGAAAGAGAGCGCAGCATGAGCGAACTATTATCACATAGAGAAGGAAAAGCGCCAGAGCCAGCGGAGATACATAGATCGTCATAGTTTTGTCCATGTCCACAATGGGTGAGGCCGACCTCACACTACTCAGCGCACTGCCGCGCACCGTACACAGCGCGCCACGCGCGCGCGCACACACATCCTCACCATGCTGCGAAAACCTAAAATATTCTGACACTTATGCGGCCTGATATGCGATCCACATGCGACTATTTGACACACACACAATACCACACACGCCACACACACATCACATCGACACACACACACACAACGCGCCACGTTCAGTCTCGACACTAGCAGGTCCAACTGGTCCCAAACAGTGCACACCAGCCAACACACAAAGGGAGCGCGAAGCCATCTATCTCGTGGGACACGCAAGTCTTCTCTTTCCACAAACATATCTACCGATTTCCAAATTGAAAACCCATCGCGCGACATCCAAACGCACAAAACCGCATCGATTTCAAAATGAACTACGCCTCTATCGCGACTTCAAAATCAAAACCTAACGACACCATAAATGACACACCACAACTGTTTTTCACGACAACAAGTCAATCGACATTCCACAAAATATGACACTACCGAACTGAATCTACACAAAATGAAAACCAAATGACTGGTCCAAATCGCGCACAAAAACTAATGCTGATTCACAATGAAAACCAAACGATTTCAACATGAATACTAATCGATTCCAAAATGAAAACCAATGATTCAAATGAAAACAGATAACGATTCCAAAATGAAAAACATAATATATTTCCAAACATATGAAAACCAATCCTTGCGAGCGCGATACATCTCTGAAAAACAACTGCTCTTTCAAAAATAGAAATCACAAAAACAATCCCGATTTTTTTATATTACAATCAAAAATGAAAATCACAAAACAACGATGCAGCGTGCACAATATGAAAAGCAATCTGATTCATAATGGCGGAAAGCACACCCTGGAGCGAGCACAACTAAGAAAATCAATCGATTCCATAATGACATAGAACAACTGGATTTCGAAAACATGTCACAAGCAATCGATTCCATAATGAAAAAACCAACTCTCGATTTATCAAAACGGAGTGAGCAACCGCAACTGTGATGAGCGCGCTAGAAGTGAAAAACCAACTGATTCCATAATTGAAACGATCGAGGCGACTCATACTAGTGATCTATGCTACGAAATGACAGTGAGCGCGCCGCTGAGTAGTGGAGGTGTCTTAGTGGATACCGCTAAGCACTGAGCGGATAACCACTTATGGGTGCGATATGCCCTCTGTGACAGCCAAATAGTGTCCGTACGTGATGTCAGGTCAACAGGACCCACGTCACCACATTGCCGCCACATGGCGCTGTACGAAAGTGCGGGAACAGGCCTTGTGCGAGTAACGCAGTGCACTGTGCTAAATCACTCTACTACTTCGACTTTTGTGCGTGTGAGTTTTTAAACACATCAGATTGTAATTAATTCTTCGTGTTCAGTGGCTGTGTATAGAAAGGGTATAAAGTTAAAGATATGTAGAACCTCTTATCTAAACATCATTGTATAGGTATCTATCGCGATTGATAGAAAACTAAAACATTTTTTAGAGTTTTAAGATAAGCGGGACAAAGTATGTCTCCCATAACCTATGGTGGTCAATGTTATTGTGCGTACCGGAAACTGTGTGGGCACAGTGCCCAACAGTTACACCGTCAGTTATGCTGACACTTAATACGCATTAACAACCGGCCTTCTTGCAGCACACGCGACGTTCTTGTTCATTCGAATGATCGACGCGCATCATACACACAAGCGACAGAAAATATGCAGACAGTGTATGAGCTGACTAGTATACTCGATCGCTCAGATCAATAGATCAGCAGCAATATACAGACAAGCATCTGACTAGCAGACGACGCTCAAATAAGAAAAACAAAAGCAAATGCAACAGATCGCGAACACGCGCAAGAAGCAGAAACGCTCAAAACAATGAACAAACAGCCCAGCCGAACAACAGCGCAGCAGAATCCGCCACCCGCCACCACTGAGACTACAAAAACACGCTCAGAACAATGCGTGCTATTGTGGAGTACTTGATCATTGTGCACAAAGAACAGAAGTCCACACACTGTCAAATCACACGCCACAGGAACTCTCGGCTCTAGGGTTGACTTGCGCCTCAGCATGTTAATCACTATCAGTAGACAGTACAAAGAGCGAGAAGAGCATGCGGACATTGCCAGCGACACGACCAGACAGATTACCGTGATGAGACGCGACTATATCACTAGTCTCAAATTCTGTCGAGCGTAGATACAGCATAGATATGTTTCACACAGAGACTTTGGACAATGGTAAAGTCAGAGACGAGGCTTATTCTACGTGTTTTCGGCGTATCACAATCGATAAGAGAGACAGACTAAACACAGTGCCAAACTCGAGACAGATTGCCAACCGTAGCGCGCAGCATCCCGACATTCAGACACTCAAACCACTGACCTGATCGCACTCACCCGAGGACACGCTGGTTGAGTGAAGTGGACTGTCTTACACAAACAAGTATACACAAGTGCATTTCACAGCAATGCTACGAACCGCAACATATGTACACAACGCACAGCCACATTTCAGAACACTCATTCGTGAACCCTTCTTGTTCTGCAGCCAACAATGTTCTGTGCCACTACTGACAAATATGTACGCAACGCTTATGGCAGCCTCGACCAAACACAATTTCAAACACAGCTATTTCAGACAGCTTCATTTTTGCACAACTTCAACATGGAGCATCTGCACAATGCACTCAGCTCACTAGGTACGTTGCCACCATGAGATCAAGAGTACGATCATGCTATGATATCCTGATACGGATTACGTCACGCGTAGGGCGACATGAGATAGCTCAGAGACGTCTCCACCACATAGTTCAGTCACATCTCACTCAGACAATTTTGTACTGGAGAGACATGTATGCGATCTGCAAGAGTCGCGACATGCCAGCGTCTTATCGCATATCTCTCGCCCAGAGCTTCTCTCCTCATTCCATCATCCACACTTCCATATGTGCCACTCAATCAGTCCAGTCACCATCCAATTTACTCTCTATCAACTCTTCACACAAAACCTATACTCTCTTCTCTCACTACTCTGTCAGAGATCGACAGCACACATCACGCGTTTTCGCGCGCAATCTTATAACTATATAGAACCACGACAGCAAACAACAGTACTGGGGGCCAAAATTGCGTATATGGAGCTAACGATATATATGGAGTACATTAGAAATTCCCTTTCCGAATGGACAAGCCATGATCCACATCTGGGCCCTCGCAGTGGGATGCACAAGAAGCTATCTCTCGAACCGCCTTTCACTCGACGACTAGATGTGTCCAGCAGCGCACTATCGCAGTGTGGACCCTGTCCGTTGAGGTAAGGTCATAGACACTATTAGGTCGATTAGGGCCGCTGAAGGATGGGAGTACGGAACCTCAAGATGTCGATACCGTCTGCGTATGTCCAGTCTCTCCGTTGTGACCGATGTCTCGATGGATCAGTCGACACTGGCGAGATAAGCGCTACCTCTCGCACAGCAACATATAGTGACTGCGCTATATGATAGTTAGGTCTTTCTTTTGCGTGTTTTATCTTCTCCTCTCGTCAATACTCTCACCTGTCTCTTTACACTGTATTGAGTATAGCTTATGAGTCTGTGATAGCGAGATATAGACCTATGTACTTATTGAGATGATTATGCTATATTCGTGTTGAGATTAGATGTTTATGTGTTGTTCTTTATCAATGGATTTATGAGGATAGGCGTGGCGTGTGTGGGTTATTGGGTGCCCTGTCTAGTTTTGTGTGTTTTGGGATTTGCGCGAGCGGCTCCAATCGTATAGAGATCTATCGTTAGCAGCAATCATTAGATCTCTCACTTGTCTCATAAAGCTTAGTAGTAGAGGCGAGTGTTTGTTTATTTATCGATTCTGATCTTTGGAGATGAAAGAAAAACTCAGATATCTCAGTATAAAAAATATTATAGATGCATCTGCTAGTCTCGTATGATTGGTCATTGAGAGAGCGCGTATGGTAGACTCGAAACGCCAGCTCGTCAAAAGTCACACCACACTATATTCAGTGCATCATTTTTCAATATCAGTGAGTCACTTCTAGTGACAGGAGTACGGATATACATAGATGGATTGTGTATACTCATCTAGACGCTCAGCGTGCAACTAGTTGTGCGAACGCTAGCTACGTCGACAGCAGCAGCACTGAAGCGTGCGTATATACTCATGATAGAGAGCGTCACTCATCATTGCACTCGACATTACATCTAGTGTGCTAGCTCGAGATACAGCACATTCGAGCTAGATCAAGTATATGATTGTTCTGATGACACATCACGCACTCGTGCAATCATAGCACGATGTATGTGACAGACTGCGCTGCTGCTACATGACATGTGTCTATTGCGTGGGTACATCACGAACCTCTGCTGTTAGCATAGACGAGCAGAGTGTTCTGATGAGTAGGATGTATACCTCAACTCTCTGATCAGATCGATCGAACTCACCACAGCGCGACGCCGAGTCTGATCCGACTATTGCTCTCAAAAGACGAGCGGGGAAGTTGCTAGCGAGTGGCTATCGAGAGCGTGATTGAAGCCGGATCGAGCTGGATAGCGAGAGAGCTGAATGCGCTTGATCTCTCATACAGAGACAATCATACACTTCGCGCGTGCGCGTAAAAAGAGTGCCTGACAGAAAAACTGAATCAAGCGGATCCTATACTCGATCCACACAAACTCACAATGTCAGCTCGCGTGAGCAAATCCAAAGCGATAGTGTGACGACAAGTCGAGAGTGCGTCATGACTAATTGCACACATGAGTCCTCCTCACACATGTGTCTCTGCACAGTGCTATCATCTAGTACTCTCTACTACTAACACTAGTCACTCTATGATCCGACACACATCTCCACGCAGCACTAACACTACACATTCTCTCTAATCACACACAACACACAAGCTAAGAGCAAACAGAACAACCTATCGACCTACTATTCATCTATATCAATTATCTCTCGTTCTGCTCTTAGTCCTAGCACAGCACGAACACTGAAGAGCATTGTAATCAAGTCGTCACCGTGGAAACGGAATAGCGCGCACACACACATACATATTCAACATACAGCTATCAAATCGAGGGCTCCAGGATTGTAACTCTATACCAAAAACACACACAAATAGCAGACAGCGCACGTGAGTGCTTACTCCGTATCTTCGAATCTCAGACTAGTCAACTGATCTTCGATACCATGACACACTAGACCATCACTCACACTAGCACAAGTACATCAGGAGCGCTATCGTCACGGCTCATGATTAGACACCCTCGACCTCAATCTACTGTCAGTACAAATCAGACGACACTACGCACACACACAAACAAATCTCACGACCACTCCTCCTAATGTGCTCCTAGTGAGCGTGGGCACCGACACACTCGTCACCGTACCGACTCAGAGAAGTGTATAGACCACAGTCGAGACAGACTAACGCCGCTAGTTTATGTTAGAGTTTATATTACAGACTGTGGAGAGGAGAGAGATGCGCGAACACCGCCACAGACATACACAGACACCGAACCGAGACTGCTGTAGTGCACTAGCTGAACACTCATCAAACATCTCATGCAACACGATTCAATGTACTGACGCCTCCAGTGACACACCATTCTCCTGACACTCGAGACACGATGGCGAGCAATCGCGGAACATACTCTAAGGCTTCTTCACTTAACACATGCGTGTGTCGATGAGCGAGATAGAGAGTCGCCAAAAAACACACAAAAACACTCACACCTCTACTTGACAACAGAGAATTTGCCCCAGACACAAGTAGAAGAGTACAACTAAGCAGAATACACACGACACATGCTCGGACCTACAGATGACAATTCTCGAGAGAGAGAGTAGTCACGTCATACTCTACATTACTGAATCGTTTATGCTACAAGTCGCCGCAACATGGTAAGTGACAAAGCTACAGGGATCACGCAAATTGGTTTGTTTGGTACATGTGTTTTTGGGTTATTAGGGGGTTGATCGAACAATAAATCGCGATATACTATACGTGCAGTTCAACGATACAAGCAATAGTACTATACGTGGCACTACAGTACACCAGTGCGCTGTTTAGATGACTAGTGCGGGTGGGCATACACATTATGTAGATGTGAGTAACTTAGTGCACTAAAAGATGGACATTTTGTTTTTGTGAATTCACCAATGGGGCTATGAGTCTACCATCTCTCATCTGAGTTACAGGAGAGACCTTGAACCGGAAGAGAGTCATAGATATTTACAGCGAGGACATAGGATGAGGATTAAGATGAGCAGCACAGGCAATTGTGCGAGTGACAGTTAACTCATTAGAATGAGATCTGTGGTGAAAGTGGGTAATGGTGGAGTAGAGGCATTGCACTTAGTCGAGAAAGGAAGACAAAGTGGTATTAAGCTCACATGGGGGTCACTGTACTATCTCGAGAGAGGGTGGACATATACTACGAATTACATTGATCACGAGAGGCACTTCTAGTGTTCATCGAGAGTGTGTCATTGATTGAGCAAAGCGATCGTCTACAGTATATTGATAGTGCATGCGGAGAGAGTAGAGGTCGGCGAAGAATAGTAAGAGCGAGAGTAGGTCCATAAACAGAGAATAGGATGAGAAGCTGGGTAGAGGAGAAGGCGAGTTAAATAGCGGTGCCGTGTAGATGATGAGAGGAGTATTTGCGTAGTAGTGGGGGCCTTGACACTGGAAGATGGAGGTGAGTCGAAAGCATAGACTACTATAAAGTTCAGAGAAATACTGCTCTTTTACAAAAATACGATTTAAACGATCCTATACACGTTCGAGAGCGCCTGCTCGATGATAGTATCTTCTTGCGTAGCAGTCCATCCGCGGCATGACAGTGACAAGTGCGAACTAGCTCTTCCTACTGCAATCTTTGTTTTAAACATACCTAAGAAAACTTTACATACCCGACACTTTGCTGCATCCAAACAATTTGGTTTAAAACCTATTTCACTACAAAATTTCTCTTATTTTTGAAATCCAGCAATGTTTACCACTGCTGTCTAGCTCTAACGGCATGCAGTAGCCTGGATATGGTATTCTACTTTGATCCATTTGCAATAGTTTGAACCAATACTTGATGGTGCTTGTACAAGGAGTTGACAAAAATAAAAAGTGGGATATCTGCCTAAATCCGCCATAAACCATTCTGTATAGGTGTTCTTACAAGTACTTACCTAAAAATCTTTTGCATGCCATCAAATGAATTTTCTCATTATGCCCTATTCTGTTTTGTTCCCCATATTTCCGATGAATACAACAATAATGGCTGAATCTTATGTCGAAAAATCTTGAAAAAAAAGTACTAACGTTTTCATTTCTTTAATACCTATGAAAGACTTGTTCACTGTACCCTGCTTCTTTCTTAGTGACTAAATGTTCTGTACACAACTTACAGCTCATCTTGTTGTAAACCTAAAACCTTAGATAGGCAATACTGAGAGAGAGAGAGAGAGAGAGAGAGAGAGAGAGAGAGAGAGGAGAGAGAGAGAGAGAGAGAGAGTTAATACAGCGTCCTCGCTGTCGGTTCATCCATACACAACGCACGCAAATACACACAACAAATTGTACATTGTATGTAAACGCGCCGCACACTACACACACACACACACAACACACACACACACAGCACACACACAAACACACACACAACACACAACACACGCGTGCGCGCTTCGTGCACTTACACAACAAAACATCCCTCTCTCTCTTTCCTCTCTCTCTATGCTTTTTTTTTCTCTATTCTAAAACTTGTGTTCACATAGAGTTAAACACATTCACCTCCCTCTCTCTTTCTCTCACACAACTCACTCTCTCTCTCTCTCTCACAACACAACACTCACACACAAACCCTCGACACACTCAAACACACTACACAAACACTCCAACACAAACACACCACCCACACATACACACAGATATGTACACTGATATGTAACACACACATTTCACAACACAACACACACATCTTGCGCACACGTATTTAAATCCTGTCCAGCTTTCGTAAGAGTAGGCCACTGTGTGCCGGTTGAACAGATTACATAATTAAACAAAACTGCATACACAACGGGGACTGGATGCAAAAAAGCATCGTGAGTGCTTATTCCATTAATCCCGATATAAAAGAATAAATAAAATAAATAAAAATAAAGAAAATCTCTCTCTGCTCCCCTCTCTCTCTCCTCTCTCTCTCTCGCTCTCATCTCACACACAGATACCTCACCAACACAAACACTCACACACCAGCAACCCCCTCCCCCCCACACACCCTCACACAAACACACAGATATGCGCACACATATGTACACACACACACACACAGCTGCCACTGACAAAGCACAACAGCCCAACAGCCCGCCCCCCCCTCCCACACCCGCCTCCACCCCCACCCCTCCTTTTCCCTACAAAACACACACCAAAAAAAACCCCCCACCCCAAACACCCAACACATACACAACACTACCCAACGACTCCACCCAACAAAAAAAAGAACACAAACACACACACACACACAACACACACACTCACACACACACAAAACACGCCACACTACACGCACAAGCACACACACACACACACACGACACACCCCAAACACAAACAAAACGCCCCCAGCCCACTACCACCAACACCACCACCCCCACCACCAACCCCAAAACACCCCCCAAACCCAACCCAAACACCCACTCACCACACACACAACACACACACACACAACACACCCACAACACACACACACACACTCAGATGGAGAGAAAGATAGCTCACAAACATCTTTTTTTTTCTCTTCCCCCATGGGTAATTCCTGTTTTTTATGCAAACTTGATAAGTTAAAAACTAAAGATAGAAAAAAAGAAAAGTAACACAACTCACAACACACACACACACACACCACACACACACACACAACACACACAACACAAACACACACCCCTGCATCCTATCTTCCTTCCTAAACGTTCAGACATCTTCCGGATTACTTTAGCCGATGGAGTTGTTTTGCCTCTTGTCTCATTAAACATAGGAGAGGGAGAGAGAGAGGGAGAGAGTGAGTAGAGAGAGAGAGAGAGAGAGAGAGAGAGAGAGAGAGAGAGAGAGAGAAGAGAGAGAATGAATGAATCTTTTTGACTGAAATGTTTATTTTTTTCAAGTGTCACGAGAATAAAGCATACGCTTTTATCCTTTTTCCCCCAAACATCACCACCACTAACATCCCACCACCAATACACACCACACACCCTCATACCCCTACACAGAGAGAGGGAGTATCTCTACTCAACAACACCACCGTCCCTCACCCACACCCGGCAACAAATCCATCACCCACTATAAACCCCCCACCTCACCCACACCTACCCACATTCCAACCCACACGCATAACCCGATACCAAACAAATCCACCTCTCACAAACCGGGTTCGGGCGGCCCAATGCCGTTGATTAGTGACTAAACCTACACAGAAAAACACGCACGGAGAAAAAATCAAATCCCCCCTCTACTACAAGAATGAATGAATGCATGAATGAATGACCGAATCTCCACTATTTTTCAAGGGTAACAGAAAAAGCACGCGCATTTATTTTTTTTTTTTTTTTTTTTTTTTTTGTTTTTTTTTTTTTTTATTTTTTTTTCAGTCTTTTTCATTTTTCGCCATCCCGTCCGTCCGGGGGGGGCTCCAGGGTCCGGTCCCTCCGGGCACCGTGGTGGGGTCCGGGGGGGGGGGGGGGGGGGGGGGGGGGTCCGGGGGTGGGCCCGGGGGTGGGCCGCGCATGGGCCTGGCGCTGACCGGGTCCGGGGGGGTCCGGGATCCGTGCCCGGGGGGAGTCCGGCGGGGGCGGCGGGTCCGGGGGGGGGGGGGGGCCGGGGGGGGGGGGGGGGGGGGGGTCCGGGCCGGGGTCAGGGCCGAGGGGGTGGGGCCGGGGGGGGGGGGGGGGCCGGGGGGGGGGGGGTCACGGTCCGGGGCCGGGTTGGGCGGGGGGGGGGTCCGGGTCCGGGGGGGGGGGGGGGGCTCCGGGGGGGCGGGGTCCGGGAGGGTCCGGGGGGGCCTCGGTCGGGGGGGGGGGGACCGGCACGGACCCGGCCACGGGGGGGGGGGGGCGGGGGGGGGGGGGGTGGGGGGGCGAACGGGGGGGGGGTCCGGCCGGGGGACGGCGGGGCCGGGGAGCGCCGGGGGTTGGGGGAGGGGGGGGGGGGCCGGGGTCCTGGTGGGGTGGGGGGGGCCGGGAGGGGTCCGGGGGGGGGCCGGGGGGGGGGCCGGCCGGTCCGGGGGGGGGGGGGGGGGGGGGGGGCAGGGGGGGAGGTGTGCCGGGGGGTCCGGGCCGAGGGGGGGAGGTGGGGGGGGGCCGGCCGCGGCTGGGGGGGGGGGGGTCCGGGCGGGGGGGGGCGGGGGGGGGAGGTGGGGGTGGGGGGGGTGGGGGGCCGGGGCAGGGGGGGGTCCGGGGGCCGGATCCGGGGGTCCAGGGAGGAGGGGGGGGGGGGTGCCGGTCCGTGGGGGTGGGGGGGGGGGGGGCGTTCCGGGCGGGCCGGGGTCCAGGGGTGGGGTGGGTCCGGGGGGGGTCCGCCGGGGGGGGGTGGTTGGGGGGGGGCCGGGGGGAGGGGGGCCCTTGCCGCCCCCTGAATAGGGACTCTCAAATCTTTTTTTAGGGACTCTCTCAAACAATGTAGTAGAACCAAAAACAAAGATCAATAACTTATCTTACAAACACGGACAACACAACGAGCGACAAGAGCCGAGCGGGGATCGAACCCGCGACCTTCTGATCACGAGTTGACCGCCTAAAACCACTCGAACCACGGTGCAGCATCTCCAAGGGGCCAGCATATTGAGGAAGCCATCCCCCCCCTAAAAATAGCCAGGGGATTTATTTAATGAATGATGACGTACAGTAACGGAACAGGTCTGGGGCGTGTGATGGGATGGACTAAGTAAGAGAGGTCTGACGTCTAGTACCATTAAAACCAAAGAAACATAACAGAAAAGAAAGAAAAAGAAAGACAACAGACAGATGGAACATGTTTGTGGGTGGTGTGAGTATTTTGTGGGAGAGAGAGAGAAATAGAGAGAGAGAGAGAGAGAGAGAGGGAAGGAGAGATAAGGTAGGGGGTTGGGGAGAGAGAGAGGGGAGAGAGAGAGAGAAGGAGAGAGAGAGAGAGAGGGGGGGGGGGAAGGGAGGGAAGTGGAGGGAGGAAGAGAAAGAAAGGTGGGTGGGTGGGTGGGATAGAGAGAGGAACAAATTGGACCTGACGGACCGTGAGCCTTTTTTAAGGTCAACATACTAAAGCTTCTTCCTTCTTTTCTTTTTCTTGTTTCTTGTTCTCCTCTCCTCCTCCCCTCCTCCTCCTCCTCCTTTCCCCTCCTCCTCCTCCTCCTACTACTACTACAACTTCCTCCTCTTTCTTGTTTTATTGTTGTTGTTGTTGTTGCTGTTTTTCTTGTTCTTCTTGTTCTTCTTGTTCTTCTTGGTCTTCTTCTTCCTTCTTCTTCTTCTTCTTCTTCTTCTTCCTTCTTCTTCTTTCGTGGTCTCTTCTACTTCTTCTGCTTCTTTCCCCACCCCCCCTTCCCCCTTTCTTCTTCTTCTTTTCTTTTCTTCTTCATCTTCTTCTTCTTCTTCCTTCTTCTTCTTCCTTCTTCTTCTTCTTTCTTCTTCTTCTCCTCCTGCAGTCATTTTAACATCTCCACTTCCTCTTAGGAATACTAGCATCTTCTTTCTCCTCTCCCTTCACGTCGTTTTGAAGACCTCGTGGCAGTATACCACAGAGCTGTTCCTCAACTTTCCTGATGACTTTTACGTCGGTTCTGAGCCAAAGCCTGAGGCCTGTTCCTTTGTCCAGTCTGCGACGTTGTCTCTTCATCCACCGGGTTTTTTTCGGTTTTGTTGTTGTTGTTGCTGTTGTTGTTGAAGTCTTTCGTCTCCCTCATTGTTGTTGTTGTTGTGCTGACGCGTCTTCGTCTCCCTCCTCCTCCCTCATTGTTGTTGTTGTTGTTGTTGACGTCCTTCGTATCCCTTCCCCTCCCTCATGTTGTTTGTAGTTTGATGTTGTTGACGTCCTTCGTCTCCCCCCTCCTCCCTCATTGTTGTTGTTGTTGTTGTTGTTGCCGTCTTCCGTCTCCCTCCTCCCCCTGTTTGTTGTTGTTATTGGTTGACGTCTCGCCTCCCTCCCCTCCCACCTTGTTGTTGTTGTATTGTTGTTGACGTCTTCGTCTCCCTTCTCCTCATTGTTGTTTGTTTTTGTTGTTGTTTGGACGTCTTCGTCTCCCTCCTCCTCATTGTTGTTGTTGTTGTTATTGTTTTTGACGTCTTCGTCTCCTTCTCCCTCATTGTTTTTGTTGTTTTTGTGACGACCTCGTCTCCCTCCTCCCTCATTGTTGTGTTTGTTGTTGTCGTCTTCGTCTCCTCCTCCCTCATTGTTGTTGTTGTTGTTGTTGTTTTGTTGACGTCTTCGTCTCCCTCCTTCTCCCACATTGTTGTTTGTTTTGTTGTTGTTGTTTGACGTTCATCGACCCCTCCTCCCTCATTGTGTTGTTGTTGTTATGACGTCTTTCGTATCCCTCCTCCCTCATTGTTGTTGTTGTTGATGATGTTGAGCCTTCGTCACCCTCCTCCCTCATTGTTGTTGTTGTTGTTGTATGACGTCTCGTCTCCCTCCTCCCTCATTGTTGTTGTTGTTGTTGTTGGTTGACGTCTTCGTCACCCCTCCTCCTCATTATTGTTGTTGTTGTTGTTGTTGTTTGACGCTTCGTCTCCCCTCCTCCCTCATTGTTTGTTGTTTGTTGTTGTTGACGTCCTTCGTCACCCTCTCTCCCTCAATTGTTTTGTTGTTGTGTTGTTGACGCCTTCGCTCCCTCCTCCCTCATTGTTGTTGTTGTTGTTGTTGTTGACGTCTTCGTCTCCCTTCCTCCCTCATTGTTGTTGTTTGTTGTTGTTGACGTCTTCGTCTCCCCCTCCCTCGTTGTTGTTGTTTGTTTTTGACGTCTTCGTCTCCCTCCTCCCCTCAGCAGTTTCCCCCGCAGAGCGGTTACAAACATGCCGAGCCGTTGGATCTTGTTACGTGTCCACGGCAAAAGGTAGTCGTCTTTTCCTCTCAAAATCAGCAAACCCATCTCCCCCCCCTCCCTCCCCTCTCTCCACCTCCTCCTCCATCTCTATCCCCTCCCCCCTCTCTCATCCATCAACACCCCTCCCCCCCCCCCCCCTCCCTCTCTCTCCTTCTTTCCGTATATGATACACTTTGACTAAATGCACTGTGAACCGTCTCTCTCTGTCTGTCTCTGTCTCTTCTATCTCTCTCTGTCTGTCTATCTCTCTGTCTCTTGTCCTGTCTGTCTCCTGTCTGTCTCCTCTCTCTAATCTCTTCCCTCCCTCTCCTTCCCTCTGTTCTGTGGGTGTCCTATTGTCATGACGACAGCAATCCATCACTTGCTCTTCACGTTTTCATGTCAGTAAGCAGAGGACGAATCATTCATGTATATCTATCTATCTATCTATCCTATCTATCTATCTATCTATTCTATCTATCTACTATCTACCTATCTACAATCTATCAACTATCTAACTCTCTATCTCTCTATATCTCAATCTCTATCTATCTATCTATCTATCATATATACCTATCTACTATCAATCTATCTTATCTATCTATCTATCTATCTCTCTATCGCTAACTATCTATCTATCTACCTATCTATCTATCTACCTATCTCTATCTATCTACTATCTATCTCTCTTCATCTACCTACCTATCTATCCTACCTACCTATCTACCTATCTCTCTATCTAACTCTCTATCTAATCTCTCTATCTATCTACTATCTAACTCTCTCTCTCTCTCTCTATCTCTCTCTCTATATATCCTAACTATCTATCTATTCTATCTATCCTATCTATCTATCTATCTAACTATCTATCTATCTCTCTCTCTCTCTTTCTATCTATCATCCTATCTATGTATCATCTATCTACCTATCTACCTATCTATCTACCTATCTACTACCTATCTATCTATTCTATCAACAATCTATCTATCTATCTATATATCAAGGCACTGGCTGAACACACTATAAGTACACACTCGTCTCCCACGCGGCTCGGGAGAAACACACCAACAGACAGACACAACGCACACAGAGTTCACGTATGCACGCGCGCGCACACAGAGTACATAAATAATAATAATATGTGGAAATTTATTATATAGCGCTGCATCTTGCAAAGGAAAATATCAAAGCGCACATACGAACGCATGCACACACACGCGCTCGCACAAACAACACACACACACACACACACACACACACACACACCACACACACACACACGTACAAAAAATAACACACACGTAGAAACACAGACACCGCATGCACGTCGCACACATGTGCGCCTCCGCTCGCTCGCACACACACATACACACAAGTAAAACACGCACTACACACAGAGTCCACAGCGCAAGCATGCACATGCGCATACATAACACATGCACACACAAACACCACAAATACACACAATACCCCCCCCCCCCCCCCCACACACACACACAAGCATTCCCGCCCTCCCGCCCCCCCCCCCTCCCTTATACACACACACAACACACATACATACACAAATACACACATACACAAAAACACACAAACATCACAACCATACCCGAAAGACACGACACATACACACAACACAACACAACACAACACACAGCCATACCCATACCCCCCCCCCCCCCGCCCCCACACCCCGTCACACATGTATACACACTCCCCCCCCCACACACTCAAACCCCTTCCCTCCCCTCTACCCCCCCCCCCCCCCCCCCCCACTAAAAAACTGCAATGCACGGCATCAATGAACCAAAACATGCACCGGCACAGGTATCAAACACAACAGAAGGGACAGGAAGTGAGAAGGGGTAAGGAGGAGGAAGAAAGAGAAGGAGGAAGGAGGAAGAAGGAAAGGAGGAGGAGGAAGAAGAGAAGGAGGAGGAGAGGAGGAGGAGTAGGAAGAGGAGGAGGAGGAAGAAGAGGAAAGAGAGGAGGAGGGGGAGGAATAGAAGGAGGAGGAAGAAGAAGGATGAGGAGAGGAGGAAGAGAGGGTAGGAAGAGAAGGGTGATGGGAAGAGAAAGAGGAGGAAAGGAGAGGTGAGAAGAGGAGGAGGAGGAAGAGACAGAAGAGGAGGAGGAAAGAAGAGGAGGAGGAAGAAGGAGGAGGAGGAGGAAGAAGGGGAGGAGAAGAGGGGAGGAGGAGGAGGGGGGGGGCGGTCAGAGCAAAGGAGTGGAGGTGGGTAGGCGTGCCGTGGGCGTCTTCTTTCTTCCCGCTCCATCCGCTGGCGGCGGCCTCTCCTTATCTCTTCCTCTTCTTCTTCTGTCCGGACATGTTTCTTATTGCCTCTTCTGTCTTCTTCGGTCGTTTCTTCCTCTCCTTCTGTCTTTTTTCGTCTTCTTCTTTTTCTCCCGTCTTCTTTTTGTCTTTTTTCGTCCTCTCCAATCCTCTTCTTCTTTTTCTTTCCTCTCCCATCCATCGTCCTTCTTTCCTCGTCCGTCTTCTTCTTTTCTTTTTCTTCTGCGTTTCCTCGCCATCCTCTTCTTCCTTCCTCTCCTTATCTTCTTCCTCTTCGTCTTCCTTCTTCTTCTCCTTTTCGGCTTCCTCCTTCTTCTTCTTCTTCTTTTTCTTCCTCTCCTCTTTCTTTATCTTCTTCTTCTTTTATTTTGCTTCTCCTTCTTCTTTTCTCCATCTCCATCCTCCTTCTTCTTTTTCTGCCTCTCCATCCCCTCTCCCCTTCGTCTGCTCTTGTTCTTCCTCTCCTTCTTTCGTCTTGCTTCTTTTTCTGCTTCTCCTTGGCTCTCCGTCTTCTTCTTTCCCTCGTCTTTTTTCGTTCTTCTTTCTTTTTCTTCTCTTTCTTCTCTTCTTCCTCTTCCTCCCCCCTCTTCTTCTTCATCTCACCTCTTTCCCTCCGTTCTTTTTGCGCTGCGTCCCATCCCCTCCTTCGTCTTCTTCCCTCTCCCTTCTTCTTTCTTTCTTCCCTTCTCTTCTCCTTACTACCCGCCCCACACCAGTGCGCGCTGGACCCCCCGACCATTGACCACATTCCCACCACAGTAGAGGCTCGCGTCCCCCCAACGGGGATCCTCGCTCTTCCACCCAAAACATACAGTGCGTGCAGCAGAGCGAGCGCGGAGGGAGAGCAAGGGAGGGACGCCCAGACGCGGGGCCGTAAGGGGGAGTGAGACGGTGAAAGAGAGCGCAGCATGAGCGAACTATTATCACATAGAGAAGGAAAAGCGCCAGAGCCAGCGGAGATACATAGATCGTCATAGTTTTGTCCATGTCCACAATGGGTGAGGCCGACCTCACACTACTCAGCGCACTGCCGCGCACCGTACACAGCGCGCCACGCGCGCGCGCACACACATCCTCACCATGCTGCGAAAACCTAAAATATTCTGACACTTATGCGGCCTGATATGCGATCCACATGCGACTATTTGACACACACACAATACCACACACGCCACACACACATCACATCGACACACACACACACAACGCGCCACGTTCAGTCTCGACACTAGCAGGTCCAACTGGTCCCAAACAGTGCACACCAGCCAACACACAAAGGGAGCGCGAAGCCATCTATCTCGTGGGACACGCAAGTCTTCTCTTTCCACAAACATATCTACCGATTTCCAAATTGAAAACCCATCGCGCGACATCCAAACGCACAAAACCGCATCGATTTCAAAATGAACTACGCCTCTATCGCGACTTCAAAATCAAAACCTAACGACACCATAAATGACACACCACAACTGTTTTTCACGACAACAAGTCAATCGACATTCCACAAAATATGACACTACCGAACTGAATCTACACAAAATGAAAACCAAATGACTGGTCCAAATCGCGCACAAAAACTAATGCTGATTCACAATGAAAACCAAACGATTTCAACATGAATACTAATCGATTCCAAAATGAAAACCAATGATTCAAATGAAAACAGATAACGATTCCAAAATGAAAAACATAATATATTTCCAAACATATGAAAACCAATCCTTGCGAGCGCGATACATCTCTGAAAAACAACTGCTCTTTCAAAAATAGAAATCACAAAAACAATCCCGATTTTTTTATATTACAATCAAAAATGAAAATCACAAAACAACGATGCAGCGTGCACAATATGAAAAGCAATCTGATTCATAATGGCGGAAAGCACACCCTGGAGCGAGCACAACTAAGAAAATCAATCGATTCCATAATGACATAGAACAACTGGATTTCGAAAACATGTCACAAGCAATCGATTCCATAATGAAAAAACCAACTCTCGATTTATCAAAACGGAGTGAGCAACCGCAACTGTGATGAGCGCGCTAGAAGTGAAAAACCAACTGATTCCATAATTGAAACGATCGAGGCGACTCATACTAGTGATCTATGCTACGAAATGACAGTGAGCGCGCCGCTGAGTAGTGGAGGTGTCTTAGTGGATACCGCTAAGCACTGAGCGGATAACCACTTATGGGTGCGATATGCCCTCTGTGACAGCCAAATAGTGTCCGTACGTGATGTCAGGTCAACAGGACCCACGTCACCACATTGCCGCCACATGGCGCTGTACGAAAGTGCGGGAACAGGCCTTGTGCGAGTAACGCAGTGCACTGTGCTAAATCACTCTACTACTTCGACTTTTGTGCGTGTGAGTTTTTAAACACATCAGATTGTAATTAATTCTTCGTGTTCAGTGGCTGTGTATAGAAAGGGTATAAAGTTAAAGATATGTAGAACCTCTTATCTAAACATCATTGTATAGGTATCTATCGCGATTGATAGAAAACTAAAACATTTTTTAGAGTTTTAAGATAAGCGGGACAAAGTATGTCTCCCATAACCTATGGTGGTCAATGTTATTGTGCGTACCGGAAACTGTGTGGGCACAGTGCCCAACAGTTACACCGTCAGTTATGCTGACACTTAATACGCATTAACAACCGGCCTTCTTGCAGCACACGCGACGTTCTTGTTCATTCGAATGATCGACGCGCATCATACACACAAGCGACAGAAAATATGCAGACAGTGTATGAGCTGACTAGTATACTCGATCGCTCAGATCAATAGATCAGCAGCAATATACAGACAAGCATCTGACTAGCAGACGACGCTCAAATAAGAAAAACAAAAGCAAATGCAACAGATCGCGAACACGCGCAAGAAGCAGAAACGCTCAAAACAATGAACAAACAGCCCAGCCGAACAACAGCGCAGCAGAATCCGCCACCCGCCACCACTGAGACTACAAAAACACGCTCAGAACAATGCGTGCTATTGTGGAGTACTTGATCATTGTGCACAAAGAACAGAAGTCCACACACTGTCAAATCACACGCCACAGGAACTCTCGGCTCTAGGGTTGACTTGCGCCTCAGCATGTTAATCACTATCAGTAGACAGTACAAAGAGCGAGAAGAGCATGCGGACATTGCCAGCGACACGACCAGACAGATTACCGTGATGAGACGCGACTATATCACTAGTCTCAAATTCTGTCGAGCGTAGATACAGCATAGATATGTTTCACACAGAGACTTTGGACAATGGTAAAGTCAGAGACGAGGCTTATTCTACGTGTTTTCGGCGTATCACAATCGATAAGAGAGACAGACTAAACACAGTGCCAAACTCGAGACAGATTGCCAACCGTAGCGCGCAGCATCCCGACATTCAGACACTCAAACCACTGACCTGATCGCACTCACCCGAGGACACGCTGGTTGAGTGAAGTGGACTGTCTTACACAAACAAGTATACACAAGTGCATTTCACAGCAATGCTACGAACCGCAACATATGTACACAACGCACAGCCACATTTCAGAACACTCATTCGTGAACCCTTCTTGTTCTGCAGCCAACAATGTTCTGTGCCACTACTGACAAATATGTACGCAACGCTTATGGCAGCCTCGACCAAACACAATTTCAAACACAGCTATTTCAGACAGCTTCATTTTTGCACAACTTCAACATGGAGCATCTGCACAATGCACTCAGCTCACTAGGTACGTTGCCACCATGAGATCAAGAGTACGATCATGCTATGATATCCTGATACGGATTACGTCACGCGTAGGGCGACATGAGATAGCTCAGAGACGTCTCCACCACATAGTTCAGTCACATCTCACTCAGACAATTTTGTACTGGAGAGACATGTATGCGATCTGCAAGAGTCGCGACATGCCAGCGTCTTATCGCATATCTCTCGCCCAGAGCTTCTCTCCTCATTCCATCATCCACACTTCCATATGTGCCACTCAATCAGTCCAGTCACCATCCAATTTACTCTCTATCAACTCTTCACACAAAACCTATACTCTCTTCTCTCACTACTCTGTCAGAGATCGACAGCACACATCACGCGTTTTCGCGCGCAATCTTATAACTATATAGAACCACGACAGCAAACAACAGTACTGGGGGCCAAAATTGCGTATATGGAGCTAACGATATATATGGAGTACATTAGAAATTCCCTTTCCGAATGGACAAGCCATGATCCACATCTGGGCCCTCGCAGTGGGATGCACAAGAAGCTATCTCTCGAACCGCCTTTCACTCGACGACTAGATGTGTCCAGCAGCGCACTATCGCAGTGTGGACCCTGTCCGTTGAGGTAAGGTCATAGACACTATTAGGTCGATTAGGGCCGCTGAAGGATGGGAGTACGGAACCTCAAGATGTCGATACCGTCTGCGTATGTCCAGTCTCTCCGTTGTGACCGATGTCTCGATGGATCAGTCGACACTGGCGAGATAAGCGCTACCTCTCGCACAGCAACATATAGTGACTGCGCTATATGATAGTTAGGTCTTTCTTTTGCGTGTTTTATCTTCTCCTCTCGTCAATACTCTCACCTGTCTCTTTACACTGTATTGAGTATAGCTTATGAGTCTGTGATAGCGAGATATAGACCTATGTACTTATTGAGATGATTATGCTATATTCGTGTTGAGATTAGATGTTTATGTGTTGTTCTTTATCAATGGATTTATGAGGATAGGCGTGGCGTGTGTGGGTTATTGGGTGCCCTGTCTAGTTTTGTGTGTTTTGGGATTTGCGCGAGCGGCTCCAATCGTATAGAGATCTATCGTTAGCAGCAATCATTAGATCTCTCACTTGTCTCATAAAGCTTAGTAGTAGAGGCGAGTGTTTGTTTATTTATCGATTCTGATCTTTGGAGATGAAAGAAAAACTCAGATATCTCAGTATAAAAAATATTATAGATGCATCTGCTAGTCTCGTATGATTGGTCATTGAGAGAGCGCGTATGGTAGACTCGAAACGCCAGCTCGTCAAAAGTCACACCACACTATATTCAGTGCATCATTTTTCAATATCAGTGAGTCACTTCTAGTGACAGGAGTACGGATATACATAGATGGATTGTGTATACTCATCTAGACGCTCAGCGTGCAACTAGTTGTGCGAACGCTAGCTACGTCGACAGCAGCAGCACTGAAGCGTGCGTATATACTCATGATAGAGAGCGTCACTCATCATTGCACTCGACATTACATCTAGTGTGCTAGCTCGAGATACAGCACATTCGAGCTAGATCAAGTATATGATTGTTCTGATGACACATCACGCACTCGTGCAATCATAGCACGATGTATGTGACAGACTGCGCTGCTGCTACATGACATGTGTCTATTGCGTGGGTACATCACGAACCTCTGCTGTTAGCATAGACGAGCAGAGTGTTCTGATGAGTAGGATGTATACCTCAACTCTCTGATCAGATCGATCGAACTCACCACAGCGCGACGCCGAGTCTGATCCGACTATTGCTCTCAAAAGACGAGCGGGGAAGTTGCTAGCGAGTGGCTATCGAGAGCGTGATTGAAGCCGGATCGAGCTGGATAGCGAGAGAGCTGAATGCGCTTGATCTCTCATACAGAGACAATCATACACTTCGCGCGTGCGCGTAAAAAGAGTGCCTGACAGAAAAACTGAATCAAGCGGATCCTATACTCGATCCACACAAACTCACAATGTCAGCTCGCGTGAGCAAATCCAAAGCGATAGTGTGACGACAAGTCGAGAGTGCGTCATGACTAATTGCACACATGAGTCCTCCTCACACATGTGTCTCTGCACAGTGCTATCATCTAGTACTCTCTACTACTAACACTAGTCACTCTATGATCCGACACACATCTCCACGCAGCACTAACACTACACATTCTCTCTAATCACACACAACACACAAGCTAAGAGCAAACAGAACAACCTATCGACCTACTATTCATCTATATCAATTATCTCTCGTTCTGCTCTTAGTCCTAGCACAGCACGAACACTGAAGAGCATTGTAATCAAGTCGTCACCGTGGAAACGGAATAGCGCGCACACACACATACATATTCAACATACAGCTATCAAATCGAGGGCTCCAGGATTGTAACTCTATACCAAAAACACACACAAATAGCAGACAGCGCACGTGAGTGCTTACTCCGTATCTTCGAATCTCAGACTAGTCAACTGATCTTCGATACCATGACACACTAGACCATCACTCACACTAGCACAAGTACATCAGGAGCGCTATCGTCACGGCTCATGATTAGACACCCTCGACCTCAATCTACTGTCAGTACAAATCAGACGACACTACGCACACACACAAACAAATCTCACGACCACTCCTCCTAATGTGCTCCTAGTGAGCGTGGGCACCGACACACTCGTCACCGTACCGACTCAGAGAAGTGTATAGACCACAGTCGAGACAGACTAACGCCGCTAGTTTATGTTAGAGTTTATATTACAGACTGTGGAGAGGAGAGAGATGCGCGAACACCGCCACAGACATACACAGACACCGAACCGAGACTGCTGTAGTGCACTAGCTGAACACTCATCAAACATCTCATGCAACACGATTCAATGTACTGACGCCTCCAGTGACACACCATTCTCCTGACACTCGAGACACGATGGCGAGCAATCGCGGAACATACTCTAAGGCTTCTTCACTTAACACATGCGTGTGTCGATGAGCGAGATAGAGAGTCGCCAAAAAACACACAAAAACACTCACACCTCTACTTGACAACAGAGAATTTGCCCCAGACACAAGTAGAAGAGTACAACTAAGCAGAATACACACGACACATGCTCGGACCTACAGATGACAATTCTCGAGAGAGAGAGTAGTCACGTCATACTCTACATTACTGAATCGTTTATGCTACAAGTCGCCGCAACATGGTAAGTGACAAAGCTACAGGGATCACGCAAATTGGTTTGTTTGGTACATGTGTTTTTGGGTTATTAGGGGGTTGATCGAACAATAAATCGCGATATACTATACGTGCAGTTCAACGATACAAGCAATAGTACTATACGTGGCACTACAGTACACCAGTGCGCTGTTTAGATGACTAGTGCGGGTGGGCATACACATTATGTAGATGTGAGTAACTTAGTGCACTAAAAGATGGACATTTTGTTTTTGTGAATTCACCAATGGGGCTATGAGTCTACCATCTCTCATCTGAGTTACAGGAGAGACCTTGAACCGGAAGAGAGTCATAGATATTTACAGCGAGGACATAGGATGAGGATTAAGATGAGCAGCACAGGCAATTGTGCGAGTGACAGTTAACTCATTAGAATGAGATCTGTGGTGAAAGTGGGTAATGGTGGAGTAGAGGCATTGCACTTAGTCGAGAAAGGAAGACAAAGTGGTATTAAGCTCACATGGGGGTCACTGTACTATCTCGAGAGAGGGTGGACATATACTACGAATTACATTGATCACGAGAGGCACTTCTAGTGTTCATCGAGAGTGTGTCATTGATTGAGCAAAGCGATCGTCTACAGTATATTGATAGTGCATGCGGAGAGAGTAGAGGTCGGCGAAGAATAGTAAGAGCGAGAGTAGGTCCATAAACAGAGAATAGGATGAGAAGCTGGGTAGAGGAGAAGGCGAGTTAAATAGCGGTGCCGTGTAGATGATGAGAGGAGTATTTGCGTAGTAGTGGGGGCCTTGACACTGGAAGATGGAGGTGAGTCGAAAGCATAGACTACTATAAAGTTCAGAGAAATACTGCTCTTTTACAAAAATACGATTTAAACGATCCTATACACGTTCGAGAGCGCCTGCTCGATGATAGTATCTTCTTGCGTAGCAGTCCATCCGCGGCATGACAGTGACAAGTGCGAACTAGCTCTTCCTACTGCAATCTTTGTTTTAAACATACCTAAGAAAACTTTACATACCCGACACTTTGCTGCATCCAAACAATTTGGTTTAAAACCTATTTCACTACAAAATTTCTCTTATTTTTGAAATCCAGCAATGTTTACCACTGCTGTCTAGCTCTAACGGCATGCAGTAGCCTGGATATGGTATTCTACTTTGATCCATTTGCAATAGTTTGAACCAATACTTGATGGTGCTTGTACAAGGAGTTGACAAAAATAAAAAGTGGGATATCTGCCTAAATCCGCCATAAACCATTCTGTATAGGTGTTCTTACAAGTACTTACCTAAAAATCTTTTGCATGCCATCAAATGAATTTTCTCATTATGCCCTATTCTGTTTTGTTCCCCATATTTCCGATGAATACAACAATAATGGCTGAATCTTATGTCGAAAAATCTTGAAAAAAAAGTACTAACGTTTTCATTTCTTTAATACCTATGAAAGACTTGTTCACTGTACCCTGCTTCTTTCTTAGTGACTAAATGTTCTGTACACAACTTACAGCTCATCTTGTTGTAAACCTAAAACCTTAGATAGGCAATACTGAGAGAGAGAGAGAGAGAGAGAGAGAGAGAGAGAGAGAGAGGAGAGAGAGAGAGAGAGAGAGAGTTAATACAGCGTCCTCGCTGTCGGTTCATCCATACACAACGCACGCAAATACACACAACAAATTGTACATTGTATGTAAACGCGCCGCACACTACACACACACACACACAACA
Source organism: Rapana venosa (assembly GCA_028751875.1). Classification (NCBI taxonomy): domain Eukaryota; kingdom Metazoa; phylum Mollusca; class Gastropoda; order Neogastropoda; family Muricidae; genus Rapana; species Rapana venosa. The sequence continues at coordinate 19,495,426 of CM054140.1, read as the reverse complement.
CACACACACACAGCACACACACAAACACACACACAACACACAACACACGCGTGCGCGCTTCGTGCACTTACACAACAAAACATCCCTCTCTCTCTTTCCTCTCTCTCTATGCTTTTTTTTTCTCTATTCTAAAACTTGTGTTCACATAGAGTTAAACACATTCACCTCCCTCTCTCTTTCTCTCACACAACTCACTCTCTCTCTCTCTCTCACAACACAACACTCACACACAAACCCCACACACACAACACACACAGAGTCACAGACCACACACACACACCCCACACACCCCACCCCAAAACACACACACCACCACACAACAAAACACACACACAAACGCGCGCGCACACACACCACACCACACACACACACACACACACACACACACACACACACACACACGCACACACATAGACACACACACACACACACACAGACACATAGACACACACACAACACACACACACACACACACATTAGACACACACACACACACACACACAGAGACACATAGACACACACACACACACACACACACACACACACACACACATAGACACACACACACACACACACAAAATCACAGACACACACAAAAGAGTCACAGACACACACACACACACTCACACACAACACACACACACACACACACACTCACACACACACACACACCACACACACACACACACACACATACAGACACACCATACACACACACACACACACACACTCACTCACAACACACGAGAGAAAATTAACGAAAAATAAAACCAAAAAACAATTAGCCAAATACAAACAAAACAACAACCACAAACAACACCCCTTCCACCCCCCCCCCCCGCCTACACACACACACACACACACACACACAATCTAGTCACATTAAGAGCTCCACTTTAATGATATAAGAAAGTTGACTGCACACACAAAA
>CM054140.1:19459495-19469495 GCA_028751875.1 Rapana venosa | reverse complement strand
TTTTCTAAAATGTGGTTTTTTGTTTTTCTTCTTTAAAGAGACACGCACAGACACAGATAGACAGAGAGAACCCCTCCCCCCTCCCCACACACACACATACAGATAGAGAGAGAGACCGACAAACACACACAGACACAGACACAAAAGCAAACATAAAAAGGCATGCACACACACAGACAGACAGACGTAGACAGGCACACACAGACGCGCGCGCACACACACACACGCAAGTACGCACGCACGCGCACGCACGCACGCACGCGCGCGCGCGCGAACACACACACACACACTTCTTGAGATAGATACCTTGGTTAAAAAAAAATAAACAACAGCAAAAACCAAATGCATTGCTTCCTTAATGAACAATCTAGAACAAAAAAAGATTGTTGCACACACACATACACACAAACACGCACACAACACAACACACACACACACACACACCACACACACACACACACACACACACACACACACTCCTCCCCCTTCCCAATCCCCACTCCAACCCCCCTCCCCTCCACACACAGACAAACACACAAAAACCTTCTCACACACCCCACGAAAGAGAGATGAAAGAGGATTAATCACATAGAAACTGAAGAAAGAAGATATTTATTTATTCATTCATTTATTCTTTTATATCGAGTATAACGCAATAAGCACTTATGTGCTTAAATTTTTTATTTTACATCCAGTCCCCCGTGTGTATGCGGTTTTGTACATTTTGTCATCCGTTCCCACCGGCACACAATGACCTACTCTTACGGAAAAGCGGAACAAGGATTTAACGTGCGCGCAAGATAAACAATTATCGGAAGTCTTAAGACAGAAAGGGAGGCAAGGGAAAGTAAAAGAAAAGAAAAGAAAACCCAGACATGGCCCCATCCCCCCCACCCCATCTCTCCCACCCCCACACACACCCCCACCAAGTCTGACTGGCAAGCAAGAACAGAGCATCAACACAAGACTGGTCTGTACCCAAATAGACAACTTAGGGCTAGGAAGCACCCCCTCCCTCCAATCCCCCCAAAAAGAAAAGAAGAAAGAAAAAAGAAAAGCAAAAAAAAAAACCAGGTGTCTTTAAGTTCTTCGTCTGTATCAGCCTCCTGTTTCGTGCAAATAGTGTAACTAGAGTAAAAAGAACACCCAACAACCCAAACAAACACAAACAAAAAACAAAAAAAAACCCCAATCCCCCCCTCCCCAACAACCAAAAATCAAAACATACACACACACACACACACACACACACACACACACACACACACACACACACACACACACACACACACAAACACACACACACACACACGCGCGCGCGCGGGCTATAAATGAATTTGAACACACACACACACACACACGCGCGCGCGCGCGCGCGCACGCACGCACGCACGCACGCACACACACACACACACACACGTTTTTTTTCCGTCTAAAATCACTAAATGTGAATAGACGTTAAACTGAAGATATCACTCACACACACACACACACACACACACACACACACACACACACACACACACACACACACACACACACACACACACACACACACACACAGAACTTCTTTGTGTGTTAATGTATGATATACACACACTAACCCCTGTAAACTTCCTACATGAATAAGACTCTTTATCAGTGCACATGCACTGATGTGCACTAAGTTTAAGTTCTAAGTTCCTTAACCACCCCCCTAACCCCCTTAAGAGTATAAAGACATTCATTCATAGAAATATCAAAGATCTATTATTTTGCTTTTATGTCTTCTTCTCCACAGTACACACAAACTAGACAATTTCACACGCAAAAAAAGAGTATTGCTTAGTGATCGTGCACTTTCATTATAATCTAGTCTTAAGGACATCTTGCAAACAAAAATATACATAATTTATATATTCGGCAATTAAAATTTTAAAAAAATCCATAGATTATAATTTCTAGCACTGCATTGCATTTTCTTGCAGTCTGTAGTAGGCAAACTATACAAGGATGAAAGAATTTACAAAACCGCACGCACACGGGGACTGACAGGTAAAAGGGAAAGATGTCCCATAACTTAAGCGGTGGGGGGGGGGGGGGGGGGGGGGGGGAGGGAGTGAGGCATCAGAGACTTCAGCTTCTCTAGGGGCCAGCATATTAATCAAGGGCAGTGGCACCCATCCATCTCCTCTCCCTCGTTGCTGCTTTACCTTCCCTGACCCTAAAAGAGGCTCAGGTACCCATTGACAGCTGAGGTGAACTGGGGGACTGTACTGAAGCTGAGGCGCGCAAACGGTCACCCATCCAACTGGTAAACCACGCTCGACAGCTGCTTAATTAACCTTAGCTGGGAGAAAGCGAGTGCATGCTCCGACCACTGAGCTATCCCATCTCCTGCAAGGGGACTAGATTTTAAAAAAAAGAGCGCTTATTCCATCATGCTCAAAATAAAAGACTCCCCCCCCCACAAAGTTGAACCTGGCGGAGCCCATCCCTCTTGGATGCATGCTGGGCACATTCGTACCATCCATCCATCCATCCCACAACAAGCCAGCTCTTCTACAAAACATGGATGAAGTTGTAACGTGTGCGCAATATTACGTTCTGCGTAGGTTTACACAGGGAACCTTGGTTTATGGTATGGTATGGTATGGTATGGTTTCTCTCAAACTGAAGAATTTTTCAAGGGAGCGGAGTCAGTATTATACAGTAAATCCCTAAAGGGGGAAAATCCCTTCGACTCTTAGCGGGGATTCAAACCCCACACCCTCTGCTGCCGTCAGACCATGATGGCAAGGTGTTAGCCACTTGGCTGTTCCCGCTCCCTACCCGACCCTACCCCACCCCACCCCACCCCACCCCTAGAAGTAATCATGGGAAGATAAGGCAAATTGAAGAAACGTAGAAATAACCAAAAGCAAATAATTCATTATTCGTTCTATTTCTCTGTCTGTGTCAAGCTGTCTGTTTCTGTATCTCGGTCTGTCTGTCTGTCCGTCTGTCTCTGTCTGTCTGTTTGTCTGTGTGTCGCTTTCTCTGTGTCTCTGTTTCTCTGTCTTGTCTTCTCTCTCTCTCTCTCTCTCTCCTCTCTCTTCTCTCTCTCTCTCTCTCTCCTCTCTTCCTTCTCTCTCACTCTCTCTATCTATCTCCGCTCTTTCTCTGTCTGTCTGTCTCTCTCTCTTCCTCTTTCTCCCCTCTCTCTCTCCCCCCTCTCTTCTCTCCTCTCTCTCTCCTGCTCTTTCTCTCTCTGTCTCTCTCTTTCTCTCTGTCTCTCTCTTTTTCTCTCTCCCTCCCCCCCTCTCTCTCTCTCGCTCTCCTCTATCTCTCCCTCTCTCTCCTCCTCTCTCCTTCTCTCTCTATCTCCCTCTCTCTTCTGTTTTCTTTCCCACTCTCTTCTCTCTCTCTGTTTCTGTCTTTCATACTCCATTTCTTTTCTTTCTTTTAACCCTCTATTTTCTTTTATTCATTTATTCATTTCTTTTTTTTCTTTCTTTTTCCTTCTTTTCCACTTTCCTATCTCTCTTTTCCTTCTTCTGTCTGCCTTCCTTTCTTCCTTCCTTCCTTCCTTTCTATCTCAAATCTTCCATTGTCTCTTCTCTCCACTTATAGCTAGTTACTCTATTCAGCATACCAAGACAATATCATTATTCTCCCAGCATGGTGTAAAATCCTTACGCACCTCTCGCTCTCTGAATGTCTGTTTGTCTGCCTGTCTATCTCATTTACAAAACTGCATACACACGGGGGACTGGATGGAAAAAAAGCACAGGAGCGCTTATTCCACTATCCTCGAAATAAAAGAAGAAATCAAAGAAGAAGAAGAAGAAGAAGAAGAAGAAATATCTCAAAATCTGTTTCTATTTCTGTGTCTCTGTCTATATATCTCTCTGTTTCTGTCTCTGTCTGTCTGTCTCTGTCTGTCTGTCTGTCCGTCTGTCTCTCTCTCCCTACCTATCTCTCTCTCTCTGTGTCTCTCCCTATATATATCTCTCTCTCAAACACACAGAGTGTATCAAAAAGCAAAAACGATAAGTATGGGGAGGAGGAGGAGGAGGGGGAGATAGAGAGAGAGAGAGAGAGAGAGAGAGAGAGAGAGAGAGAGAGAGAGAGAGAATGAGAAACATATGCAGAGATATACAGAGAGAGAGAAAGAATGAGAGAGAGAATCAGAGATATACAGAGAGAGAGAGAGATACAGAGAGAGAGAGAGAACTCTGAACTCTGAAACTCTGAAATGATTTAATGTACATTGGCCCTGGACCACAATACATTTGTTGGGCTCAGGATGGAACAGTGAGTTCATTCATATCACTGGCAAAGCAAATGCACAAACAAATAATGATTTATGACTGATTAAAGAAGAAATACACACAAATATATATAGCGAACTCATACAAAAAGATGATGTCAATACAATTTATGATTGAATACAGAAGAAAATTACATGATTATAAACCTTAAATCAACCATAACCCAATCATAGAGAGAAGATGCTAAGAAAAATCATCCATATTGAGTATATCAAATTGTAGCAGTTTTTCAATAAAGTGTTTCAGAGAGAGAGTGAGAAACTCTCTCTGAAACTCTGAAATGATTTAATTGCACATTGGCCTTAGGCCACAATACAATATAGAAAAGAAAATAGGAAAATATCTTATTTAGCAGCACCTATCTATATTCTACAATCTTTGGTTACCTGAAAATCATATACATCTCATACCTACTACGGTACAAATTATAAGGATAGTTGTCAAATCACAGTTTACATTTCACATATACTGAAATGATTAGTCATAGACATTAGTATAAAAGGGGGAGATACAGAAAATCATGATCATGTTATGCCACGAATGAGAGAGGAGAGAGAGAGAGAGAGAGAGAGAGAGAGAGAGAGATACAGAGAGAGAGAGAGATACAGAGAGAGAGAGAGAGAGAGAGAGAGAGAGAGAGAGAGAGAGAGAGAGAGAGAGAGAATGAGATACAGAGAGATACAGAGACAGACAGAGACAGAGAGAGAGAGAAAGAAAGAGACAGAGAGACAGAGACAGACAGAGACAGAGGCAGAGAGAAAACAGTTTATTTTCAAGCCCTTTGTCTATTATTAGTCATCCATTTACTTCCATGTTCAACAGGAAAAAAAACAACACACGGGGAGGGGGCAGGAAAGAAGGAGGGAAAGGGTACAAGAGTACAGGGGGTGAGGTAAAGAGAGAGAGAGAGGAGAGAGAGAGAGAGAGAGAGAGAGAGAGAGAGAGAGAAGAGAGAGACAGAGGAGAGAGAGAGCAGAGAGAGAGAGAGAGAGAAGAGAGAGAGGACAGAGAGAGAGAGAGAGAGAGAGAGAGAGACAGAGAGACAGAGAGAGAGAGAGAAGAGAGACAGAGAGAAGAGAGAGAGAGAGAGAGAAGAGAGAGAGAGGAGAGAGAGGAGGACAGAGAAGAGGAGAGAGAGACAGAGAGGAGACACAGAGAGAGAGAGAGAGACAGAGAGAGAGAGAGAGAGAAAGAGGAGAGAGAGAGAGAGACAGAGAGACAGAGAGAGAGAGAGAGAGACAGAGAGAGAGAGGTAGAGAGAGACAGAGAGAGAGAGAGAGACAGAGAGACAGAGAGAGAGAGGTAGAGAGAGAGAGAGAGACAGAGAGACAGAGAGAGAGAGAGAGAGAGAGAGAGAGAGAGAGGAGAGAGAGAGAGAGAGAAAGAGAGAGAGAGAGGTAGAGAGAAGAGAGAGAGAGAGAGAGGAGAGGAGAGAGAGAGAGAGAGATGAGAGAAGAGGAGGAGGGGGAGAGAGAGGACACACACACACACACATACACACACACACACACAGATATGGAGAGAAAGAGGAGGAGGAGGGGATATATATAGAGAGGAGGGAAGAGAGAGTGAGAGGGAGAGAGAGGGAGGGAGAAAGGGAGGGAGAGAGGGAGGGAGGGACAGGTAGAGAGAGAGAGCGAGGGAGGTAGAGAGAGAGGAAGAAACAGAGAGAGAGAGAGAAAGACAGAGAGAGGGAGGGATGGACAGAGGGAGGGAGGGAGGGAGAGAAAGGGAGAGACAGAGAGAGAGTTAGAGTTTGAGTTCTGAGTTCTGAGAGAGAGAGAGAGAGAGTAGGAGAGAGAGAGAGAGAGAGAGAGAGAGAGAGAGAGAGAGAGAGAGAGAGAGAGAGAGAGAGAGAGAGAGGGGCGCGCTACAAAGTCTTTTTTCGATCAAAACAAAAAGCCTTAGAAAAGCCACAGAAGAGAAAGAGCAGCTTTCCTCCACAAAAGGTCAGGCTGAGTTAACTGAGTTAACTCCCCCCCCCCCCCAAAAAAAAAAAGGGGTGGGGGTGGGGGTGGGATAAGGTACCTACACACACACACACACACACACACACCACTACACGCGCACACACACACACACACAGTATACACTAGACTGCACTCCACTACACTATTATCACCTATAAGCACACTGTTTTAAAGAGTTGAACCCGTACACTTTGAAAACACTAAGGTTACTAAGGACAAGCGGAGTTCCCCAAATAGAAAACATCATCTTCTTCATCTTCTTCTTCACCGTCAGCATCTGGTAATGAGCACGCACACACACACAGAAAGGACCCAGCCTTGTGAGTCTATGATACAATGCCTACGTCAAAAGTTCCAACGCAAATACGTAAATTGTTGTGTTTCTCAAAGCGTAAAATCCTGCTTCTTTTGGTCATTGTATGTATGGGAGACGGGATAGATCAGCGGTCAGAGCGAGTAACTCGCTTTTCCCCCAGCCAAGGTTAAGCAGGGTCGAGCGAGGTTGCCAATTGGATGGGTGACCCGTTTGCGCGCTTTGGCTTCAGTACAGTTACCCCAGTTCACCCAGCTGTAAATGAGTACCTTGCCCTCTTTAGGGTCAGAGAAGGTTTAGCAGCGCGCGAGGGAGAGGAGATGGGCGCCGCCCTCAATATGCTATCCCCCTGGAGAAGCTGAGGTCTCTGAGATCTCGCTCCCCTACGACCACATAGAGTATGGGACACCTTTAGCGCCTTTAGGGACACAAAAGTCGCGGGCTTTTCAACAGCAGACCTGAGAAAGTGGGAAGATTGATCTGAAAGTATCTAGAAGTAAAACCAGACAAGGGTTGTGAAGATCCATCAAAACCAAGGGAAACCTGACCAGTGGCTATTTTTTAAATTTTATTCAGATGTGACTGGTAACCAGTGGAGTCTAACAAACAGTGGAGTGACATGACAATGGTTATTGATTATTTTGCCGCAGTTGCGTGCTATTATAATTTTATATATATATATAAAACTTTAAAATTTCATCTATCACAAACACAAATTTTTTAGCTGAAAACATGGAACTGTAAGCTTCCGGAAAAAAAGTAGACGTAGTCATAGCCGCACAAAGGAGAGCTGCTTTCAAACAAGGCAAATGCAAAGAAGAAAACAAGTTTTGTTTCACAGTTAAAGGAAAAAACCCAACACCCAGCCCACTTTTAAAGTAACTATGTTTGTTCTGACATAATCAAAAAAATATAAAAAATAGTAGTCAAGCCACCAGCATTCAAAAACACACACACACACAACACACAAACACCCCACCCACACCCCCCCCACACACACACACACAACACACACATACAAAACAAAAATTACTCCCCTAAACCCTCACACCCCCTACTCTCCCCACCCCCACCCCCCTGCCACACACAGCTATCACCCCGAAACCTTACACAACAAAGCACCTTTATCTTCCTAACACTAAACACAATAATTTTCGAAGCCAACTGCACAAAACAGCACATTCAGACACTAACATTCTTCCACACACACACAAGTCTCTTCACACACACAAAAAAAGGTCATTGGTTGTTGACGGAATGAAAATAATGGCATTCTTGCACCATAGAGGCCTACTCGTTTTTTCCCCATACCAGTGCTCATTATGTCTCAAGACCCTCTCTGGCAAAATGGGTTGCATGTCGACATATTTTCCCACACTCTCAGTGTTTCGAATACCATGACAATCCTTTTCTTTCGTTGTTGTTGTTGTTAGCATTCTTTCGACTAATGACAGAACTTTTTGTTGAAGGTTGTGGGGCCCCCCCCCCCTCTCCCCCTAGTTTTGTTCAAGAAGGGGTGTTGTTAGGTGTAAAATGTTTTAAACCTGCCGTGCATCTGCCCCAGGACAAGTTCTTCTGAATTCTGCATAACGTAATACGCTGGTCAAGCCTCGAGTGCATACTGGATACTTTCAAGTTTGTGCAACTTAAACAAATCCTAACATAAACTACTGAATCTTTAACGTTCCTATTTCATCTTCTGTGCACACACACCACACACACCCACCCACCCACCCACCCACACACACACACACACACCCACACACACACACACACACACACACACACACACACACACACACATATATATATATATATAAAATAATATAATAATAATAATAATAATAATAATGTATGGAACTTATATAGCGCTGAATCTTGTAAAGCAACAAATCAAAGCGCTCAGATTTAAAAAAAATTTCTATCTATCTATCTATCTATCTATCTCTATATATATCTATATATCTATCGAGGATAATGGAATAAGCACTCATATATACCCCCGAACAAGAACAAGGCTCTGGCAGGTCTGCACAGAAAGTTGACTTAAAAGATAGATCCCCCCCCCCCCCCCCCCCTCCAAAAAATAACAACAAACCCTCACCTTTATTCAACCATCCCACGCCAAAATCGGATTCCCTGGGCCTGACTTGTCAGGCGCTTAACGGCAGCGCAACACATTTTCACTCATATAACAGACACCAATGGCCTTGACTGAGTCGAACAAACTGCTACGAAAAGCAGAAGACCGCAGGGAGTGGAGGAAGCTGGTTGCAAAATCTTCAGTGGTGCCCCCACGGTCCAAGGGACTACGGGATCGGTGAGGTAGGGTGAGAGTCTGATCGTCCGACGACCAAAAAAAAGAAAACATTTAACCATGCATTACCGAGATTCGAACCCGTGACGGACAAAACAAAAAAACCCTCTAAAGATTGAAACTAAACTCGACGCTTTAAGAAACCACTCGGCCACCGCCGCTTCCAGCCATCAAACGTCACCAGGGGGACGGGATAGCCTAGTGGTTAGAACATTGCGCTGGCAATCTGACGACCCGGGTTCGATTCCCGTTCAAGGGGGATATTTCCCCCTGGAGTTAACATCAGTGCAGACTCCACTCTCCCCCAAAAGTCCTTCAGATGAGACTATAAACCGAGGCCCCCCGTGTGCGAACGCACGCAGAACATCTTGCGCACACGTTAAAATCCTGTTCTTGCTTTTCGTAAGAGTAGGCCATTGTGTGCCGGTGGGAACAGATGACGGAATTGACAAAGCCGCATACACACGGGGACTGGTTGTAAAAAAAAAAGCACATGACTGCTTATTCCATTATCCTCGATATAAAAAACAAAAAGTGATGCTGGATTGATTTCTGTTCTGGTACAAGAAGTCCACATCTAGCGAAAGTTGATCCCAGTGGGGGGTCGAATGGAAATGGTACCGCCACAGACTGATCTGATGGAATAATAGGAGGCGTCACAGTCGCTCGGTTTCTCTTTACTTACGTAGGCTATAGGGGGGGGGGGGGGGGGGGGGGGGGGGGGGGGGTGGGGTGTTTCTGATATCATACTAGTACATGCGTGCATAGGCAGTTAAGTAGTTTTTCAGGGTCATTGCAGTCAGTGTTTGTGTACTAAAAGACCAAGTTTGTTGTCATAGGTTCTCGATTATCTCATCTCTCTGTTTCTCTGTCTCTGTGGTGTCTGTGTGTATGTCTGTCTGTGTGTCTCTAATGTGTGTGTGCGTGTGTGTGTGTGTGTTTTGTGTGTGTGTGTTGTGTGTGTGTGTGTGTGTGTTGTGGGTTGATGGTGTGTGCGTGTGAGTGAGAGAGAGAGACAGAGAGACAGAGACAGACACACACATATACACTGACTCACACAAACCACCCACCCTCACACCCTTGGATATATATATATATAATATATTAT
>CM054140.1:19444495-19446995 GCA_028751875.1 Rapana venosa | reverse complement strand
GTTGAGGTCTCTGACGCCTAGCTCCCCTACGACCTTATAGGTTATGGGACACCTTTACCACCACCACTACTACTACTACTACTACTACTACTACTACTACTACTACTACTACTACTACTACTAAGACATTCAGAAAGAATAGGTTGGGCCTACTAGTTTAACCCCCACCCCACCCCAAAAGTCAGAGAGACTTAAAAGTTAAAGGTGCGCCCGATTCTTTTTTTCTTCTTTTCTTTCTTTCTTCTTTTTTGTTATCTTTTTGGAAAGGTCGATCTACGTCATACTCATTAACTTAAATAGAAAATCACTTTGTAGTGGTAATGGTGGTGGATTAAATTTTTTTTATATACATCTATAACTGGTTGGTTTAGGGTAATGGTGGTGGTGGTGGTGGTGGTGGTGGTGGGTGTGTGTGTGTGTGTGGTTGTGTGTGTGTGGTGTGTGTGTGTGTGTGTGTGTGTGTATGGTTGTGTGTGCGTGCGTGTGGTGTGTGTGTGTGTGTGTGTGTGTGTGTGTGTGGTGTTGGTTTGGGTGTGGGGGGTTTTGGTGGTGGTTTGTTGGGGTTTGGTGTTTGTGTGGGTGTGTGTGCGGCGCGCGGGGGGGTTTTGGTGTGTGTTTTGTGTGTGTGGGGGTTTGTGTGTCTTTTTTTTTGTTGTAAGGGCAGTAACTTTTGGATGGTGGGGGGGGGTTTTTGGTGGTTTGTGTTGCGTGCGGTTGTGCGTGTTGTATGTGCTTTGGGTTGTGGTGTTGTGTGTGTTTTGTGTGTGTGTGTGGCGGGGCGGGTGTTTTGTGCGTGTGGGTGGTGGGGCGGTGTTTGTTTGTGGGTGTGTGTTTCCCCCCCTGGGGGTTGGGGGTTTTGTCAATCATTTGGGCATTAATTTTTGGGAGGGTGTGTGTGTGTTTTATTGTTTGTCTTTTTGTGTTGTGTGTAGTGTTGTGTGTGTGTGTGTGGGGGGGTGTGTGTGGTGTGGGGGGTGGGGGGGGAGGAGAGAAAAAAGGGGAGGGGGGGAAGGGAGTGGAGAAGGGGAGGGGGGTGTGTGTGTGTGTGTGTTTTGTGTCCGGGTGTGTGTGTGTGTGTGTGTGTTGGGTGTGTATGTGGGGGGGGGGAGGGGGGGGTGTGTGTGTATGTGTGTGTGTTTGGTGTGTGGTTGGTTGTTTTGTTTTGCCCCTAAATTTTTCCCTTTCCGTTTTTTCTTTTAAATTTGGGTGTGTTTTTTAAAATGGGGTTTTTTACTCTACCCTTTTTTTTTGTTATAGCCATTTTTGTGTGTTTTTTGTTTTTTGGGGGGGGGGGGGTTGGGGGGGGGGGAATTGGGGGGTTTTTTTTTTGTGGGGGTGGGGGGGGGGGGTTGGGGGGGGGGGGGGGGGGTTGGGGGGATTTTGGGGGTTTTGTTGTTTTGGGGGGGGGGGGGGGGAGGGGGGGGGGGGGGAGGTGTTTTGTGGGGTGGGGTGGGGGGGGGTGGGGGGGGGGGGGGGGGGGGTGTTGTAGGTGGGTGTTTTGGGTGGAGGGAGGAAAAAAAAGGGGAAAAGGGGAAGAGAGAAAAAAAAAAAGGGGGGGAGAGAGGAGAGAGGAGAGGAGGAGGGGAGAGAGAGAGAAGAGGGGGAGAGAGAGGAAAAAAGAGAGAGGGGAGGGGAGGGAGAGAGGGGGAAGAGAGAGAGAAGAAGGGAAGAAGAGAAGAAAAAAAGAAGAGGGGGGAAGAAAAGTTTGTTGTATGTGTGTAGAGTGTGTAGTGGTTTATTTTGTGTGTTGTTGGGTAAGTTGGTGAAATGTGGTTTTGGTAGGTGTCTCTCCCCCCCCCCCCCTCTCTCACTCCCTCCCCCCCATCCCCCCAAAACCCACCACCACATACACGAAAACACAGAAACGGGAAAAAGGGTTTTGAAGACGGAAAGGCAGCCAATGGTTGAGAGAGAGAGAGAGAGGGGGGGGAAAGAGAGGGGGGAGGGGGAGGGGGAGAGAGGGGGGAGGGGGGGGAAAAAGAGAGAAAGAAGACAGAAAAGACAGCAGACAGACAAGAGAGACAGCAGACAGAAAGAAACGGAGGGAAAAAGGGAGAGAAAGCGAGGACAGACAACAGAGGACAAAATGAGAGGGGAAAAAAATAACACACCACACACACACCCCCAAAACACACACCCCACACACACACACACACACGCCGACCACACACAAGAAAAAAACAACAATCACAGACCCACCCCCCCCCCAACCCCCATACCCCCCCCACCCCCCCTCCCCCCTCACAAATACAGTGACCCCCCCCCCACCCTCCTCCCTCCTCCCCCACACTCCCCCCCCCCCCCCCACCACAAAAATGACGTCAACACCCCAAACACACACACACCTCTACCACACACACCACATATATATATATCTTTTAATATATATATATTTTATTTTTAAACACCCACCCACCCCACCTTTCCATCATCCCCCCTCCCCTCCACCCCCTCCCCCCTCACCTCCCTTCAGACCCGATCTGCAATTTTCTTCTCTCTC
>CM054140.1:19429495-19436995 GCA_028751875.1 Rapana venosa | reverse complement strand
GGTGTTTAGGACCACATGAGGATAAAAGCCCCCCCCCCAAAAAAATAAATATAGTACGTTAACGCTTACAGGATACCCTCACATCATCATCATCATCATCATCATCACAACCTATCTCTCTCTCCCCCTCTCTCTCTCCCTTCCTCCCCCCCCCCCCCCCCTCTGTCTCACCCCCTTCCTGCTCCTCTCTCTCCTCTCTCTCTCTCTCTTTCTCCCTCTCTCTCTCTCCCTTCCTCCCACCCCTCTGTCTCGCCCCCTACCTCTCTCTCTCTTCTCTCTCTCACTCTCTCTCCTCTCCTCTCTCTGTCTCCCCCCCCTCCTCCTCCTGTCTCAGGAAATTAATTTCCGAAGGCTTTGATCTTTCTCTCGTTTGGCTTTCCCCACCCAGCACTTGCCCTACCCTTCATGCTGTTTCTCCCCCGTTTCTTCTTATCAGCTACAAGTTTCTCAGGAGATGCTTGATTCTTGACTTCATTCCTTTCCCCACCTTCACTCCCCTCCCCACCCACCTCCCACCTCCCACCCGAAACCTATCCCTTCACGCGCGCACTCGCGTGTAGACACATACACACAGACACAGACACACGCACAAACATCCAAACTCGCATATACGCACACACACACACACACAGACATACACGCACGACGTACACACACAGAAACAGACAGACAGACACAGATACAGACAGACAGACACAGATACAGACAGACAGACACGCGGGATTTCATGTACACGTGCACATACACACACACACACAACACACACACACACAGATGCAGACTTACACAACACAGATACACACACTCACACACATACACACTCACTCACACACACATACAATACACACACACAAAACACACACTCACTCACACACACATACAGATACACACACACACAAACACACACTCACATACAAACACACAACATACAACAAAAACACACACACAAACACACACATACACACACTCACTCACACACACAACACACATACACACACATACAAACACAACTCACACACACACACCAGACACACCCCACCCACACACACACGCACACACACACACAACACGCACACACACATACACACACACACACACACACACACACACACACACACACACACACACACACACACACACACACACACACACCCTCTCAAATACCTTGATGAAGTGCCTGGCATAATTCAGAATGTGTTACAAAGGTGTGCCAGAATTAGGGATGAGCCAACGTGCGTGTGTGGTTGTGTGTGTGTGTATGTGTGTGTGTGCGTGTGTGTGTGTATGTGGTGTCTGTGTGTGTTGTGTGTGTGTGTGATGTTTGTGGTGTGTGTGAGTGAGTGTGTGTGAGTGTGTTGTGTGTGTGTGTGTGGTGTGTGTGTATGTGTGTGAGTGTGCGTGTGTATGTGTGTGGGTGTTTGTGTGTGTGTGTGTGTGTGTGTGAGTGTTTGTGTGTGTGAGTGTGTGTATGTGTGTGTAGAGTGTTTGTGTGTGTGTGTGAGTGTTTGTGTGAGTGTTTGTGTGTGTGTGTGTGTGTGAGTGTTTGTGTGTGTGTATGTTTGTGTTTGTGTGTGTGTGTGTGTTTTGTGTTGTGTGTGTGTGAGTGTGTATGTGTGTGTTTGTGTGTGAGTGTTTGTGTGTGTGTGTAAGTGTTTGTGTGTGTGTGTTGTGTGTGAGTGTTTGTGTGTGTGTGTGTGTGTGAGTGTGTGAGTGTGTGTGAGAGAGTGTGTGTGTGTGTATGTGTGTATATGTGTTATGTGTGGGTGTGTGTGTGAGTGTGTATGTGTGTGTGTGTATGTGTATGTGTGTGTGTGTGTGCGAGTATGTGTGTGTGGGTGATGCTTGTGCGTGTGTTTGTGGATGCTTGTGTGTGTATGTGATTGTGTGTGCATGTGTATCTGTGTGTGTTTGTGTTTGTGTGAGTGTATGTGTGTGTGTGTGTGTGTGTGGAGAGAGAGAGAGAGAGAGAGAGAGAGAGAGAGAGGAGAACAACACACACACACACACACACACACACACACACACACACACACACACACACACACACAACACACACACACACACACACAACACACACACAGACTCACAGAAAGACACAAACACAGACAAACGCAGACATGTAGGCAGAGAGGGCGTTCTTGTGTCTCCTCAGCCTGTCTGTATGTACACACGCGCAAGAGTGCACTTGTACTTTCAGCGGGACAAGGAGTGCAAAGTCATGATAGCGTTACAGTACACTTCACCTTGGAAGAGCCCCTCAGAAAAAAGTATAACAACTTCAAAAGATAACAAAAAAGAAAAAGAAAACTGACCCGATTTTAGACAAGCCGTATGCCGGAAAATCCACAACCTTTCATGGAAAATCCACAAACTTTCACGAAAAGCCCCAAACTTTCAGGGAAAATCCATAACCTTTCATGGAAGATCCGCAAACTTTCATGGAAGATAGGAAAATCCACAAACTTTCACGAAAAGCCCCAAACTTTCAGGGAAAATCCATAACCTTTCATGGAAGATCCGCAAACTTTCATGGAAGATACACAAACTTTCATAGAAAATCCACAAACCTGCATTCATGGAAAACCCACCATTTTCCCCATAGGAAATCCACAAACTCTCATGGAAAATCCCGAATCTTTCATGGACAATCCACAAATTTTCATGGACAATCCACAAACTTTCATTAAAAAGAACAACAAACCTACAAGGAACTGATTGACAAAAAAGAAAATGTATAAACAAATCGGCGTACTCTTCCCCAAGAAAAGAAGACTAGCGGAAAGTGTTCTGTCAGGGTCCATTTGTCTGTCTCTTCTTTCTGTCTTTGTGCATCAAACTGCAGGTGTGGTGGACTTCCTGGTCTTTCGTGTATGCACGTGCACACACACACACACACACAGACAGACACACACAGACACATAGACACACACACAGACACAGACACACACACAGACACACACAGACACATAAACACACACACCAAACACACACACATACACAGACATTATCATTATTAACGTTAATATTAATATCATGATCATCATTTCTATCATAATTATTAATTATTATTATCATTATCATCACCATCATCATTATTATTATTATTATCATTTCATTGTCATAATTACTTTAAAAAAATAAAGTTTTTTCTTCAACCATATCTATCTATCCATCTTATCTCTCTCTCTATGTATGTATGTATGTATGTATGTATGTATGTATGTATGTATGCATCTATCTATCTATCTATCTATCTATCTATCTATCTATCTATCTATCTATCTATCTATCTATCTCTCTCTCTCTCTCTCTCTCTCTCTCTAAGTATGTATGTACTCTCTCTCTCTCTCTCTCTCTCTCTCTCTCTCTCTCATCTCCCCCCTCTCTCTCTCTCTCTCTCTCTCCTCTCTCTCTCTCTCTCTCCTTCTCTCTCTATCTCTCTCTACAAATAAATGAAGCAACATGCATGGCGGTGTCTCCCATCGCTTTCTGAGGAATCGCTGGGGCTGGCTACACTGATGATCTTTACAGGAAGAATGTGGTGGGGAGGCGGTTGAACTTGGCACAGCCCATCCCTCTCCGGGATCCCAAATACGAAATAAAAATCCCCCCCCCCCCCCCCCCCAACCCAAAATCCCCATCACATGAAATTAAAAAAAAAATCAGTCATTGACCAACAATAACAAAGTTCGTTTATCAATCTCAAACAATACCCCCCAAAACCCCCCACAAACAAACCCAAAACAACCCACCCCAACAACAACCAAAAACAAAACAACAACAAAAAACACACACACACACACACACACACACACACACACACACACACACACACACACACACACACACACACACACACACACCACACAAACACAACAAAACCAAACCAACCAAAACAAAACAAAACCCCAAACAAAAACAAAATACCCCCCCCCCCCAATTCCCCCCTCCCCTCCCACCCAAACCAACCAACCAACCAACCAACCAACAACCCCCCAAAAAAAACAACAACAACAACAACAACCCAACAACAACAACAAACAACCCACACCAAAACCCACAAAAAAGAAAAAACACTGCTCATGTAAGGTTGCCACTAACGCTTGTTTATCCCTTCACATGTGAGACAAGGTGGATTCACTTGTTTGTTTGTTTGTTTGTTTGTTTAATTGTTTAATTGTTTGCTTGATTTGTTTGTTTGGCTTGTTTCGGTGTGTGGGTGTTTGTTTTGAAAAGCGTTAGTAAATTGGTTCCTTAATTATTGATGTGAACTTAAAATTTATTAAATTTTTTATATATTACTTTTTACACATTTTCGTTTGTCCACGTTTCTACTCTTCATGAACGTTTACTACCACGCTAATTTATTTATTTATTTATTGCTTTACTGATTTAAAAAAATCGATTTATGTATTGACATATGTATTTATTTATTGACTTATTTAATAAATTTATCTATTTATTCTTTTAATAATAATATAATAATAATAATAATAATGATAATAATAATAACAACGATAATAATAGTAATGTATGGAATTTATATAGCACTGAATCTTGTAAAGCATCAAATCAAAGCGCTCAGATGACATGATTAAAAAAAAAAAATTATTAAAAAAATTATTTATTTATTTATTATTTTATATCGAGGGTAATGGAATAAGCACTCATGTGCTTTTTTACATCCAGTCCCCGTGTGTATGCGGTTTTGTAAATTTTGTCATCTGTTCCCACTGGCATACAATGGCCTACTCTTTCGAAAAGCGGAACAGGATTTAACGTGTGTGCAAGATGTTCTGCGTGCGTTCGCACACGGGGCCTCGGTTTATAGTCTCATCCGAAGGACTTTCTAAGATAATGGAATCAGCACTCAACGTCCTTTTTTGTTTTTTTAACACCCAGTCCCCCCGTGTGTATGAACTTTTGTCATCCGTTCCCACAGGCACACAAAAGCCTACTCTTCCGAAAAAAGCGGGACAGATTTGAACGCGCGCGCAAGATGTTCTGCGTGCGTTCGCGTACGGGAACCTCGGTTTGATAATCTCATCCGAAGGTCGTATTAATTTATTTATTTTATTTATTTATTCTTTTATGTCGAGGATAATGGAATAAGCACTTATGTGCTTTTTTACATCCATTCCCCGTGTGCATGCGGATTTGTGAATTCTGTCATCTGTTCCCACCGGCACACAATGGCCTACTCTTCCGAAAAAAGCGGAACAGGATTTAACGTGAGCGCAAGATGTTCTGCATGCATTCGCACACGGGGCCTCGGTTTATAGTCTCAACCGAAGGACTCTTGGGTAGAGTGGAGTCTGCACTGATGTTAACACCAGGGGAAAATATCCCCCATGAACAGGAATCGAACCCGGGTCGTCAGATTGCGAGCGCAATGTTCTAACCACTAGGCTATCCCGTTCCTCCTTTCGTGATCTTAGTTCATTCCTTCCCACAAAAGACTAGGACCCAGACCACCCTTGTCAAGATTACGTGCGGCGGCGAAAGAAAGATGTATTTGTGAGAGAGGATTCGAACTGCAAACCCGAGATTTTCTTGCTTCTAAGACTGGGGTACCATGTACCTAGCAAGCCGAGCGATTCTACACTAAATAATAATAATAATAATAATAATAAATCAAAATAAAATAAAATAAAAATAAAATAAAATAATAATAATATAAATAATAATAATAAAAAAAAATAAATAATAAAAAAATAATAATAGTAATAAATGGAATTTATATAGCGCTATATCTTGCGAAAAAACCCAAATCAAAGCGCTTTCATTCATCCTAATCATTCACATGCAGCCAGTTACGATTAATAGTTTTTGGGTTTTTAAAAAAAAAAGACATCCATCCAGCCACCCTCTCTCTCTATATCAATGACGTATGTCTCCTTAATTCTCTGTCTCTGTCTGTCTGTCGCTACCTCTGTCTCTCTGTCTTTCTCTGTTTATGTCTCTCTTTCTGTCTCTGTCTGTCTCTCTTTCTCTGGTCTCTGTCTGTTTATGTCTGTCTGTCTCTCGTGTGTTTCTCCTGTCTCTGTCTCTCTCTTTCTCTCTCTCTCTCTGTTTCTCTCTGTCTGTCTGCCTCTCTCTCTCTCTTCTCTCTCTCGCATTCGCATTCTCTCTGTCTCTGTCAATCTCTGCCTGTTTCTCTCTGTCCTTTCTGTCTCTCTATCTCTCTCTGTCTCTTTCTCTCTGTCTCTGTCTCTCTGTCTCTCTCTCTCTCTCTCCTCTTTAATTGCTTGCTTTGGGGGGGGGGGGGGGGGGAGGGTTGTTGGGGGGGGAGCTGTTTTTGAAAAGGGTTATTTCCCCTTGTTTTTATTGCGAGACTGTATAAGTATTGGGTTATTATTATTAAGATGTATCCCTAACGGGCGGGGACTGGATGTAAAAAAGCACATGTGTGCTTATTCATTATCCTCGAAATAAAAGAATTTGTCATTGTCATTGTCATTGTCATTGTCTCTCTCTCTCTCCCCCCTCTCTCTTTCTCCCAAGTCCCAACTTCAACCCAGCCCACACCATATAAACATAATGATGATGATGATGTTTTCCTGTCTTGTCGACTAAGTGTGTTTCGTCTGCTGCAAAGGAGATAAGGAGCACGAAAAGACATCTCCACCATCACTACCACCATCGTCATTATCATCATCATTATTATCATTATCATCATCATCATCATTATCGGCAGCAGCATCAGCAGCCGCAGCAACGAGTCTGACGTACCATGCATGATACGAATCTAGGTTTTACGCTCTCTGTCTGTCTGTCTCTATCTCTGTCTGTCTGGATCTCTGTCTCTCTCTCTGTCTGTCTGTCTCTGTCTGTCTGTATCTCTCTTTATCGCTGTATTTCTGTCTCTGTCTTTTTCTGTCTGTCTCTCTCTCTCGGTATGTCTGTCTGTCTTTTTTTTCCTCTCTCTCTCTCTTTATCCCCCCTGTCTCTCTCTGTATCGCTGTATTTCTGTATCTGTCTGTCTGTCTGTCTCTCTCTATGCATATCTGTCTGTCTGTCTGTCTGTGACTCTGTATGTCTGTCTCTGACTCTGTCTGTCTGTCTGTCTCTCTCTGTACTGCTGTATTTCTGTATCTGACTGTCTGTCTCTCTCTATGCATATCTGTCTGTCTGTCTGTCTGTGACTCTGTATGTCTGTCTCTGACTCTGTCTGTCTGTGACTCTGTCTGTGACTCTGTCTGTGACTCTGCCTGTCTGTCTGTGACTCTGTCTGTCTGTCTATCTCTCTCTGTCTCTGACTGTCTGTTTCTGATCTTGTCTGTCTGTCTGTCTGTCTCTGTCACTCTCTATATCTGTCTGTCTGTCTCTGTCTGCCTGCCTGTCTGTTTCTCTCTGTCACTATATGTCTGTCTGTCTGTGTCTGTCCGTCTGTCTCTCTTTTGTATGCGTGTGTCTCTGTCTCTGTCTCTGTCTGTCTGTCTGTCTCTCTCTCTCTCTGTGTCTCTGTCTGTCTGTCTGTCTGTCTGTCTGTCTGTCGTC
>CM054140.1:19416995-19424495 GCA_028751875.1 Rapana venosa | reverse complement strand
GACAGACACCCACCAAAAAGAAACAAAGAAGACATCAACAAGAAGACAAAAAAGACAGACAGACACACATACAGACAGAGAAAAACAGACAGAGAAGACAAAGAAGACCAACAGAGAAGAAAAAAAACGACGACAAGAAACAAAGAAGACGACAACAGAGGAAAAAGAAGACATCAAGAGAGAAACAAAGAAGACAGTACACATACAGACAGAGAAGACAGACAACAGAAAAGACAAAGAAACAGCAGAGAAGACAAAAAAGACATCAAACAAAAAGCCCAAAAAGACAGACAGAAGAAAAGAAACAGACAGCAGAAAGACAAAGAAGACATCAAACAAAAAACAAAGAAGACAGATAACAACAGACAAGAAGACAAAGAAACAGACAGAGAAGACAAAAGACATCAAGAAGACAAAGAAGACAGATACACAACAGAAGGAAACACAGAAACAACAACAAAAAAGACAAAGAAGACAGACACACAGACAAAGAAAAAACAAACAAAAAAGAAACAACAAGGAAGACACAAAAGACAGACAGACAGCAGAAAACAGAAGACAGTAAAATTAAAATTCAAATTCAAATTAAAATTTAAAAAAGCTTTATTATCTAAAAAGACGAAAAATTTCCCGGGGGGTTACCGCCATACATAAAAACAATAAACATTTAAACATAGTATTTAAAAACACACACACACTGTCCAACATCAGCACGCACCCTCTGAGATAAAAAGCATCCACAAATCAGCAAAAATCCCGCCAGCCACAAACCCTTTAAAATTTCCCTTCATGGGATGATTAAAGTGTTTTTGACTTTGACTTTGACTTGACTTGAAACCCACCCCAACAAAAATCACTTTACTCATGTGCACGCAAGTAAACCCGTACGTCCGCACATCCACAGTCACTCGCGCACGCGCACGCACGCTCGCACATTGTAAACATTCGTACCCATGCTCACGCATTTTAATAATATAAGTCAAATTGTTAGAACATGTTGTATAAGACAAATATTAATTAAATGAATAACCATGTTCTTTTAAGATATTGAACAGTCTAAAATAATAACACGCGCACGTATTTAAAGAAAGAAAAAAAATCATTTGTATAACATGCATGATAAGGCAAATATCAGTGAAGTTAATACTCTATTCTATTAGAAACTGAACCTGAACTGAACTGAACACAGGTAAGGACAGGTAAGGACAGGAAAGGAAAGGATGGGAAGGGAAGGGACAGGGGAGAGCACTGCAGGGTGAGGGAGGCAGCAGGGACAACTATCGCCACACTGACCTTTCACAATGTCGCCACCAAACCCCCAGACCACACAATTACTGGGAGGAGAAGGGGAGAGGGAGAGAGAGAGGTGCGTGTGTGTGTGTGTGTGTGTGTGTGTGTGTGTGTGTGTGTAGTATGTGTGTGCGTGTGTGTGTGTGTGGTATGTGTGTGTGTGTGTGCGTGAGTGTGTGTGTGCGTGTGTCAAAGTCAAAGTCAAACTTTTATTTTCAGATGGTACATTTGAATAAGCAGTGCATTTGCTTTTTTTTCATTGTGTGTGTGTGTGTGTGTGCGTGGTGTGTGTGCCGCGCGCGCGCGCGTGTGTGTGTGTGTGTGTGTGTGTGTGGTGTTTCTGTTTCTCTGTCTCTGTCTGTTTGTCTGGTCTTCTGGCCTGGCTGGCTCTCCTCCATACACACACATACGCGCGCATGCACGCGCACACACACATATACACACACGCATGAACCCTCCCTCCTTCCCCCTTCCAAAAAACCCCCTACATCAAACACATATACACACACTTCTCTCTCTCTGTCTCTCTCTCTTTCCCCTCGCTTCCTTCTTCCTTCCCCCCCTCTCTCTCTCTCTCTCTCCTCTCTCCTCTCTCTCTCCTCCTTCCTCTCTCTCTCCCCCCTCTCTCTCCGCTTCCTCTCTCTCTCTTCCTCCCTCTCTCTTCCTCCCTCTTTCTCTCTCTTCCTCCCTCTCTCTCTCTTCCTCTCTCTCTCTCTCTCTCTCTCTCTCTCTCCTCCTCTCTCTCTCTCTCTCCGTTCCTCCCCCCTCCCCCCCTCTCTCTCCCCCCTCTCTCCACCTCTCTCTATCCACACATACAAAATTAATCCTCGTGGCAAAATCACCAAATGACAATCACCTTTTGCTGCTAATACCCTAAAATCAATAAAGAAAGAAAGAAAGAAAGAAAGAGAGAGAGAGAGAAGAGAGAGAGAGAGAGAGAGAGAGAGAGATCAGAGAAGAGAGCAGTGACAGACGGACAGACAGAGAGAGAGACAGAGACAGAGAGATATCATGTTCTTTTATTTCACGATAAGTGAATGAATAAACACCCATGTCTTTTTCACACCAGTCACTCTGAAAGAGAGAGAGAGAGAGAGAGAGAGACAGACAGACAGACAAGACAGCAGACAACAGACAGACAGTACAGACCCACAGAGACAGAGACAGACAGGACAAAAAGATAAAGTGACAGACAGTAACAGAGAGAGAGAGAGAGAGAGAGAGAGAGAGAGAGAGAGAAGAGACAACAGACAGACCAGACAGACAGACAGACAGAGAGTCAGAGGGGCAGAGAGATACAGTCAGAGACAGAGACAGTAACAGAGAGAGACAGTAACAGAGAGAGAGACAGAGAAACAGAGAAGACACAGACAGTGTCCCACTTTCATCATGCCAACCCTAACCTAACCTAACCTGGCAACCACCTTCTTTCCCATTTAAGGACCGTTGCACCGTTAACGACTCCACAGAGATCATCACTCTTAGCAATTTCGAAAATCCGCCGAAAATCCGATCTCCACATCAGAAAACTTGAATTTTTTTGTTTTTTTTTGTGTTGGAATATATGTTTTTCCTTTCCCTGATCCGGATTTTACGCTAAAAACCCAGGAGACGCCTCGACGCCATTTTGGTTGACGTCATTCACTTAGAGAGAAAGAAAGAGAGAGAGACAAGAGAGAGAGAGAGAGAGAGAGAGAGAGAGAGAGAGAGAGAGAGAGAGAGAACGGAAAGAGAGCGAGAGAGAGGGAGAAGAAGAGAGGAGAGGAGGAGAGAGAGAGAACGAAAGAAGAGAGAGAGAGAGAGATAAAGAAGAGATAGAGAGAGAGAGAGAGAGAGAGAGGAGAGAGGGGGGGGGGGGGGGGGAGGGGGGGGGGGTGGGGGGGAGAGCGAGAGAGATAGAACTTTTTTGTTTCAGAGGGGAGTAGTTGAATCAATTCGTCCTAAGCTTTGTTTGTTTGTTGGTTTTGTTTTGGTTGTGCGCGTGTGTGTGCGTGCGTGTGTGGTTTGTGTGTGTTTTGCGTGTGTGTGCGTGTGCGGTGCGTGTGTGTGGTGGAATAAAGAGGCTAGATTCAAAATTCATTTACGTCCTTTTCCACAAGTTGTGATGTTAAAGACGGAGTCTAGATGTGTTGTGTGGTGTGGAGTGTGTGTGTGGTGTGTGTGTGTGTGTTGGCGTGCGTGTGTGTGTGTGTTGCGTCGTGCGTGGCGTGTGTGCGTGTGTGTGTGTGCGTACGTGCGTGCGTGTATGCGTACATGTGTGCGTGCATGCATGCGTGCGCGCGTGAGTGCGTGCGTGTGTTAAAAAGGAATTTTTTCTGAAAACTATGTTTTCGTCTGGCTAAAAAAACAAGTAGGTCTATTGCAACTTGGAAGAACATTGAACTTCGATTTGGTGTGTCATAACTTTTTTTGTTTTGTGGGGGGGGGGGGGGGGGGGGGGGGGGGGGGGGGGGGGGGGGGGGGGGGTTGTTTTTAGTTCTCTCTCTCTCTCTCTCCTCTCATCTCTGCTCATCCTCTCTCTCTCTCTCTCCATCTCTCTCTCTCTCTCTCTCTATCCGGATGAAAAAAAAGTATGCTCATGCTTGTTCTGTTACCCTCGAAAAATAAAGATTTCGTTCTTTCATTTCTCTCTCGATTTGCTCTCTCTCGCTCTCTCTCTCTCTCTTCTCTCTCTCTCTCTCTCTCTCTCTCTCTCTCTCTCTTCTCTCAACGCCCATTTTGTTCTCTGTCACTGTCTCTGTCCTCTGACTCTCCTCTCTCGCCTCTCTGTCCTCCCAGTGTGTTGTCTCTGCTGTCTGTCTCGATTTTGTTTTCATGTTCTATGTTTCTTTCGTTATTCATTGGTCCTGTTTAAAAACAACAACAGATATAAGAATTTGTTCTGACGAAGACCATAAGTAACAACAACGATCACTGAACTTGAACGCGAGCGCAGACACACTCACACACACACATACACACACACGCGCTGCGCGCGCACACACACACTAATGAATCTATTAGAATTGTTGACAAAACACTTCATGATTTAGATGCCTTGCAAAAGCACCCCCCCCCAAAAAAAAAAAAACCCACAACAAATATCCCCCAACCACCTAAAAAAAAAACCACCTTCACAAAATAAGGGCCTATTTGGGTTACTTTGAATTTGAAAGATTAGTCGAAAAACACAAGATTTATTTTTGTAGTTTTCAACACCATCCCCCCCCCCTTCCCCCACGCACGCCACACACATACACACCACGTACACACTACACACACACACACACACACACACAAACACACACACCACACACACACACACACACACTTGGTTATGGTAAAAATAGTTAGTTAATATTTGGATCAAGTTTTAGATCTTAGATAGATGGAATTGAACGAAAAAAAAAGCAAATGTATTGCTTATCAATGTACCAGCAGGGAAATAAAAATTCGACTTGACTTGACTTGACTTGACTCCACACATACACCACACCTAAACCCGCCCCTCCCTCCCACCCCCCCCCCCCCTCCACAGCAAACAAAACCAACAACTCATTGAAAACACAAAAGACTGCAAACAGAACAGAACTGTAACAAATGTTGAAAAACGGTCGGCGGTCCTATTTTGCCGTTAGCTCAATTTGGCCAGGAGAAGAAGAAAGAAGACGACCAAAAAAACCAAAAACGAAAATGCAACAGATTTGCAGCCGAGATTCTGAAGAGATCATTATAATTATCTTTGCACTACTAAAATAAGTATAACCTATCATTTTTCTTCTCTGTGTTTGTCGTCTGTGTCTCTGTCTCTCTCTCTCCTTGTCTGCCTCTCTCTCTCGCTCTCACACACACACAAACACACACGGCTTCATGTACATACGCACGCACAGCACTGCACACACACACACACACACGCACGCAACACGCTCAAGCATGTATCACGCACACACGCCACGCTCAAGCATGTATGCACGCACACTACGCACTCACATACACGCACACATACACACAAACGCGCGCTGCGCACGCACACACACACATAAAAAGTACAATACACACGACGCACGCGGCGCAAACACACACACTCACACACACTCAACACACTCACACACTCTCACATACACTCACACACATACACACTAACCTCACTTAACTAACTATGCCCTCTACCTCCATCAAAAACAAATCCATAAAACCACAAAACCACAACCCCCTCCCCCTCCATTCCATACCTCCCTCTCCCCCCGCCCCCCCCCGGCCCCCCAGTCCCCCCGCCGCATCAAAAACCACAGCAATTTGTAAGAACATAATTCTTCTCCAAAAATGGAAACAGTAGCACACCACACACACAACACACACACAACACACACGCTTTGTATTCTTTCTTAGATAGATGCTTGATGAAAAAAAAGCAAAATGCACTGCTATCAATGTACCATCTGAAAATAAAAGTTTTGACTTTGCTTGACTTTGACACACACACACACACACACTACAAACACACACACATACACACACACAACACACACGCACTCACACACACAAACCTACACACACACATACACACACACACACACACGCACACACACACACACAAACACTACACACACATGGCACACACACAAACACACACAAATACACACATGACGCACACACACAAACCTACCCACAACAAAAACACAACGCACAACAACACCACACAAAAAAAAAATACAAACACAAACACACGCACACAACAACACACACAAATTACAAACACCGCACACCCACAACGACCCCCCCCCCCCCCCCCCCCCCCCCCCAATCCTCTCACAATTGTTTCCTAGATTACCCATACCTTAAAACCCGTTCCGCTATTCGGAAGAGTAGGCCATTGTGTGCCAATGGGACGGATGACAAAATTTACAAAACTACATACACACGGAGACTGGATGTAAAAAAGCACATCATGAATGCCACTATATTCCACTATCCTCGATATAAAAATAAATACCATCTGGAAATAAAAGTTTGATTTGACTCCGACTTGATGCACAACACAGAACACAGACACACACACACACACACACACACACACATAATATATATATATATATATATATATATATACTATATATTATATATATATATATATATTATATATATATAAAAATACACACATACACACACCATCACAAACACATACAGACCACACAAACACTACACAAGGACACAAACCTACACACACATCTACACACATCACCCAACAAACACACACACAGACACACGACACACATCAAAAAAACTCTACACACACACACACACACACACGACAACACACACACGACACACACACACACACACACACAACACACACACACACACCCACACACACACACACAAACACACACACTCACACACACACCACACTACACACACACACACACAGACAGACACCCTACACACACACACACACACACACACACACACACACACACATACACACACACACACACACACACACACACACCACACACACACACACACACACACACACACACATTCACACACAGAGAAAACTCTGGCACATCAAAGAAAACCACAACTCGACAGGATATCTGGCACTGCACATCATCAATTCAGAAACGCCATACCTGGCACACATGCACTAGCTAAAAAAGCCTTAAAAGCTAGGACTCAGCAGTCGGCCCCGTAACTGATTTAGACCACGGCATCCCAGGTTCAATTCTTCTTTACCCCCTTCCCCCTTCTCCCCCCCCTCTCCCCTCCTCCAGGCACTCAGTCTGTCTGACCTGTGTGTATGTTTGTCTCTTTCCTCTCCCCCCCCCCCCCCCCCCCCCCCCCCGTGACTGTCCTGTCGTCGTGTCTAGCTATCTCTCATCCCTCTCTCTGCTGTCTGTTTGTCATGTCCTGTCTGTCCGTCTCTCTTCTCTCTCTCCCTCTCTCCCTCTCTGTCTTCTGTCTGTCCAGTCTCCTCTTTCTCCTCTCCCCGTGTCCTGTCTGTCTGTCTGTCTTCTCTCTCTCTGTCCGTCTCTCTTTCTCTCTTTTCCCCCGTGTCCTGTCTGTCTGTCTGTCTTTCTCCTCTTTCCTCTCTGTGGCAGAAAAATAGATTGTTGTGTTGTGTGTGTGTGGTGTGTGTGTGTGTGTGTGTTGGTGTGTGTGTTTTGGGTTTTTGTTGCGGGGGCCTTTGGCGGCGTTCTTTTTGGGTTTTTTGGTTGTTTTGTGGGGAGG
>CM054140.1:19399495-19411995 GCA_028751875.1 Rapana venosa | reverse complement strand
GTCTAAAAAATTTGTGTTCATATATTGATGTGTGTGCGCGCGCGCGTGTGTGATCTTCAGTTTAACGTCTATTCACATTAAGTGATTTTAGAGCGTGTGTAAGTGCGCGCGTGCGTGCGTGCACGCGTTAAAAAAAAAAAATTGATGTCTTTTTTCCCAAACAATGATTTTTACAACATTGTATTCCTTCATTGTGTGTGTGTGTGTGTGTGTGTGGGGTGGCGTGCGCGCGTACGCGTGCGTGTGTGTGCGCGGGCCTGGGTTTGTGTGTGTGTTTGTGTGCGCGCGTGTGTGTGTGTGTGGTGTGTAGTTGTGTGTGTGTGTGTGGTGTGTGTGTGTGTGTGTGTGTGTGTGTTTTTGATGTGTGTGTGTGTGAGTGTGTGTGATAAGGTTTTTTTTTTAAGCTATCTTGGAATGTTTATAACAATCTGAAAATGTATTTTTCTTGTGTCTTGTGAAGATAAAATTATAGGTATCAATGTGCACTGAAGTCAGTATTGTGATTGCGCAATTGCCCTTCATGTGGGATGGATTAAGTATAAGTTTTTTGACTTGACTTGACTTGACTTGACGTGACTTTGACTTGTTTGTTCTTGAAGAGGTTGTGACTTTTGACACAGAACTGTCTTGGCCTTTGGTTTGCAAACACCGTTTGCTGTTTGACATGTGTGTTTTATTTATTGTTTTATTTTATTTTTTTATTTATTTATTTTTTCTTTTATTTATATCGAGGTTAATGGAATAAGCACTCATGTGCTTTTTTACATCCAGTCCGTTGTGTATTGCGGTTTTTGTAAAATTCTGTCATCCGTTCCCACCGGCACACAATGGCCTACTCTTACGAAAGCGGAAAAGGATTTAACGTACGGTGCGCAAGATGTTTGCGTGCGTTCGCACACGGGGCCTCGGTTTATAGTCTCATCCGAAGGACTTTTGGGGAGAGTGAGTCGGCACTGATGTTAACTCCTGAGGGAAAATATCCCCTTGAACGGGAATCCGAACCCGGGTCGTCAGATTGCGAGCGCAATGCATGTTCTAACCACTAGGCTATCACCCCCTGTGTGAATTATTTTGTCCGTTTAAAGGGCAGCAAATAATCGCGCACCCCCCCCCTCCCCAACCTACATGATAAGTCACATTATTGATTGTTATTCTCAGTAGATCTAGTCGCTTAAAAAGGTATTGTATTAGTTGGACTAAATCGCTTTACACTCAAAACATGCTCCCGCATGTCTTTACAAAGTTGAAAAGATTTTAACAAAAAACCAATAAACAACAAAACCCCCCCTCCCAACATAAAAACTGCTGCAATATCAGTGTCAAAAAATGTAACGTTACCCTTAATTAACAAACAAACAAAAAAAAAAAACCCGAAAGTAACGAAAAAATGAACAAAAAAAAAGCCAGAAAGCTAAACTTTTAAAAACTACACTATATTTTTTGGTATAATTACAGTGTGTGTGTGTGTGTGTGTGTGGTGTGTGTGTGTGTGTCAGAGAGCGGAGAGACGAGAGTGAGACGAGATGAGAGATGAGAGAGAGAGATTGGAGATGTGAGAGAGATAGTGTGATGCGAAGAGAGAGAGAGAGTAGAGACAGACAGACAGACAGAGAGATGACGAGAGAGAGAGAGTGAGAGAGAGAGAGAGACAGACAGACAGACAGACAGACAGACAGACAGACAGACAGAGTACGCGAAAAATGTATCTTCCGTTCCAATCGTATTAAACACTTATTTTCTTTGCGGGGAAAAAAACAACCCCAACAACCCGAATAGATTCTTTTAGATTACACACATAACACATCACACAGCGAAACAATTCTTTCCATTCTTCTTCTTCGTCATTTTTCCCTATTGCTTCTTTCTGTGTAAATACAGAACTAATGACATTTTCCGTTACGTTTTAATGAGAAATTCCAAAGCATTAACTTTTTACTCGGAAAATTATGCTCACTTTATATCGTGCTGATGTGTGTGTGTGTGTGTGGGTGTGTGTGGGTGTGTGTGTGTGTGTGTGTGTGTGTAAAAGGGGAAATAAAAAAAAGGGGGAGGAGGGGGGGTTTTGAAGAAAAAAAAACAAAAAAAAACCCCCAAAAAAAAACCCGGTCGCAATAATGTAAATCTTGTAACGTATTAACTTAAAAACCAAAAAAAAAAACCCAAAACAAAATAAACCAAACAAAACTTTAAACACAAAAAATTTTTCCTTTTATTTTTCCATTTTTTTGTTTTTTGTGTTGGATTGTTTTCCGAAGAAGAGAAAAAAAGGATAATTTAGGGAAAAAGCCAAAATCGGCGATGAGTGGGGGGGGGGGGGGGGGTTTGGGGCGGTCTGAGGAAGAAAAGGGAAGAAGAGGGAGTTAGGAGGTTTAAGTTCATGATAAAAATTTTTGGGGAAAAAAAAAAAGGAGAGAGAAAATAAATACAAACAATACAATGAAAAACATTCTTATATTTTCCCTTTTTTTTCCACTTTTCCTTGGAATCACTTAATAATTTCCTTACTTTTTTTAAACCCAAAATTTTTCCCGGGAAAAATACTTTTATACGGCCCCCCAAAATTTTTTTTTTTTTCCCCCCCCCCGGGGGGGCCCCCCCCCCAAAACGGGGGGGGGAAAAAAAAAAGGGGAAAACGACATGCAAGACCCCCCCTCTAAAACCCCCCCCCT
Organism: Rapana venosa; assembly: GCA_028751875.1. NCBI lineage: Eukaryota > Metazoa > Mollusca > Gastropoda > Neogastropoda > Muricidae > Rapana > Rapana venosa. The sequence goes on along the minus strand of CM054140.1, from coordinate 19,409,326 downwards.
TTTTCCCCCCCCCCCCCCGACCCCCCCCCCCCCAAAAACCCCCCCCCCCCAACCCCCCCCCCAAACAAGAAATAAAAAATCCAAAAAACCCCCCCCCCCCCCCAAGAAGAATAAAAGAAAACAAAAAAAAGGTAAGAGAGAGGAGAGAGGAAAAGGAAAAGGAGAGAAAAGAAAAGAGGGGAAAGAGAGGAGAGAGAGAGAGAGAGAGAAAGAAGAGAGAGAGGAGAGAGAAAAAGAATGAAAAAACGAGGAAATGAAAAGACAAATTCTTTTTTTCAAAAATTCCCCCACTTGGTTTTTTAATTAGTGGAGGGATTTAAATAGAGAAAAGAGAGAGAGAGAGAGGAGAGGAGAGAGGAGAGAGAGAGAGAGAGAGAGAGGGTGTGTGTGTGTGTGTGGTTTTACTCACGCAAATCTCCTCTCTCTCTTTCTCTCTCTCTCTCTCTCTCTCTCTCTCTCTCTCTCTCTCACACACACAAACACACAATCCCACACACCCCCACACCCCACCACACCAACCCACCCCACCCTCACTCACACAACACCACACCACACACAAACACACACACACACACACAACAAAACACAATATATACACCGCTTATACACCGCTTAGGGCAATCATGATTTGGCCCTATTTTTAAACAGCGCGGATGGTTACAGGCGTAAGATGACGCCATGCCACTCACTAATACCGTGACGGCCCCCCCCGGCGTCACTTCCGCCCACGGACGTTTGACCAATCACCTGTCAGAATGCCCCTGCCTGTCGCCATGATTGACGTGCAGGTCAATTTCCAAAGTGTTGTTAAATGTTACAAATGAGAAGTTTTTTGGTTGGGTTTTTTTTTTTTTGGCGTGGGGAAAGGGGGGGGGGGGGGCTCTTGGAACTTAAAAAAAAAAAGAGAGAAAAAAAAGGTGTGTGTGTTGTGTGTGGGGGGGGGGGGGGGGGGGGGGGGGATGGTGGGGGGTGAGGGGGGGGGGGGGGGGGAAAGGTTTTTATATCTAAAATAATAATTTTATATATATATAAATATTTATAAAATGAGACAAAGAGTGAGGAAAAACAAATGCAGGTTAACCCGTTACAACTTCATTCTCATCATAAAACTAATTGTTGTTAAAGATTCGGAAAAAAAAAAAAAAATAATAAACGAGTCACTACAGGATAAAACTTTGAAGGCAGCATTAGGGAATATATATATATATATATATATATATATATATCTTTTATATATCTTACACACACTACAACAACAACAACAACAACAACAACAACTACTACTACTACTACTACTACTACTACTACTACTACTATATATACTCTACATACACGCCGGGAGGGACAAAATTGAAACGCCTACTCCATTCATTATAACAATTTGACACCTTGACACATTTGGCACATGAATATTCACTTCTCTCCCCTTATTCGCGAATATTTGTCGCCCCTGTGTTGCACTCCCCATAGCATATAAGACCCCCCCCAAAAAAAAAACCAACCCAACAAAAAACAAAAACAAAAAAACCCAACAACAACAACCAAAAACCCCCCCCAAAATCAACCCCCCCCCCCCCCCCCTCCCCCAAACAAAAATCCGAACATAATGATAAATTCGCTTACAAACTAACAAACAAAACCGTAAAGAACATAAATAAACAATCTCCTTTCTATCAACAAACAACACCCCCCAAAAAACAACAACAATAACAAACAAACAAACAACAACAAAAAAGCCACTCCACCCCGCCCCCCACCTTCCCCAAAAGCCAAAGAAAAAATTTACCACGCCCATTCTAATAAGTTAATAATGTATTAACATTTTGGGGGATGGATTTTTGTTTCATGATTTATTTTTTTGGAGGCCAAGTGTAGTAGCGCCAATTTGGTTTGTTTATTCTTTGATGTTGTTGTTGTTGTTATTATTTTAGGTCATTTTTTGTTATTGTTTCTTTTTTTTAATATAAAACTTGTATGTTGTAGAGGTTTGCTTGTTATTAAAAGTGGCACACAGTTTCTCATGCGCGCTCACGCACGCACCATACACGTACGCGCGTAGGAACACACACCATCTCATTCATCCTCTAACCCCCCCCCCCCCCCCCCACCCCCTCCCCCTTCGTCCGTCTCCTCCTCCTCTCTCGCCTCTCTCTCTCTCTTCTCCGTCTTTCTCTCTCCTGTTTATCTAGATAAGGAACAAATGAGATGTGATGCACCCTGAGCGCGCGAGCATGCATGCGTGCGTGCGTGCGTGTGTGTGTGTTGTTGTTGTTGTACTTCAATTTAAAGTCAATCCACACTTGCTGAATCAGACTGAAAAATACCAACTGTGTGTGTGTGTGTGTGTGTGTGTGTGTGTGCGTGCGTGCGTGCGTGCGCGCGCGCTGCGTGTGTGTGTGTGTGTGTGTGTGTGTTGTGTGTGTGTGCGTTGCGTGTAGGCGAGTGTGGATGTATGCGTGTATTTAACTACGTAGGCAAGAAACATGACTTAAGCACGTGACAGGAAGTCACGTGGTTTCTGAAATGACGTTTTATCCTTTCACACACCTGCACGTCCTCTTTGCGCTTGTGTGTGAGTGTGTGTGTGTGTATGTGTAGTGCGTGCATACGTGCGTGCCTTTGTGTGTGTTGTTGTAGTGCGTTGTGTGTTGTGCGGGTGTGTGCGTGCCTTGTGTGTGCGTGCCTGTGTGTGCGTGCCTGTGTGTGTGTATGTGTGTGTGTTGTGTGTGTGTGTGTGTGTGTGTGTGTGTGTGTGTGTGTGTGTGTGTGTGTTGAAGAGAGAGAGAGGAGAGAGAGAGAGAGAGAGAGAGGAGAGAATCAGTAGATGAGTATGAAATCGACACAGCTGTGACAAACCATCGCCTTTTGTTAAGTTTTTGCAAGATCAAATATACTCTAAGAGGATTGGTTTTCTTTCTTTTTTCTTTCTTTTTCCCCCCGTTCTTTTTGCATCTGCTTGCTCAAGTTACCCCCCCCCCCTCCCTCTCTCTCTCTATATCCTCTCTCTATTCTCTCTCTCTCTTTCTCACGCACACCAAACACAACCAACACACACCACACACACACACACACACACACACACACACACCACACTCACACACTCGCTGCGCGCGCGCACACACACACGCTCTCTCTCTCACTCACTCACTCTCTCTCTTTCCCCCTCTTTCTCTCTCTATCTCTGACTGTATGTCTGTCTGTCTCTCCCTCTCTGAGAGAGAGATAGAGAAAGAAAGAAAGAAAGAGAGAGAGAGAGAGAGAGAGAGAGAGAGAGAGAGAGAGAGGAGAGAGGAGAGAGAGAGAGAGAGAGGAGAGAGAGAGAGAGAGAGGAGAGAAGGGAAGAGAGGAGAAAACAGACAGAAGACAGACAGATAGATAGACAGAAACACAGACAGATACAGAGATGGACACACAGATAGACACATACATACATACATATATACAGACAGACAGACAGACAGACAGACAGACAGGCACAGACAGACAGACAGACAGATGGACAGGGAAAGCAACTTGATACTACAAGCCCTTAAGCATCAGTCTTGCATTGACGTCTTCCGAATTTCCGTTACAAGCGAGACTTTTGTTTCTTTGATCAGCGTAAAACCCATTCATTTAATCAATCATCAAAGGTTGGGACCGTAGCGATGATAAACAGGATGAGAGTGATAGTGGTGGTGGTGGTGGTGATGGTGGTGGTAGTGGTGGTGGTGGTGATGGTGGTGGTAGTGGTGGTGGTGGTGATGGTGGTGGTAGTGGTGGGGTGGTGATGGTGGTGGTAGTGGTGGTGGTGATGATGGTAATGGTGGTGGTGGTGTGATGGTGGTGGTGGTAGTGATGGTGGTAGTGATGGTGGTAGTGGTGGTGGTGGTGATGGTGTGGTGTGTGGTGTGGTGTGGTGATGGTGGTGGTGGTGATGTGGAGGTGGTGGTTGTTGATGGTGGTAGTTGTGGTGGTGGTGTAGGTCGTGATGTGGTGGGGTGGTGGTGGTGATGGTAGTGGTGGTGGTGTTACTGTTGTTGTTGTTGTTGCTGTGCTGCTGCTGGTGCTGGTGGTGTTGTTATGTAGTAATGTTGCTGTTGTTGTTGCTGGTGGTGGTGTTGTTGTTGGTGTTAGTGGTGGTGATGGTAGTGTTGTTGGTAGGTTGTTGTAGGGTGTTGTTGTTTGTTGGTGGTGGTGGTGATGGTAGTGTTGTGGTGGTTGTTGTTGATGGTGGTAGTGGTGGTGTAGTATCAATGAAGTTACTGGTAGTGGTAGGTGAGTGGTGGTTGTTCTTTCGCTTTCTTTTCTTTCTAGAATAACGGAACAAGAGCTCTTGTGCTTTTTTTTTGTTTACATCCAGTCCCCCGTGTGTATGCATGCGGTTTTGTAAATTTTATCATCCATTCCAACCGGCACACAATGGCATACTCTTCCGAAAAGCGGAGCAGGATACAACGTATGAGCAAGATGTTCTGCGTGCGTTCGCACACGGGGACCTCGGTTTATAGTCTCATCCGAAGGACTTTTGGGGAGAGTGGAGTCTGCACTGATGATGTTAACTCCAGGGGGAAAAAAATATCCTCTTGAACGGGAATCGAACCCGGGTCGTCAGATTGCGAGCGCATTGTTCTAATCCACTAGGCTATCCCGTCCCGTGATGATTGTTGGTGTGGTAGGGGTACTTGGGTGGTGGTGGTGGTGGTGGTGATAGTACGTAAATGGTAGGGGTGGGAAGTAGGGTTGGGGGGTGAGTGGAGGGGGGGGGGGGGGAAGGTGAGGTGAGAGAGTTCTGCAAGATAACTTGATTCCAGAAAAAACAACAAACACCCCCCACCCTCAAAAAAAGAAAAAAGAAAGAAAGAAGACAACTTGCTTAGTAAATGACTATGAAGAAACTGACACGAACACGTGACAAGCGAGGCCGTGCTGTATTTTCTTCGCCCCCCACCTCCCCCCCCCCCCCCCCCATCCCCCCCCCCCCCCCCCCCCCCCCCCCCCCCCCCCCCCCCCCTACATTTTCCACGGACCCTCAAGGTGACAGGATGGATATATCTTTGCTTCGTGTGCACACGTGCATGGCCCGTCGTGTATGTATGTATGTATGTATTAGTTAGTGTGTGTGTGTTGTGTGGTGTGGTGTGGGTGGGGGTGGGTGGAGGTTAGGGGGTAGGGTGTGGTGTGGGTGTGGTGTGGGGGTGAGGTGTGGGGGTGGGGGTTGTGGATAGTGTGTGGTGGTGTGATGTGTGTGTGTGGGTGTGGGTGTGGGGGTGGAGGGTGGGGGGTGGGGTGGGGGTTGTGGATAGTGGTGTGTGTGTGTGTTGTTGGGGATGGAGGGTGGGGGTGGGGGTTGTGGATAGTGAAGTGTGTGAGTGTGTGTGGTGGGGGGTGGGGAGGTGGGTGGTGGTGTGGGAATGTGTGTTGGTTTGGTGTGTGTGGGTTGGTGGTGTGTGGGATTGTGTGGATATGGTGTGTATTGTGGTTGGTGGTTGGTGGTGGTGTGTGTGTGTTGTGTGTGGAATGGTGTGTGTGTGTGTGTGTGTTTGGTAGTTTGTGGTGTATGTGTGTGTGTGTGCTGTTGTGTGTGTTGTGTGGGGGTGGGTGTGGGATGGAAGGTGTGTAGTGTGTAAGGGTGGTTGTTGAGAGTAGAGAGGTAGCGGTAAAGACAGAGAGAGAGAGAGAGAGAGAGACGATGTGGGTGGGAGAGAGAGAGAGTAGATAGAGAGAAGAGAGAGAGAGAGAGAGAAGGAGGGAGATGTAGTGGGGAAGAGAGAGAGTGCGCCTACCCAGACACAGCCCAAGGACAAGACAGAAGACAGTAGACAGACAGACAAAGACGAGAGAGAGAAGAGAGAGAGAGAGGAGAGAGAGAGAGAGAGGAGAGATGGAGGAGAGAGAGAGAGAGCGACATACACACAGACACAGACACAGACAGACACAGAAGCACAGACAGACACAAAAGGGACAGAGCACTGAAGAAGAAGGAGAGAGAAGAGAGGAGAGATGAGAGAGAGAGAGAGAGCATAGTGAAGAGTAGAGAGGAGAGAGAGAGAGAGAGAGGAGAGAGAGAGAGAGAGGAAGGGAAGGTGGAAGTGAGAGAAGGGGCGAGGGTGGAGATGGAATATCATATCCAAGGAGAAATAGTTATAATATTTCCACGTGTTGATCAGGTGTCATTACTTTTTGAAACAGATATCATCTTTATTATACTCTGGAACTAAAGTAGGTCTCCGCCCATGGCGGTTTCTGTTTTCTTTTCTTCTGTACGTTTTCCCGTGCACGTTTTCCGCCTCTGGAATAGACACGCGCGCAGACAGACGGACAGACAGACTGACAGACTGACAGACAGACTGACAGACAGACAGACAGAGAGACAGACTGACAGACATATATACTGACAGACAGACAGACTGACAGACTAACATACATACTGACAGACAGACAGACGAACAGATTGACAGACAGACAGACAGAGAGACACACAGACAGACTGACAGACAGATAGACACACACAGACAGACTGACAGACAGATAGACACACACAGACAGACATAGACTGACAGACACACAGATAGACAGACAGACTGACAGACAGATAGACAGAGAGACATACAGAGAGACAGAAATGCAGACAGAGAAACAGACATGCAGACAGATAGAAAGACACATGCATAAACACACAGCACAGCACAGCACAAACGCAACACAACACAACACAACACAACGCAACAAACACACAACACACACACACACAGACACAGACACACACAGACACACACACACACACACACACACACACACACACACACACACACACACAACACACACACACACACACCCCCTACATTTCTTCTAATATCACTTAAGTGAACAGACTTAAAATCGTATACACACACACACCAACCTGCATTCATGCACATACTCTCTCTCCCCCACTGTCTGTCTCTCTCTCTCTGTGTCTCGCACACACAAACACAACACAACACAACACACACACACACACACACCCACACCGCAACACACCACCACCACAACCCCCCCTCCCCTCCACACACACACAACACACACGCACAAACACACACCACACCACACCACACCTTTCCACACCAACACCACCACGACAACCCCCCCACCCCCACTCCACACACACACACACACACACACACACACACACACAACACACACACACACACACACACACGCACATACACACACAATTGTGTTCATATGGGTCTTTGCCAGTAAAAACTGAATGAATGCGATTGATTGATTGATTGATTGATAGATTGATAGATAGATTGAATGACACGCATGTAGAGCCTCTACTCTACTCTACTCTACTCTACTCACTCCACTACTCACCCAAATAAGTGCTACAGATGTACTCGGCTATCTGGTTGCCCGATTTGCTGCTCTCGGCAAAGTGACTCAGCTCTCGGTTCAGCATTCTCTTGAACTGCAAGGCAAACCAAAACAACAGGAGCACCGTGGTCAGGATAACAGTTGCTGGTCTTTGTTTGGTTGTGAAAACAATAGCAGCAGCAGCAGCAGCAGCAGCAGCAGCAGCAGCAGCAGCAGCAGCAGCAGCAGCAGCAGCGGCAGCAACAACATCAACAACAGCAACAACAAACAAAAACAGAAAAGAAGAAAAGAAAGTAACTAAAGAGTCAAGGTAGGAACTCAAGCTGTTATGATGATGGTGTGAGATATGAGTACGCATAAAATTCGAGGGAGGAGCTAGCACGCCTATATACGTGAACGCGCGCCCACACACACACGCGCGCACACATACACACGCACGCACACAGCACGCACACACACACACACGCACACATACACAAGCACGCACACACACATACACACACACACACACAGAAACAGATGACAAAATTTACAAAACCGCATACACACGGGGACTGGGTGTAAAAAAGCACACGGGTGCTTATTTCATTATCCTCGATATAAAAGAATAAATAAATTAAAAAAAATAAATAAACACACAAACACACACACGCGCTCGCAGACACACACACACTTATGCACACACACACGCACGCACATACACACACACACGAACACACACGCACACACGCACACATACACACACGCACGCACATACATACACACACACGCACACACACGCACACACGCACACATACACACACACGCACACACACATACACACACGCACACACATACACACACGCACGCACATACACACACAGCACACACACACACACATACACACAAACACACACGCACCACACACACACACACATACACACAAACACACACGCACACACACACACGTACAGAAGATGATGAAGGAGGAAAAAAAAGGAGGGGGCTGGGGGGAAACAACAACAATGTTAAAGAAAGGAACAACAACAATAACAACAAATGAAAAACAAAGAACATCTGTACTTCCCAAAATAATGAGACACGGGACAAAACATCAAACCAGGGAAATCGTTTAACTTTTATTTATATGCCACTTTAAATGAACACACCTAAAATCCATAAACAATTCCTTACAATGACACAGAAACAAGTGTTAAAAAATAACCCCATCCCGTAAAATAAAAACAATACATAAATAAATACACATCATAAAAAAAAATATATATTAAAAATACACAAAAAACACATTTTCTGAACAAATAATAAATAAACATATACAAAAGCACACACACACACACACACACACACACACACACACACACACACACACACACACACACACACACACAGAATTTCTGGAAAATAAACAGTAAATAATGATAACAATCACACAAAAAGCTACGAAAACAGAAACAAAACACTCCAGAAAACCGCAAAATCAGCATGCATCTTCTGCCCTTGGCCATGATTATAAAAGCTCACTGCCAGAAGAAAACCATGCAGAGGAGTCCCCGCACAGCCTCCAGAGGGGAATCCAACAAAAAAACGAAGACAGCAAGTGTTTGCTTGCGGAAGAGGAAAGACGAAGAGACAGTGACGACAAAAGTAAATCATGAATAAATGCATGGATAGACTTTTAAACAGATTAAAGGAATAAATGAATGAATAAAGGAAAAGGAAGGAAAATAATGAAGAAAAATTAAAAAGACGGCGAAAACATAATAAACATGAAACATAATAAAATGACAATATAAAGGTAAAAAAGGATATATATCCCACCACCTCTCACTCCCACCCACCACCACCCCACCATCATCATCATCATCACCACCACCACAACCATCACCACCCTCACTCTCCCCCCCCCTCCAACACCACTCTCCACCACCAATAAACAATAACAGGGAAAGACAGACAAACTTACAGACAGACAAGGGTACAGACAGACAAACATACAGACAGATATGGAGACAGCCAGCCAGCCAGCCAGACAGAAAGGCAGACATGGTGACAGCCATGGTGACAGACAAACAGACAGCTTGGGGACAGACAGACATGGGGACAGACAGAAAGGCAGGCATGGTGACAGACAAACAGACAGATTGGGGACAGACAGACAGACATGGGTGACAGACAGAAAGGCAGGCATGGTGACAGACAAACAGACAGATTGGGGACAGACAGACAGACATGGGTGACAGACAGAAAGGCAGGCATGGTGACAGACAAACAGACAGATTGGGGACAGACAGACATGGGGACAGACAGAAAGGCAGGCATGGTGACAGACAAACAGACAGATTGGGGACAGACAGACATGGGGACAGACAGAAAGGCAGGCATGGTGACAGACAAACATACAGACAGACATGGGGACAGACAGAAAGGCAGGCATGGTGACAAACAGACAGACATGGGGACAGACAGACAGAAAGACAGCCAAGTGGTCAG
>CM054140.1:19369495-19371995 GCA_028751875.1 Rapana venosa | reverse complement strand
CCTCCCTCCCTCCCTCCGTCCCTCCGTCCCTTCATTCACTTTAGACTGGAGGTCTACTCTACTTGACTGAGATTCTAGTGAGTAACGGAATCTATAGTCCTTAATATGCCGTCATATATCCTTAGTATGTACCCCCCCCAATGTCCTGTCTTTCGTCCTTTACCATAGCAGTCTTAATGATGATAATAATAAATAAAATTGAAGAAGAAGAAGAAGAAGAAGAAGAAGAAGAAAGAAGAGGAAGAGAGAGAAGAGAAGAAGAAGAAAGAAGGAGGAGAGAGGAGGAGGAGGAGGAGGAGGAGGAGGAGGAGGAGGAGGGAGGAGGAGGAGAATGCAAAGAAGAAGAATGCAAAGAAGAAGAATGCAAAGAAGAAGAATGCAAAGAAGAAGAAGGAAAAGAAGAAGAATGCAAAGAAGAGAGGAAGAAGAAGAATGCAAAGAAGAAGAAGGAGAAAAAGAAGAAGAAAAAAGAAGAAAAGAAGAAAAAAGAAGAAGAAGAAGAATGCAAAGAAGAAGAAGAAGAAGAAGAAGAAAAGTCATAAGAGGCGCACCCTACTACAGGATATCATTCTATGCGTCATTTCTTCTGACCTTCCGTTATAAGACCTTTATTCAAGGGAAGAATGTCTTTATGTGTGTGTGTGTGTGTGTGTGTGTGTGTGTGTGTGTTGTGTGTGTGTGTGAGTGTGTGTTTCTGTCTGTCTGTCTGTCTTTTTGTCTGTTTCTCTGCCTGTATTTTGTCTGGTCTTTTTGTCTGTTTTTTGTTGAGGTCTGTCTGTCTTTCGGTCTGTATCAAGTCAAGTCAAGTCAAGTCAAGTCAAAATTTTATTTCCAGATGGTACATTGAATAAGCAATGCATTTGCTTTTTTTCATCAAGCCATCTATCTAAGAACAAATTTCGTAATGATTATACTAAGACATTACGTTATTGCATCATTTACCGTTAACTTAAACCAGTAAAAAAAGAGGAAAAAATCGATAAGGAGATACATTGAAAGTACAAATTACCACATATACATATACATGCACACACATACTCATGCATGCCTGAGCGCGTGCGCGCTCACGTCCACACACACATTTAAATAAAAATGTTTTAAGAATTAAAAAAAGAAAATCATAAAACATCAGGACAAACAAATTACTTCACCTACTGTTACATCCATTCTTTCACGTTTATACTTTAGATAATAAAAAGGTACAAGAATAAAACGTTAGAAAATACTAGGCATTCGTCATTACTGACAATATTACCTTCAATGACCTCCCTCCTCTCCTGTCATCTGTATGTCTTTGTGTGTGTGTGTGTGTGTGTGTGTGTGTGTGTGTGTGTGTGTTTTGTGTGTGTGTGTGTGTCTTTTTGTCTGTCTGTCTTTCGGTCTGAATGTCTATGTGTGTGTGTGTGTGTGTGTGTGTGTGTGTGTGTGTGTTTCTGTTTCTCTCTGTCTTTTTGTCTGTTTTTTTCTCTCGTCTGTCTGTCTTTCGGTCTGTATGTCTTTGTGTGAGTATGTGCGTGTGCATTTATTTTATTATTCTTTTATTCTTTATTTCGAGGATAATGCAATAAACACTCATGTTTTTTTTCTTTCTCTTTAATTTTTTTTTTTACATCGAGTCCCGGTGTGTATGTAGTTTTGTAAATGTTGTCATCTGTTCCCACCGGCACACAATGGCCTACTCTTTCGAAAAGCGGAACAGGATTTAACGCGTGCGCAAGATGTTCTCTCTCTCTCTTCTCTCTCTCTCTCTCTCTCTCTCTCTCTTCTTTGTGTGTGTGTGTGTGTTTGTGTGTGTGTGTGTGTGTGTGTGTGTGTGTGTGTGTGCAACTGTGTGTGTGTAAGTGTGTGTGTGTCTGTGTGTGTGTAAGTGTGTGTGTGTGTCTGCATGTCTGTGTGTGAGTGATACATCGCACTGTAGATAGAAACAGGCGTTCACTTGTTGTAACATATTTCACAAAGGACTTGCTTCATCTGAAGCGCCATCAAACATTTTCCACACAACACCTAGAAAGAAATATCGCCCTGTATGGTAAAAAGGTCAAGGTGTCCCATAACCTATAAGGTCGTAGGGGAGCGAGGCGTCAGAGACCTCACTTCTCTAGGAGGCCAGTATATTGAGGAAGACGCCCATCTCCTCTCCCTCTCTGCTGCTTTACCTTCCCTGACCCTAAAGAGGCAGGTACCCATTTACAGCTGAGGTGAACTGGGGGGAAACTGTACTGAAGCCAAGGAGCGCGCGCAAACGGTCACCCATCCAAGTGGTAGTAACCACGCTCGATGCTGCTTAACCTTAGCTTGGGGGAAAAGCGAGTGCTCCGACCACTGAGCTATCCTGTCCCCTTGTCGCCAAGTGCTAGGCCCGATTTAAAGCGACAGACAGATGCTTACATACAATACGCTTTTATCCTCAAACACACACACACACTCAAACACCCCCCCCCCCCCCCCACCTCTGTGCTGTTTAGCATCGTATTATATGTTATTATTATAAGTCAAAGAT
>CM054140.1:19349495-19351995 GCA_028751875.1 Rapana venosa | reverse complement strand
ACACAGACAGACAGACAGACAGACAGACAGAGAAAGACAAGACACACAGAGATAAAGAGCGAGAGATAATAATGGTGATGGTGGTCAGAATCGGTTTATCGCCGATAATGATGAACTTTAAAAGTGCAGGGTTGGTCAGAGAAGAGAAAGGAAAAGAAAAAGAAGAAGAAGAAAAAAAAAAAGAACCCAACCCCAAACTGACCCGTACATAGTACACCTGTACGGAAGTGTACGAAAACGTACGTACTGCAGTATGGAGATAATAATATGATTATTAATAATAAGCAGTCAACAGGGGTGTCGTCTGCAACATAGCGTCTGTTATGGTTATGGTGAGGTGGTGGTGGTGGTGGTGGTGGTGGAGGTGAAGAGACTGATTGATTAATTGATTGATTGATGATTGTTTCTTCTTTCTTGTCGTCGTCGAACGCTCAGACAGCAGCTACTGTTGTCTGTCATGTGAGCGAAAATGCGTCACGCTGCCGTTAAGCGCCTGACAAGTCAGGCCCAGCGCATCCGACTTCGGCACGATTATGAATGCGAATGAAGAAGAAGATGAACTGCGAAGAAGAATGCAAATGAATTTGTTTTTTGTTTTTTGTTTTTGGTTGGTTGGGTAGGTTGGTTGGCTGGTTGGTAGTTTAGTTGGGTGGTTGGGTAGGTGGGTAGATGGTTGGAAGAAGAAGGAGAAGAAGAATTGCGACGAACTGCGAAGAAAAAGGAAAATTGCGAAGAAGAATTGCGAAGAAGAATTGCGAAGAAGAAGAAGAATGGAAAAGAAGAAGAAGAAGAAGAAGAAGAAGAATGCGAAAAAGAAGATGAATGCGAAGAAGAATGAGAAAATGAAGAAGAACGCGAAGAAGAATTGCGAAGAAGAAGAATACAAAGAAGAAGAATGCGAAGAAGAAGAACTGCGAAGAAGAAGAAATGCGAAGAAGAAGAATACAAACAAGAAGAAAAGAAGACGAAGAGGATGCGAAGAAGAAGAATTCCGAAGAAGAATTCTGAAGAAGAAATCTGGAGAAGAATTGTGAAGAATTGCGAAGAAAAATGCGAAGAAGAAGATTGCGAAGAAGTAAGAAGAAGGAGAAGAGATGAAGAAGAAGAAGAAGGAGAAGAAGAAGAAGAAGAAGAAGAAGAAGAAGAATTGCGAAGAAGAATTGCGAAGAATTGTAAAGAAGAATTGCGAAAAAGAATGCGAAAAAGTGTGCCATAAAGAATGCAAAGAATGCGAAGAATGCGAAGAAGAAGAATAACAATAAGAAGAAGCAGAAACTGAAGCAGAAGAAGAAGAAGAATTGCGAAGAAGAAGAAGAAGAAGAAGAAGAAGAAGAAGAATTGCGACGACGATGAAGAAGAAGTAGTAGAAGAAGAAGGATGCGAAGAAGAAGAAGAAAAAGAAGTAGATGATGATGAAGAAGAAGAATTGCGAAGAATTACGAAGAAGAAGACGAAGAAAAAGCAGAAGAACTGCGAAGAAGGAGAAGAAAGAAAGAAGAAGAAGATGAAGAAGAAGAAAGAAGAAGAGGAAGAAGAAGAACTTCAAAGAAGGAGGAAAAGAAGAAGAAGAAGAAGAAGAAGAAGATGAAGAAGAAGAAAAAGAAGAAGAACTGCGAAGAAGGAGAAGAAGAAGAACGAGAAGAAGATGAAGAAGAACAAGAAGAAGAACAAAAACAAAGATTAGACGAAAAAGAACAACAACAAAAAAGAAAGAAGCCTAACCCCCCCCCCCCCCCCCCCCCCCCCCCCACCCCTAAGAAAATCGTTTTAACTCCATCTAACCAACCCTAGTCCAAGGATGAACGCTACGCGCACACTTAACACACTAGTAACATGACCACCACGAGCTGAGATGGTCAGTGGTTCTTACAGCTGATAACACCAAGCGATGATAATGAAGAGATAGCCACAACCAAGAAAAAAAAGGGGCAACTCACGTACACATGTGAACTTTTAACGACGCACGAGGAAGGCCGAAATGTGCACTTTAACACAATCACTCTTTGACACAAATAAAAATGATGCGGACTTTTTTTCCCAAGTTCCAAGGTCGCCAAATTGAGGTGTGCACTTTTATAGCTGGGGGATTTAATGTTTTCTCCTATCGTCAGCGCCTGGGGTTTATATCACAGTTCTGGATTAAACCATTGACGCTGGGGGCAACAGCAAAGTGAGAGGCTGTATGACCAGTGGCTTTCTTTCCCACTCATGGAATTCTTCCACTTTACAGCTAAGTCTTTAGTGATCGACTATGACTCTCTGACTAGGAGGCTTGACTTGCTACAGTCCTTAATGTGCTGCAGCCCTGGGGGCTGGTTGGCCTTTGGAGAACATCTCCAACGCTGACTGTCCTTATGCCCACTTGGCCGAAAGAGTGGGGATGTACTGTGGGAAAAGGCATCTCCACTATAATCAAATTTCTGCCCAGTTTCCAAAACAGCAGCTGCCTCCTCTGCTGTTTTGGAGGTCATCGTCGAACACGACGGACAAACATACACCA
>CM054140.1:19334495-19344495 GCA_028751875.1 Rapana venosa | reverse complement strand
CCCACCTTGCGGGGGGAGCGGGGGCGGGGTGGGGGGCGTGGGGTTTGTGGGGGTGGTGGGGGAGGGAGAAAAGGGTGACCACCCGGGTGTTTTGGGCAGCAGGCCTGGGGGTGGGGCTTTCTCCCTGACCCCCTCCTGGGGCCCGCCAGGCCACGCCAAAAAACGCACTGACATTAGGGCCCCCGCCCTAACGACTGAATGGCAAGGCAAACCCATACCCAAAACAGACACAGACACAGACACACAAAAAATACATACATACATACATCATACTACAACATACATACATACAAACATAAAAAACACACACACACAACACAAACACTAAACTCAAAGTTTCATACATACACACAAAAACACAAACACACAAAAACGGGACACACAAAAACAAAATACACAAACACATACATACATACATACATACAAAACACACACACACACATACCACATACATTCAAACAAAACACACAAACACACACACATACATACATACAAACATACTACATACATACATACACACACACACACACACACACCACACACACACACACACACACACACCACACACACACCACACAATTGGGGGGTAAGGGGTTGGGGGAAAACCCAAATGGGTTTGAAAAATTGCACCCGAAAACTAACGACTCGGGTTTTGATTTCCCCTTCAAGGGGGTATTTTTTTCCCCCGGAATTTTAAAATTAGTGGGCCCACCCACAAACTCCCCCGGGAAGTCCCCCCGGACGGGAAATATAAACCGTGGGGTCCCGTTAAAGAAAAGCACGCAAACACTTGCGCACACGTTTTAAAACCTGTTTTCGCTTTTTTGGGATGAGAGGGCCCTTGCGGGGCCGGGGGGAACAGATTTACAGTATTGAAAAAAACCGCCTACAAAGCGGGGGCTGGATGTAAAAAAAAAAAACAAAGGCTTATTCCATTTTCCTCGATAAAAAAAAAAAAAGGGAAAGACCGAGGGGAAAATTAAAAACGATATGATCAAAGGAATGAAAAAAAGAATTGCACATCTGTTGACTAGGGAGTAAATTGAAAACAACCCTGCACACCCCCAGCTAAATCAACAAGTAATCAATCAGCCACCGACACAGGTAACCAGCCCGCCACCAAAACCCAAACCCAAACCCAAACCCAAACCAAAAAAACCAACCAACCAACCCCCCCAACCAACCAACCAAAAATAAAGTAAATCCTTTTAAAAAAAAAGAGAGAGGGGAGAGAGACCAACAGACAACAAACTGAAAAGAGAGAGAGAGACCGACAGGCAAGCAGAGAACCGTCAGAGACGACAGAAAACAGAAACAGAGACGAGAGATTTGACAAACAAACCCAGACACCAAAAAAGTTTTTACAGAAGACAGACAGACCCAACGAAAATGGTAAAAAGAAAAAGGAAAAAAACTTTTTTAAAAGATTGAAAAATTTAAAAAAAAAAGGGAAAAATTTTAAAACTCCTGCAAACGCTGCTTGAAAAAAGACGAAAGATAGATAGAAAAGATAGATTTGATAGAGAGAAGAGAGAGAGGGGGGGGAGAGAGAGAGAGAAGAGAGAGGGGAAAAAGAGAGAGAGAGAGAGAGAGAGAAAAGAGAGAGCGAGGGGAGAGAGTGGGTGTATGAAAATAGATTAAAAAGACAGAGACAGAGCAACAGCCAGCCACCAGCCAGCCACCAGCCAGCAGAAAAGCCAGGGCCCGAACCCGACAGAAAAAAAAAAGAGTAAACCCAAACCCCAAATTTCTGCTTTCCTTGGGAAAACAAAACACACCCCCCAAGAAGACCTTGGCTCTATCAACAACAACAACAACAACAACAACAACAATAACGACGACGACCCCCATTTTTTGGGAAATGGCAACCAGAAATCGGCCTGCTTTTTAAAGAGAGAGGCGAGCGAGCGAGCGAGGGGAAAAGAGGTGTGTAAAGGGTGTGAGACAGAGACCCGCAAAAAGAGAGGGAGAACAGACAGACACAGACAGACTGGGCAGACAGACAAGAGACAGACGACAGAAATAGAGACAGCGAGACAGGGAGGCAGACAGACAGACAGACAAAGAGTAACCTAATCCTCCCTTTTCTGGGCCCTGAACATTTTTTCCCTTTTTTTCCCCCCCACAAAAATCTGATTTGGTTTTTTTTTGACAATAAAAAACAACCCAAAAACAAAAACGATCGTCAGTTTTTTTGGAACTAGCAGTTCAAAATCTTTCTTTTCTTTGAAAGCGAGCAAGCGAAAACGAGCGGGGAAAAGAGAAACGAGAGAAGAGAGAGAGAGAGAGCAGAGAGAGAGCGAGAGAGAGAGAAACGAAAAAGAAACAAGCGAGAGAGGAAAAGGGGAGATAGAGCGAGAGAGACGGCGAGCGGCGAAAAGGGGAGGGGAGAGAGAGGAAAAAAAGAGAGAGAAGAGAGAGAGAAAAGGGGAGAGAGAGAGAGCGAAAAGAGGGGGAGCGAGCGAGAGAGAGAGACGCGCGACGAGAGAGAGAGAGAGTGAGAGGGGAGCGAGCGAGAGGACAGAGACAGACAAAACAAAACACCCCGAAAAGAACTGACAGAGACAGGGCAAAAACAGAGAGAGAGAAAAAAAGAGAGAGAGAAGAGAGAAGAGAGAGAGGAGAGGAGAGAGAGAGAAAAATAATGAATCTTTTTTTTTCAAGGGTAAAAAAAAAAAGCATGGGCCCTACCTTTTTTTTTTTTTAGAGGGGAAAGACAGAGACAGAGAAAAAGAAAACCCGACTGACAGAGCCCGACCCCAAAAAAAAAGAGAGAGAGAGAGAGGGGAGAGAGAGGAAAAAGAAAAGAGAAAAGACAGACCCGAAAAGACAGACAGACAGAACAGACAGACAAAAAAGACTTACAAGACAGAAACACAAAAAAACAAGAAGAGAGAAGGGGGAGACAGAGAAAAGAGACAAGACATAACATACAGACAGACAGATAGACAGCCAAAGAGTAACCTAACCCTACTTTCTGCTGCCGTGGAACAAACAGCGCACAAGAATCTGGTTCTTCGACAACAACAACAATGGTCAGTGTGTGGAACCAGAAGGTCAGATATCTTCTTGTCTGCTTTGAAAGAACGACAAGAGGGGTAGGAAGGGGGTGGGGGTGGGTGAGGAAGAAAGTGATAGAGAGAGAGAGATGGGAGAGAGAGATGGAGAGATGAGAGAGGGGGATGGGAAAAGAGATGAAGAGAGGGGTAAAGATTTGGGGGAAAAGAGATGGGGGAGAAAAGCGAATGGAAAAGGTTTTATTCAAAAGGCCCCTTTGGCCCCATTTGAGAGGCAGAGAGAAGAGAGGGAGAGAGACAGAGGGGAAAGAGTATTTTCGTTTTTATATGTTGTGAAAGTGTGGTGTGTGCGGGGAGAGAGAGAGAAGAGGGGGGAGAGAAGAGAGAGAGAGAGAGAGATGGGGTTTTCATGCAGGCATACACACATACAAAAAACCTTTTTATAAAAACACATTTTGTACATGCACGCACACACACACACCCACCCCAACACACCTACTACAAAAACCCCCTCCCTCCCCCCCCCCCCAACCCCCCCCCACACCACACACCAACCCAAAACGCATCCCCCCCCCCCCCCCCCCACCTCCTCATCCCTTCTAAAACTCACCCCACCCCACACACACACAAAACAATCAAAACAAAGAGAAAGCATGTATAAAATTTTATTAAAACTGGGGGGAAAATTCCCTTTTCCCTTTTCT
This sequence comes from Rapana venosa, assembly GCA_028751875.1. Lineage (NCBI taxonomy): Eukaryota > Metazoa > Mollusca > Gastropoda > Neogastropoda > Muricidae > Rapana > Rapana venosa. Next base: position 19,340,774 of record CM054140.1, on the reverse strand, counting down.
TTTTTTCGCTTTTCCCCTTTCCCCCCCTCTTTTTTCTCTGCCCCCCCCCCCCCCCCCCTTTTCCCCCCCCCCCCCCCCCTCCCCCCCCCCCTCCCCTCTTAAAACAAACCACGGTTTAAAATCCAGGACTACTTACACACAATACAAATGTCCCTGTCGTACTTATTTATTTATCAATTTTAAAAACAGGGAAAAAAAGAAATTTATTATCTTCCTACACTTTTGAAACCCTGCATAATTCAAAAAAAAAAAAAAGAAAAAAAAAAAAAGGAGAAAAGAATTTAACTACATTTAAACAATAGTTTAAATATAATAACCAAAAAGACAAAAACTAGCTAAGGGAATAAAAAACAAAAAGCTTTAAAATTAAAAATACAAAGAAAAAAAAAACGGAAAGGGAAAGGAAAACACGGGAAAAAAAATGTAAGAAACCCCCCCCCCCCCCAAAACCCAACTAAAGGGGAAAAAGGAAAAAGGGCTGCAAGGATAAAAAAGAAGGGGACAGAAGAAGAAAAAAGAATGTGAAAAAAAAAAGAGAAAAGAATGAAGGGGAAGAAGAAAAGAAAAAAAAAGAAAAAAAGAAAAAAAGAAGAAAAAAAAGAAAAGAAGAAAAAAAAGAAGAATTTGGGAAAAAGAATTTAAAGTAAACAAAAAGAAATTTGAAGTAAAAGAATTTTTACGAAGAAAATTTAGGGAAAAAGAAAATTTGAAGAAATAGAAAATTTTTCAAAAAAATTGCTGAAAAATTTGAAGAAGAAAATCGAAGAAAAAAAGAACCCGAAGAAAATTGCGAAGACGAAAAATTGCGAAAAAGAAGAAGAAGAGTTTCGATGAAGAAGAAGAAGAAGAAGAAAAAGAAGAAGAAGAAGAAAAAGAAAAAGAAGGGCGAAAAAGAAAAGAAGAAAAAGAAAAAGAAAAGGAGGAGGGAAAAAAAATTCCAAAAAAGAAAAAAGAAAAAATTATAAGAAAAAGAAAAAATTTGAAGAATTTTTAAGAAGAAAAAAGAAGAAGAAAAAAGAAGAAGAAAAAAAAGAAGAAAATTTTAAGAAAAAATTTTAAAATAAAAAAAAGAAAATTTAAAATGAAGAATTTTTACGAAGAATTTGAAAAAAAGAAGAATTTGAAGAAATAAAAGAATTTTTCAAAAGAATTGGGTGAAGAAATTTTTAAAAGAAGAAAAGCGAAAAAAAAATGTGAAGAAGAAAATGCGATGAAAAGAAAAAATTTGAAGAAAATTTGAGGAAGAAGAATGCGAAAAGAAAAAGAATTTGAAGAAGAAGAAAGCGAAGAAAAGAAGAATTTGAAGAAAAAGATGCCCAAAAAAGAATTTGAAGAAGATTTGAAAAAATTTGGGAAAAAGAAGAAAACTTTAAGAAAAAGAAAAGAAAAAAGTAAAAGAAGAAGAAGAAAAAAAAGAAGAAGAAGAAAAGAAGAAAAAGAAAAGAGAAGAAGAAGTAGAAAAGAAAAATTTTTAAGTAGAAAATTTAAGAAGAAGAAGAATTGAAAAAGAAGAAAGCGAAGAAGAAAAAGAAATTTTAAAAAAGAAGAATGCGAAAAGAGAATTTGAAGAAGAAGAAAAAAAGAAAAAGAACGCGAAGAAAAAAAAGAAGAAAAAGAAAAAGAAGAAGAAGAAGAGGAAAAAAATTTTTTAAATAAAAGAAAAGAAAAGCATTTTTAAGTAGAAGAATTTGAAGGGAAAAAGAAGAAGAAAGCCAAGAAAAGTTAAAATGAAGAATTTTAAGAAGAAGTAGAAAGAAAAGAAGGACAAAAAGAAGGAGAAAAAAAAGCAAAAAAATGATAGCAGTAGGTCTTCAACCCGGCCGATTTTCCGTACTAAGTCGGTTTTTTTTTCACGCGCGTTGGGGCCGCAAACAGAAATACCGTTAATCAACAGGCACGTGCCGTACACCCCCCCCACAAACCCAAAAAAAAACACACAACACACACACACAACCCCCACTGCACACACACACACACAAAACAACACACACACACACACACCCACACACACACACAAAACAACACACACACACCACAAACACATACACACACACACACACACACACACACACAAACCTTTTTGAAAAAGACCCTTTTGTTCTGGCGGGGGAAAGATGACAGAATTTACAAAACCGCACCCACATGGGGGCTGGGTGTAAAAAAAGCACAAAAAGGGCTTGGGTTTCCCTTATCCTTTGATATAAAAGAATACGATAAAAAAAAAAAAAAATAAAAAATAATAAAACACCCCACAAAATACACCACACACACACACCCAGCCCCAAAACAAACACACACACCCACACACCCAAAAACACACCACCACAACACAACAAACCCCCACACACACACACACACACACTCACATGCCCCCCCCCCCCTACACACACACAACCAAACCCCCCCCCCCCCCCCCCCCCAAAACAAAACACACACCCCCACGTACGTGTTTTTCAAAAGGGAAAAACACACACACAAAAAAAGCAAAAATATTTGGAACAAAACAAAAGATGCCACCAGAACCAATTTCCCCTACCATAGCCCCCGACAAAAAAAAACACCCGCAAAAAAAAAACCAACCCCCCTTCCCCCCCCCCCCCCCCCCCCCCTTTAAATCTCCACCCACCCCCCACACACACACCTCCCCTGTTTTTAATTTTTTTTTTTATTCTAAAAATAATAAAAAAAAAAATCACTTTCTTCGTCAAACAACCCTTTAAAATACTCCATAACAACTAACCAGCCAACCACCAACCCCCCACCACCGCCAACCAACCAGCCAACCAACCAACCAACTAAACCCAAACCCCCAACCCAAACCCAAACCCGCCAACCCAACCAACCACCAGCCACCAGCCCCAACCCCAAACCCAAACCCAAACCCAAACCCAAACCCAAAAACCAACCAAAGTAAAAGTAATAGTAATAACTGACTGACTAACTAAAAATAGCCCAACTTCACCACCAATGAACCCCCCCCCCCCCCCCGTCAATATAGTAAAAATTTTCCATAAGCAGCCCGCAAAGACAACCTAGCAAACACCCGCCCAAAGACAACAACCAAAAGCAGAACAACAACAAATACAACCCAAAAACAGCACCAACAAAACAGAACAACAAAAGCTAGCACAAAAAACAGCACAGCAACAACGCAGCAGCACAGCAAAACAACAGCAACCAACAACCCGCAGCAGCAACAACAACAACCAAACAGCAGCAACAACACTAGCAACCCCAACCCAAAAAAAAAGCTAGCAGCAACCAAAACAGCAACAACAGCAGCAAAAACAACCGCAGCCCAAAAACAACACAGCAGCAACAACAGAAAGAAAAAACAACAAACCGCAACAAAAACAGCACAACAACAACAGCAGCAACAAAAACAGCACAGCAACAAAAAACTAGCAAAAACAAAACCCGCAGCAACAAAAGCTACAAAAACAACAGCCCCAAACAACAACAGCTAGCCAACAAAAACAGAAACAGCAGCAAACAACAACAACAGCAGCAGCACAACAAAAACAAAAACAATGAAAAAAACCCAAGGGAAAAAAAAAAAAGGGGATTAAAAACACAGCCAAAAAAAAAGCAAAAAAAGAAAAAGTGAAACCGTTGAAAAAAAAACCGGGCCACTAAAAGAAATCTAATCCCGGGAAACCCTGATCCCAGTTTTTCCATAAAAAAAAAACCATCCCTAAATAAATTTTTCCCAAAAAAAAAAAAACAAACAAACCATGGGGCAATAGCCCCACCCCCCAAAAAAAAAAAGCCCCCAAAAAAAAACAACAACCTCCCCCCCCCCCCCTCCCAAAAACAAAAAAAGCGAAACACACCATAAAACACACAACACACATCCTACACCCCACACACCACACACACATACACACACAAAAACACACACACAACACACACACACACAAAAACAAAACAAAAAAAACAACACACACCCCAAAAATACCAAAAACTACACACACAAAGCACCACACAAACACACCTCAACAACCCCAACACACACACAAAAAAGAATAGCAAAAAAAAAACCCGCAAACACACAACCCCACAACACACACATACACACAGAAAAGCAAAAAAACTGCACAACACCACACACACACACACACACACAAACCCCCCAAAACACAACCCACACAACCCCACACACAAACACACCCCACCCTGCACACACACACAAAACACACACCCCACCCCACCCCTACACACACACACCACAACAACACACACACACACACACCAAAACAAAACACACCACACACACACACAAAACTAAAACCCAAAAACAACAACAACAATAAAACAAAAAAAAAAACACCATAATTTTCCCCCTAAAACCACCGACAAGGCGCAAGAAACCTGCCAAATCCCCCAAAAACCCCCCACCCCCCCCCACCACCACCCCCACCACCCTTCCCCCCTCCCCCCCCCAAAACCCTTTCCCCCCCCCCCTCCCTCCCCCCCTCCCCCCAACCACCAACAACTTTTTCCCATCAGACCCCACTCTTTTTAAAAAACCCCCCCCCCCCCTCCTCCCCCAAACCCCTTTTCTCCCCCAACAGTCCCCCCCCCCCCCCCCCCCCCAATCTCCCCCAAATCACCCGGCATACCCCCCTCCCCCTTCTCCCCCCCCTCCATCTTCCCTTTTTTTTTTTTCAAAACCCGACCCCCCATTAAACCCCCCCTTTCCCCACTCTCCTTCCATCTCGGGGTACCTTGTATGGTTTTGAGTTTATTTCGCTCGTGATTCCCGCAATGCGAAAACCCCGGGGGCGAATCCCGTTCAAGAGGAAATTTTTTTTCCCCTGGGGTTTAAAATCATTTCCCCAAAACCCCTTTCCCCCCTCTATAAAGATAAAAGTCCTTCGGATGAGACTTGACAACCGACCCCTGTAAAGAAAACGCGGGAGAAAGGGGTTGAGAGGTTGGAAAAAGGGCCCGGGGAAAGATGGAACCCAAATTCACACAAAAATAAAACGGGGGCGGGTTTAAAAAAAGTTTAGGTTTTTGAAGGGAAAACGGTAAAAAGTTTTAAAACCCGGGGGGTTGGGGGGGGGGGGGGGTTTTGGGACAGGCCCCCAGAGTTTTCATGCCCCCTTCTCCCTTTTCCCCCCCCAAGGGGCCCAAAAAAAGCCATCCGGCCCTTGTTCCCCTTTTGGAAGGGTTAATTTGGGCCCTTGGGCCAAAAATACATTTCCCCCCCCCCCAAACTTAAAAAGGGGACCTTTGCCCTCTTTAGGGTTTTTTGGAAAGGGGGGATTGCAGCAAAAGGAAGGGTTTTTTAATGGGGGCCAGGCCCCCTCCTGGCCCCGAAAGCCGAGCCTCGCCCCCCCAAGCCAAAAATTTTGGAACACTTAAACCTTTTAAGGGGGACCCAAATTTTTGGATTTTGGGTTTTTCCCTTTTAAAAAACGGGGCCCCCCTCAACAAAAAAACACAAAAAAAAACCCCCCAAACCCCCTTTTAAAAAAAATCCCTGGCCCCCAAAAAGAATTAAAACTAGGGCTTGCGTCGTCCCCTTGTTTTTGTTGGTTTTTTTGGGCCCCATTTTTGTTTTTGTTTTTTGTTTTGTTTTAAAAAGGAACCCCCGAAAACTCCAAAACAAAAACAACCCCAAAACCCAAACCCTTGGTCCCTTTTTAAAGAAGTGCAAAAACGTATTTAAAAATTTGTTTTTGGGGGGGGGGGGGGGGGGGGGGGGGGGGGGGGGGGCGGGAATTGGCACACCTGTTCGAATCTCATTCTCCGATCCCCCCCCTCCCCCTCCAACTCTATCCCCTTTCATCCCTTTTTTGTCTCTCCTTTCTCCCTCTCTTCCTTCCTTCCCTCCCTCCCTTCCTTCCTTCCTCCCTCCCTCCCTTCTTCCTTCCTTCCTCCCTCCCTTCCTTTCTTCCTCCCTTCCTTCCTCCCTCCCTTCCTTCCTCCCTCCCTTCCCCCTTCCCCTCTCCCCCTCCCTTCCTTCCTCCCTCCCTCCTTCCCTTCCCTCCCTCCCCTCCTTTCTTCCTTCCTCCCTCCCTCCCTTCCTCTCTCCCTCCCTCCCTCCCTTCCTCTCTTCCTCCCTCCCTTCCTTCCTTCCCTCCTTCACTTCCTCCCTCCCTTCCCTCCTTCCTCCCTCCCTCCCTTCTAGGCATGAAAGGAAGGAGAATGGCTGGCAAAGTTTTGTCATTTCCGATAACTTGTCAACGGACCTTAAAAGAATTCATAGGATACTTAAACGGGTTGGTTAACTTTGCCCTTCGTTCCTGGTCTCCCCTTACCCCGTCTGTT
>CM054140.1:19314495-19324495 GCA_028751875.1 Rapana venosa | reverse complement strand
ACACCACACAACATCCCCCCCCCCCCCCCCCCACAACAACACAACACACCACACACACAACACACACACAACACACTCTAACTACACTACACTACAACACCCACCACACAAAATCCCTCCCCCCCCCCCCCACTCATACACCACACCACACCAACACACCACACAACACCCCCTCCCCCCCCCCCCCCCACCACACCACACATACACTACAACACACACACCACACAAAATCCCCCCCCCCCCCCCCCCCCCCACAACATACCACACCCCCACAACACTACACACACACACACACACACACTACAACACAACACACACTACTACACAACACACTACACTACACCGCCCTCCCCCCCCCCACACACACACACACACACAACACTACACACACACACCACACACACACACACACACACACACACACACACACACACACACACACACCACAACACACACCACACACACACACCACTGCAACACACACACACACTAACGAACTACACCACACAACAAAAAATCGAACTCGCTATCACCGCCCATCGAGCCGAGCCAGCCCCCTCCCCTCAGTATTCTCAAGGCCAGCAACTCTTGTTCGACAAGGCAGAAACGGATATGACGACGACAAGGAAAGAAGAGAAGTGGAACGACCGGACTGATTTTTTTTAGATATTCCTACACCTTCCCCCCCCCCCCCCCCCCCCCCTTCCAACCCCCACCCCCACCCACTCCTACCCCCCACCCACCTACACACACACAACACGTGACTTCTCACGTTCAGCTGGGAATGATAATTATCGAATATTCGTCGTCCCCCCCTCGCCCTCTCTCCCCCTTCCCACTCCCTCTCTCTCTTTGTTCCGCCTACACCCTCTCTGTCTGTGTGTCTGTCTGTGTGTCTGTCTCTGTGTGTGTATGTCGGTCTGTCTGTGTGTCTGTCCGTGTGTCTAGTCTGTCTGTCTAGTCCGTCTGTCAAAGTCAAACTTTTATTTCCAGATGGTACATTGAATAAACAAAATACTTGCCTTTTTTCCGTCAAGCTATCTTGAGAGAAAAACCCCCCAATAACAACAACAACAAAACCACCACACAAACAAATATACAAAACCTTATTGAAAAGGAAATTATAATGATAAAGATGACGATGGTGACTACGACGATGATGACGATGGCGATGTCAATAAACAATGACAATTACTACTACTGCCAGAAATATCAATGAAGACGATGATTATACGACGAAACTACTAATCAAAAACATTACAGCAGATCATGTTTCAATAACCAACACAATCCCTAGATAAATACTTGATCAAACTCAATTCCAGCCTGCGCCTCCTGACCCCCAGTTCACTGGCACTCCTCTCTTTTCCTTCCATCCCACAAGTGAAAAAGAAATCATGACAATTCTGAAGGAAATGACTATAAAATCATGCGACCTTGATCCCATACCTGCTCCTGTTTTCTCACAATGCCTTCCACAACTTGTGCCTATTATCACTAAAATAGTAAACTCATCTCTTCAGTCAGGAAATTTTCCATCAGCTCTTAAACAGCAATAGTCACACCTCTACTGAAAAAGCACGACCTCGATCCCAACATTCTGAAGAATTATAGGCCTGTCTCAAACTTACCCTTTGTCTCTAAAGTACTAGAAAAAGTTGTTCTCAAATAGCTCAACAGTCACCTTCATTCCAATGATCTTCTTCCCACTTTTCAATCTGCCTATCGCCCCAACCACAGCACCGAAACCACCCTAGTCCATACTTTAGATACACTTCTACTTGCTTCTGATGCAGGAAAAATCTCCCTCCTCACTCTTCTTGACTTATCTGCAGCCTTTGATACCATAGATCACTCAATTCTTCTTTCTCGCCTCCAAAATACGTTTGGTATTAATGGCACAGCCCTCACCTGGTTTACTTCATACCTCACAGACCGGTTCCAGAAAGTTATTGTAAACAAAATTCAATCAAAACCTGTCAAAATGGAATGTGGAGTCCCGCAGGGATCAGTCCTGGGCCCTGTTCTCTTTACTCTATACACGGCTCCACTCTCACATATAATAAACAACCACCCTATTGATCATCATTTCTATGCCGATGATACTCAACTTCAGTGCAGCGATACTGTTGAAAACTTGCCTTCCCTCTTGGCAAATATGTCCTACTGCCTTCAAGACATTCAAAACTGGATGACTCAGAACAAGTTACAACTTAATGCCGATAAAACCGAAGCCATGCTCATAGGGACCCAACATAAACTTTCCTCTATCACAAAAACTTCAATAGAAATCGGCAATACGTCAGTTCCTTTGTCCAACTCTGCGAAGTATTTAGGAGTAGTTCTTGACAACACACTCTCTATGAAAATATTCATCACCCAGACCTGCCAGTCTTGCTACTATCAATTACGGCGCGTAAGCGCGATTCGCAAGTATCTGTCCACTGATGCAACTTCCAAGCTTGTCACATCTCTTATTCTTTCACGTTTAGACTACTGTAATTCTCTTTTGGCTGGCCTACCAGCATCATCTATCCACTCTCTTCAACGCATACAAAACTCTGCAGCTCGACTGGTCCTAAGAAAGAAAAAATCTGAACACATCACTCCTCTTCTGCGATCTCTTCACTGGTTGCCTGTCTCACAAAGACTGAGGTATAAAATCAATACCCTCTGTTTCAAATGTCTCCACAAATCTGCACCCTCTTATCTCTGTAACTGTCTTCACCTGTACACTCCATCCCGTTCCCTTCGTTCAGCCGCAGATACTTTGTGCTTTCGAACACCCAGATTCAAACAAACCACTGTTGGCCGTCGCTCCTTCTCTGTTTCTGGTCCATCCACCTGGAATGACCTCCCTCTTTCACTTCGTCAAAAGCCTTCACTTGATTCCTTCAAATCCAGCCTCAAAACACACTTATTTCCTACCTGAGATTTTCCCCCACATATCTGTCCCTAATTTTCAACAGCATCTTTCACCGTCTAAGTGTTGTTCCGTGTGTGTGTGTGTGGTGTGTGTGTGTGTGTGTGTGTGTGTGTGTGTGTGTGCGTGAGTGTGCGTGCGTAGTGCGCGCGCATGGATTTCTCATTATGTTTAAGGAGAGTTGCATGCCTGTAAATGATTGAGTGCAAGCGCTTCGATTTGTTTGTTTTTTACAAGATTCAGCGCTATATAAATTCCATATATTATTATTATTATTATTATAAATACACACATACATATATAACCATAGGCTCACCTACTTAAGGCTATTATTTGCTAACCACAATTTTAAACACACACACACACACACACACACACACACACACACACACAACACACACACACACACACACACACACACACACACACACACACACACACACACACTCAAGCCCACTCCCACAAGTGTCTGTCTGTCTGTCTGTCTCTGTCTGTGTATGTATGCGTGACGTACTTTTAGATAATAACAATACTGGTTGTATAATGGAGAAAAAAAGAACTACATTAAGATAATTATGTGCATCTGTCTCCCTTCGTTACGTATACATTCCCCCCCCACCCCCCACCCCCACCCCTCTTCTCTCTCCCTGTATGTATGTATGACCCCCTTTTCGACATTGGGAGCATAATTATGTGAGTTGTATAATGGAAAAAGAAAATGAGTATCCTTGAGATATTCATATGCTAATACCCAAGGAAGATCATGTTAGTAAAGAGTGTGCGTGTTCGGGTACGTACATACATACATACCTACCTACAAAGTGGACCACAGTTTCTTGATAGATGAAATGAATGAAGTATAATCTACTATAATTATTCTAGTAGTGCACATGCTGTGGTGATGAAAAAAAACAACCCCTAAAAGTGACTAGCGACGTTGATGGTCTCCTTGATTGGTTGTAGGTTCGATTCTATCAAGTGAAATCAAATCCCCCTCCCCCCCCCCCCCCAACCCCAACAAAAAACCCCACCCCAAACCCAAACCCAAAGAAAGCAAAACAAAAAAAACCCTCAACTTATTTGGACACATGGAAAATCACAAACGAAACCATCCAAATCATCATCAGCAATGGAGATTGTGACCATTTTTCAATTCAGAATAACCAACCACAGAATAAAACGCCTTTTAAAATGGGAAACTATAATCAGAACAACAACAACAACACACAGACACACGCGCGCACACACGCAGACACACGCACGCACACGCACGCACACACACATATGCACACACGCACATGGAATATTGGTAAAGGTTGTAATAATGTAGTATTTCAGTATAATCATTAAGACATTTGTTCTTAGATAGATGGCTTGATGAAAAAAAAAAAGCAAATGCATTGCTTATTCAATGTACCATCTGGACATAAAAATTTGACTTGACTTGACGCACACACATACACACACACAGACATACTGATAACAATAAAGGACTGCAAAATATATAAAGTTTCAACAAATCCTAATCACATTTGCTTCATAATACAACTTAATATATATATATATATTCTTTTATATCGAGGATAATGGAATAAGCTCTTATGTGCTTTTTACATCCAGTCCCCGTGTGTATGCGGTTTTGTCAATTTTGTCATCCGTTCCCACCGGCACACAATGGCCTACTCTTACGAAAAGCGCAACAGGATTTAACGTGTGGGCAAGATGTTCTGCGTGCGTTCGCACATGGGGCCTCGGTTTATAGTCTCATCCGAAGGACTTTGACATTCAGTTCGATTTTTTTGTCAAACTATAATATTTTTTATACTATATGCATACTATATAATTTTTTTTAAAACTTTGCTAAGTTCAAGAGCAATTATCTTTTTTTAAAAAATTTGTGCTAACCAATGCATGGAACTTTACGACATTGGGGCGTCTATATTAAACAAGTTCTGATAAGCCTTTACCTATCTGAAGCATATTCTTCTTCGTTGAACGTTCGGACAGCACACTATTGACTGTTACCTGAGCGAAAATGCGTTGCGCTGCCGTTAAGCACCTCACAAGTCAGGCCCAGCGCATCCGACTTCGGCGTAGGAAGCATTATTTTACGCAGTTTTTTAGTCTGGTTTAAAACGCCTGCTACCTAGTCAAAGATATGATAATTATGCCTCTGTGCGGCTGACATAATTTACGGCACAGCAGATATGTTGTCAAGAACAGAAACACTTAAAGAGTACAAGCCTGTCATGTTGTTGAATAATTATCTAATTTGATTTTTGTTGTTGTTGTAATTTCACTATCTTCATCAAGCATAACACATGCGCGCGCGCGCCCGCACCCCTCCCCCTCCCCCCCCCCCCCCCCCCCCCCCCACCCACACACACCCAACAAAAACACACACACACACACGCACGCACGCATCCCCTCCCAACGCCACACACACACACACACACACACACTCCCAACACACACACACACACCACCTGTTACAAAACCCCGTCATATTCGCACAATAGACAATACATCATCTTGCTTTACATAAAACCTAATTCTATCATCTTTTCTCAATAAAGTATACTGGCATCATCACCATCATCATCATCGTCATGATAACATCGTGATAAAAAGTGAGCGAGACAGAGACACACTGAGCGAGAGAGAGACAGAGACAGACACACAGACAGACACACACACAGACATAGAGACAAACAGACAAACAAACAAAGACCAAAAAAACACCCCAACCAACAACCACATACACCTTCGAAATCCGCAGACAAAAAAACATACACAAGATCGACCATTCATTTATCTTACAGTCCACTACCATTCCAAAAAAGACAGCAGCAGCAGAGGCGGGCACATACTCACCGCCAGCAGCGCGGGGGGCAGTAGAGGGAGTGAACACAGCCCATGTGAGTCCTCATTCCCGGCGCCAGGAGTCGGATAAGAGAGCGCACACCTGGCTACGTTCAGAAGAGCACAAAGCACCCACCAACCAACCAACCACAACTGTGGAAGGTCCAAGTTCGTCCGGTTTAACCCTTTCACGGCACAGATTGCGTCCCCTCTCCTTTTGTTTTTGCTTGCTTAATTAATTAATTAATTAATGAGTGTCAGAATTCTCTCTCTCCGTGTTTCTCTCTCTTTCTCTCTCTATTTCTCTCTCAAGTTTCTGTTTAAAAAAAAAAGTTCCACAACCTCACTTGAACTGTGTACACATCACTTCCAAAGAAATCTGAAGTCACAATTTAAAAAAAAATTGTTCCCCGTGGGAATGCCGGGAGCCTGTCAGTGTATAAATAGCATCTCCCTACCTTCAGGAAATTCTGTGCTTGGAATTCCCTCTTTTCTATCCTTCACTTTTGTTTCTGCCTTGTTCCTGTTCTTCTCGTTACCTCCTTCTCGTCTTATTTTCTGCCTTCTTGGTCCATTCTCCTACCTTTTTAAATTTGTTTTATTCCAAAAATGACTTAAAAGATTGCCTCTCCACGCCAAAATCGGATGCGCTGGGCCTGACTTGTCAGGCACCTTAACGGCAGCGCAACGCGTTTTCGCTCCTACAACAGATAACAATAGTTGCTTGTCTGAGCGTTCGATCGATGACGACGACGACGACGACGACGAAGAAGAAGAAGAAGAAGACCCAAACTATTGTTACGATTAATTAAAAGGAAAAAGGTGTTCCCATAACCTATGCGGTCGCTGGAGAGCGAGATATCAGAGACCTCAAGCTTCTTCGAAGCCAGCATATTGAGGGCAGCGGCGCCCATCTCCTCTCCTCTCCTCTCCCTCGCTGCTTTACCTTCCCTGACCCTAAATAAGACGGCTGGGTGAACTGGGGGGACTGTACTGAAGCCAAGGCGCGCGCACGCAAACGGTCACCCATCCACTTGGTAACCACGCTCTATGCTGCTTTAATAATAACTTTATAGCTTAAGGGAAAAGTAAGTTGTTCTGACCACTGAGCTATCGTATCAACATTATTATGATTAGATTTGGGGGGAAAAAACCCACACATTGTTATTATTATATTTTTGTTTTGTTTTATCTGAAAGGTGTATTGACCTCTTCAAAGCTGATGGAAGGCACTTTCTGGTTAAGTTTTTTTTTTCTTTCTTGCAGAGCTCAAAAACAAAACAAAAAAGAATTAAAAAAATAAAAAACAGATTACCAAACAAACACAAAATAATCTGATAATTATATGGTTTCAGGTTTTCCTTTATAAAAGTGTCCTTAATGTGTGTGTGTGTGTGTGTGTGTGTGTGTGTGTGTATGTGTGTGTATGTGGTGTATGGTGTGCGTGCGCGCGTGCTGTGTGTGTGTGTGTTTGGAATGTTTTCTATGTTGAACTACAATGAATTTATTCTTTAAAAAGTGGACTCGCCAATTTCAAGGGGAAGGGGGATGGGGTTGTGGGGGGTAGGGGGTGTGGGGGTGGTGTGGAGTGTTTTCTAGAACATTATCTTAAATGTCTGAAAATGAAACCAGTCTCTGAAATAATTTATAAAAGGTGTTTGGTTCTAGAGCTTATTTATTTATTTTTTAAACTTATTTCAACACATTCTTCTTTCAATGACGCTTAACTATACGAATAAGGCTGAACATTAATTTGACAGCAATATTGTCGTTCTTGTACGTGTGTGTGTGAGTGTGTGTATGCGCGCGTGCGTGCGTGTGCGTGCGTATGTGTGTGTATGTGTGCGCGCGCGCGTGTGTGCGTGCGTGCGTGTGTGTTGGCGTGTGTGTGCGTGTGTCTGCGTGTGTACGTGCATGCGTGCGGCGTGCGTGTCGTGTGTGTGTATGTGTTTTCGACTGTTTTTCTTTCTTTGCTTCTTCCTGTTTGTTTCGTTTAATCATAGCTATTTCGTTTTAAAGCGGGTTCTATGGAAGTGTACAATTTCGTCTGCAAGTTCAGACCAGTGCACTTAGAACTTTCACATGCGGTTCAGACGGATCGTTCCAAACTGTCAGTGCGAAAAGGACAAACTGCCGTAACAAAATATTTGAAAAAGGTGGGTGTGAAAAAAAACAACAACAAAACTTTGAAGGCCGTTGGCAGTTCCGAAGCTTTGACCACATACATAATTATACACAACACAGACACAAACACACACACGCACGCACGCGAGCGCACGCGCGCGCACACACACACACACACACAGCACACACACACATAACACACACACACACACACACAGTAGATAAGATTTCAAATATATCATTTGAACAATTATTGGCCGAAAATGTGATTACGTTGGAGATAGTTAGTTGTTTAGTTAGAAGCCCTGTTGGAAAACTTTTGTAATTGTTCTTGCTGCAGTTTAAGCTGTTCAATGCCGCCCCCCCCCCCCCCCCTCACCCTCCCTCATCCCCGTCCCTCTCATAATTTCTTTGTATTTTTTCTTTTATCTCGTGCACAGACACTAATAGGTAAACACATACACATACACACACACGCACCGCATGCACAAACACACACACACGCACACACACACACACACACGTTTTCTATATATTGTAACACTTTATCTTTGGTCTAATATCACCTTGAGTGAACAGACGTTAGATTAAAGAAGAAACACACACACACACACACACACACACACACACACACACACACACACACACACACACACACACACACACAACACTGTGCCAGTGAGAAAATTGACAAAACCGGGTATATACTTGGACGGGTGTATAAAAGCACATGAGCGCTTATTCCATCATACTCGAAACAAAAGAACAGAATATAGAATAGAATAGAGTAGAATAAGAATAAGAACATAAACACGAACACACACACAGACACTCACACACATACAGACAGACACACACACACAGACACACACAGACACTCACAGACGCACGCACACACACTAATACACACATACACATACACACATACACACACACTCACACCACACACACACACACACACACCACACACACCACACACACACACACACACACACACACACACACACACACACACACACAGGGACTGGATGAAAAAAAGCACACGAGTGCTTATTCCGTTATCCTCGAAATAAAAGAATAAAAAGAAAAAAAGAAAAAACACACAGGCACACGCAGACACGAAGACACGAAGACACGCAGACGCACACACACACACCACACACACACACACACACACACACACACACACACAACACACACACACACACACACACACAGAGCCAATGATCTTCTCAACGTCAAAATTAGATTACATCATCAGCATCTACAAACTGGATAAAATGAAAACACAAACAAAACAAAACAAAACAAACAAAAAAAGTCCAACCCCCAAAACGAAACAAAAAATCACCACAAAAAAATTCTATTCTCCGCTATCTTCCATAAGCTTAACAGGATAATGTGCGTCTATTTGAGTTTTGGGGTTAGCATTTTATTTTTGTATTATTTATTAATTTTTAAAAATTTTATTTATTTCATTCTTTTATATCGAAGATAACGGAATAAGCACTTGTGCGCTCTTTTTTTAAAACATCCTGTCCCCGTGTGTATGCGGTTTTGTAAATCCTGTCATCTATTCCCACCGGCACACAATGGCTTATTCTTACGAAAAGCGGAACAGGATTTAACGTGTGCGCAAGATGTTCTGCCTGCGTTCGCGCACGGAGTCTCGGTTTATAGTCTCATCCAAAGGACTTTTTGGGGAGAGTGGAGTCTGCACTGATGTTAACTCCAGGGGGGAAATATCCCCTTGAACGGGAATCGAAACCGGGTCGTCAGATTGCGAGCGCAATATTCTAACCACTAGGCTATCCCGTCCCTCTGTTGTTCTTCAATTTAACGTCTATTCACATTAAGTGATACTATCCCTGTGTGTGTGTGTGTGTGTGTGTGTGTGTGTGGTGTGTGTGTGTGTGTGTGTGTGTGTGTGTGTGTGTGTGTGTGTGTGTGTGTGTGCGCATAGTAGTCTTCGAATTAACGTCCATGCGCTTGAATGCGTTGTTGTTGTTGTCTTCAATTTAACGTCTGTTCACTCTGAGTGATATTAGACGAGGGAAATAGAAAGTGTAAGGGAAGTTAAAGAAGGGAGAG
>CM054140.1:19296995-19301995 GCA_028751875.1 Rapana venosa | reverse complement strand
CACACCCACACACGTACACACACACACACACACACATTGCGCCAAAAGCTCACAAGCCACCATCTTTCCCCCCCCGCAACCCCCACCCACCCTTATCACCACGACATAGGAGATAGCCTACACACAAAACGTCGCCGAAGCCCCACTGCCACCCCCTACCCCCACCCCCACCTCCCCCCCCCCCACACTCTTACACCATCAAACCCTCACCACACAAGTGACAACACACGTCGCCAAAAACTCACCACTACCACCACCACCACCATCACCATCACCACAATCACCACGCCTCGTCGCCACACCGTCCCCCCCACCACCACCACACCCACACCACCACTACTACCACCATCAACCACGCGCGCATCGTCGCCACTGCCCCAGCGCCACTAACAACCACGAATCATCATCATCATCATCATCATCATCATCATCATCATCATCATCATCATCATCACCACACACACATGCACACAGACACTCAGACACAGACAGACAGACAGACAGACAGACAGGCACACAGACAGGCACACAGACACAGACACACACACACACACACACACACACACACACACACACACACACACACACACACACACACACACACACTCGTAAGCACCACGCGCAAACCACCAAGCAAGCAAGCAACTGCACGAACGTCTGTGGCGTTGTTGTTGTTGCTGTTGCTGTTGTTGTTGTTGTTGTTGATGTGTGTGTGTGTGTGTGTGTGTCAATGTCTATGTCGATGTCTTGTGGATGTTTTTGTGTGGATAGCTAAACTAAGCTTAAGCTAGGCTAATAGGGCCTAGTCCTAGGCTAACTTGCTATTACTGTTTGCTATTACTATTGCTGTTGCTGCCACTGGCATTATTCTGCTTGGTGTCAACTCTAGACTACCAGTTCCCAACTCTTTCTCTGTCTTTCTTTCTTCTTCCTCCTCTGCAATATGGTTGTGCTGTGTGTGTGTGTGTGTGTGTGTGTTTTGTCTGTATGTCTGTTTCTCTGTGTGTGGCTGGTAGGGGGGGGGGAGAGAGACACAGAGACAGAGACAGAGACAGAGAGAGAGAGAGAGAGAGAGAGAGAGAGAGAGACAGACGGAGAGACGGAGAGACGGAGAAAAGAGAGAGAAATACGAATACGATACGAAATTTATTTAAAGAGGGTATTAGATTAAGTACAATGACTTTTTTCATCCAGCCCTCAAAAGGGGAAAAAGTATAAACACCAAAGCAAAGCAATATGTTTGAAAGAAAAAAAAGATATGGAAAGGAAAAGAGTAAAGGAAACGACAAAAGAGAAAATACACCAAGAGATACACAAATACATCAAGAACAAGAAGTAGCCCGCAAGAGAAAGAGAGACAGGACAGAGACAGACAGAGACAGAGACAGAGAAAGAGAGAGAGAGAGAGAGAGAGAGAGAGTAGAGAGAGAGAAAGAGAGAGAGAAGAGAGAGAGGAAAGAGAGAGACAGAGAGAGAGAAAGAGAGAGACAGATAGAGAGAGACAGAGAGAGAGACAGAGAGAGAGAAAGAGAGAGAGAGACAGAGAGAGAGAGAGAGACAGAGAGAGACAGAGAGAGAGAGAGAGATAGGATAGGGGAAAGAAAGTGTGTGTGTATCTTTCTCTGTCTCTCTGTCTCTTTGTCTATTTATGTCTTTCTCTCTATGTCTGTCTATGACTGTCTGTCTGTCTGTCTCTCCCATTGTCAACATAGCCTTTGGCAGGAATGCTAGACCTAGGCTACCTGCTGTTGCTGTTGCTGTTGCTATTGCTGTTACTATTGCTGTTGCTATTACTGTTGATGTTGCTGTTGCTATTGCTGTTGCTGTTGCTGTTGCTATTGCTATTGCTATTACTGTTGATGTTGCTGTTGCTATTGCTGTTACTATTGCTGTTGCTATTACTGTTGCTGTTGCTGTTGCTGATGCTATTGCTGTTGCTGTTGCTATTGCTGTTGCTGTTGCTATTGCTGTTGCTGTTGCTACTGCTGTTGCTATTGCTGTTGCTGTTGCTATTGCTTTTGCTGTTACTGTTGCTGTTGCTGTTACTGTTGCTGTTGCTATTGCTGTTACTGTTGCTGTTGCTGTTACTGTTGCTGTTGCTGTTGCTGTTACTGTTGCTTTTGCTGTTACTGTTGCTGTTGCCGTTGCTATTGCTGTTGCTGTTGCTGTTGCTATTGATGTTGCTATTGCTGTTGCTGTTGCCGCTGCTGTTGCTTAGTTGCTGTTGCTATTGCTGTTGCTGTTACTGTTGCAGTTGCTGTTGCTATTGCTGTTGCTATTGCTGTTGCTATTGCTGTTGCTGTTGCTATTGCTATTGCTGTTGTTATTGCTGTTGCTATTGCTATTGCTGTTGGTAATGTTGTTGCTATTGCTATTGCTGCTATTGCTGTTGCTGTTGCTATTGCTGTTATTGTTGCTATTACTGTTATTGTTGCTATTGCTATTGCTGTTGCTGTTGCTGATGCTATTGCTGTTGCTGTTGCTATTGCTGTTGCTGTTGCTATTGCTGTTGCTATTGCTGTTGCTGTTGCTATTGCTGTTACTGTTGCTGTTGCTGTTACTGTTGCTGTTGCTGTTACTGTTGCTTTTGCTGTTACTGTTGCTGTTGCCGTTGCTGTTGCTATTGCTGTTGCTGTTGCTATTGATGTTGCTATTGCTGTTGCTGTTGCTGCTGCTGTTGCTTAGTTGCTGTTGCTATTGCTGTTGCTGTTACTGTTGCAGTTGCTGTTGCTATTGCTGTTGCTATTGCTGTTGCTGTTGCTATTGCTGTTGTTAATGCTGTTGCTATTGCTATTGCTGTTGGTAATGTTGTTGCTATTGCTATTGCTGCTATTGCTGTTGCTGTTGCTATTGCTGTTATTGTTGCTATTGCTGTTATTGTTGCTCTTGCTATTGCTCTTGCTATTGCTGTTGCTATTGCTGTTGCTGTTGCTATTGCTGTTGCTATTGCTGTTGCTATTGTTGTTGCTATTGTTGTTGCTGTTGCTGTTGTTGCTGCTGTTGCTATTGCTGTTGCTATTGCTGTTGCTATTGCTGTTGTTGTTGTTGTTCCTGTTGCTATTGCTGTTGCTAATGCTGTTGCTATTGTTGTTGCTGTTGCTGTTGTTGCTGTTGCTATTGCTGTTGCTATTGCTGTTGCTGTTGCTGTTGCTGCCACTGGAGATATTCCGCTTCCTGTCAACTCTAGCCTACCAGTTCCCTCTCTCTCCTCTCTTCTCTCAGTCTCTCTCTCTCTCTCCTCTCTCTCTCTCTCTCTCTCTCTCTCTCTCTTCCTCTTCTTCTTCTTCTTCTTTTTCTGCAATGTGTAGGGAGTGGGTGTGGGTGGTGGTGGGTGTGGGTGTAGGGTGGGGGTAGATGTGGGGGTGGGTAAGTGTGTGGGTGGGTGTGGGGTGTGGTTGGGTAGTGTAGTGTGTGTGTTGTGTTGTTGTGTGTGTGGGGGGGGGGGGGGGGAGGGGGGGGGGGGGTTGGGTGGTGGGTTGTGTGGGGTAGGGGGTGGGTGGGTGTGTTCATGCGTTGTGTTGTTTGTTGTGTGTGTGGGGGGGGGGGGGAAGAGGGGGGCGGGAGTGTGTCTGTGTGTTGTGCTGTGTTGTGTGTGTATGCGTATCTGTCAGTCTGTCTTTCCATATCTGTCTGTCTTTCTCTGTCTGTCTCTGTCTCTCTCCCTGTCTGTCTGGTCTTTCTTTGTCTGTCTCTGTCTCTCTCCCTGTCTGTCTGTCTGTCTTTCTCTGCTTGTCTCTGTCTCTCTCCCTCTCTCTTTCTCTCCTTGTCAGCTATTGTCAGCATAGCCTTTGGCAGTAAGACGTGCATGGCATGCATCTATCAGTCCCTCTGTCAATCTATCTCCCTGTGAGTGTGCATGCGTGCGTGTGTGTGTGTCTGTGTGTGTGTGCGTGCGTGTGTGTGTGTGTGTGCGTGTGTGTATGTGTGTGTATGAGTGTATGTATGCATGTATGTATGTAACTGTGAGTGTGTATATGTGTGTGAGAGTGCTGTGCTGTGAGTGTGCGATGTGCTGTGCTCTGTCCCTGTGTGTGTGTGTGTGTGTGCGCGCGCGTGTGCTTATGTGTGCACGCACGCACTCACCTGTGTGTTTGTGCATGTATATGTGTGTGTTCGCGCGCATGCATGCACGTGTGTGTGTGAGAGCACGCGCATTAATTTGCTGTGCGCAGCACACTTTCTTGCTACTCTCTCTGTCTCTATATAATTATATATTTAATTCTATCACCCTGATGTCCCTCTGAAAACTTTTAAAACCACGGCAGCTTCCACTTCAGGAAGGAAAATAAGGATGGTGGTGGTGGAGGTGGTGGTGGTGGAGGTGGTGGTGGTGGTGGTGGAGGTGGTGGTGGTGGTGGTGGAGGTGGTGGTGGAGGAGGGTGGTGGTGGTGACTGTTGGGATGATGTAATAATGTTGGGAGCAGGATATAGGAATGGACAGAGAGGAAAAAAAAAGAGAGAGAAAGGGAGGGAGGGAGTGGTGGTGGTGGAAGGGAGAGTGAGGGGGGTGCATTGTTTGCCCTTTAGGTAAACAATAACTTCTTGAGGGGTCAATTGAAATTGACAGGCAGCCCGTCTTCGACAACAAGTTAAATCTGGCGGAGCTCAGGTCACGAATGGCATGCTGGGCATGTTCAGGTCATCTTATATCACCAGTCGTACTAGCTGAGCTATTTCTCTGCGTAAGAAAAGTCTGAGAGAAGTAAACTTATTTTTAAAGAAAAGTCGTTTGATGCTTCAATCAGTGTAGATTACCTACCGCTTTAATTCTTTATCGTTCTTCATTCTCTTTATAATGCTTTTTTTTTTTGCGATTAACTCAAACAGCTGCAGATGGAATTACTGATGCCATATCTTTTATACACACACATACACATATACACATACATTCATTTTTATACAGGCAAAATGATGTCTGCACTTCTGTTTAACATTTATCTTTATTGTGTATTTAAGGTGGAATAGACTTAAAGAATGGGGGAGACACACACACACACACA
>CM054140.1:19284495-19291995 GCA_028751875.1 Rapana venosa | reverse complement strand
CGTTCGTTCGTTGTTTGTTATGTTCTTTTCTTTCTTTCTTGCACTCGTTCTTCCTTCTTTGTTTGTTTTTCTTTCTTTCGTTCATTTGTTTGTTCGTTCGTTCGCTTGATTTTGTTTTTTGGTTTGGTTCTTTCTTTGTGTTTTCTTTGTTTCTTTCTTTTCTTTCTGTCTGTCTGTCTGTCTGTCTGTCCTTTCTTTCGTTCTTTATCTTCCATTCTTTCTTTCTTTCCTTTCTTTCTTTCTGTCTGTTCTGTCTGTCCTTTCTTTTCCTTACTTGCTCTCTCTCCCTCTCTCCATCCTCTCGCCTCTCCTCTCTCTCTCCCTCTCGTCATCCCGCTCTCCTCATCTCTCTCATCCTCTCTCTCTCCTCTCTCGTTTTTTTCTTTTTTTTAGGTCTCTGTTTTTTGTTATTCCCTGTCCTGCGCTTTTATTTTCCTGATCCAAATTTTTGTCCCTCCACTTCCTCCCCCAAACCACCGCACAATATACAAAAAATCAGAAAAGAAAAGAAAAGATAAGATAAGAAACGACTTTCCTGCTCTGTCAGGTAGATGGCTTGTTGCGTTCCTCGTCCACTCCTCTCTCTTCTTTTTCTGTCTCTCTCTCCTCTCCTCGTCTGTTCTCTTGCTGTCTCTCTTTCCAACACGTTGTGTATATCGTTCTGTCTCGTTCGCGTCCCTTTCTCTGTCACTACTCTGTCTCGTCTGTCTCTGTCTGTCCTGTCTGTCTCTGTCTCCCTGCTCCCCCTCTCTTGTCTATCTATGCGCTGTTTGTCCTGTCTGTACCCTGACTGCCTGCCTGCCCTGATCTGTCTGTCCTTGGTCTGTCATCGTCTCTTTCTTTCTTTCCCCTCTCTCGCTCTCTCTCCTCCCCTTCAAACTATCTCTTATTTATCTATCTTTCAGTCTGTCATGTCTGTTTCTTTCTGTCTATCTATCTGCTCTCAGTCCTGTCGGTCTGTCTGCCTGCCTGCCGTGCCTCCCCCCCTCTCCCTCTCTCTCTCTCTCTCTGTCACACTCTCTCTCTAGCCTATCTCAATATCTCCTCTCTGCGTCTGGTCTCTCTCTCTCCTCTCCTCTCCTGGAGTCGTTTTACCAACTTCTCTTCCTCCTTCTCTCTTCCTCCCCAACCCTACCCTAACCCCCCCTCCCGCCTTCCCTCATCAACCTACCCTCTGTACCTGCTCTTCCCTGTGGCCAACCCACACTTCCTTCCGGACCTAATTTCTCTTGTAGGGCGAGTACACCCAGGTAAGCTGTTGAGCGTGTGTGTGTGTGTGTGTGTGTGTGTGTGTGTAGTGTGTGAATGTGTGTGTGTGTGGGGTGATGTCTCTGAGTGTATGTTTGGTGTGTGTGTGTGTGTGTGAATTGTGTGTGTGTTGTGTGTGGTGTGTTGTGTGTTTGTGGTGTTGTGTGTGTGGGTGCGGTGTGTGGTTGTGGTGTGTGTGTGTGAATGTGTGTTTGTGTGTGTGTGTGAGTGTGTGTGGTGTTGAATGTTGGTGTGTGGTGTGGTGTGTTGTGTTGTGTTTGTGGCGTGTGTGTCTGTGTGTGGGTGTGTGTTTGGTGTGTGTATGTTGCGCGCCCGCGTTGCTGTGTGCCTGACAAACACCAGACACACACACAACACATACAAACAACACACACACACATGTATAAGGTGATTACTATACGATCCATGCAATGGCAGTATAATACGATGCAAACGAAGAAAACGATACAATGCAAATGTAAGAATACGATACAATGCAATGCAAAAATACGATCAATAACAATACAATACGAAAATCATTGGCAATGGCCAAGAATAGATGAATAAGCAATGCAATAGATCCGAGTGACATTGCAATGCAAAATTACGAATACATTGCAATGGAGAACACGATAACATTGCAATAGCAATAACACAATAAATTGCAAATGCAAGATACGATACATTGCAATTGCAAGAATACGATACATAGCCATGCAAGAATACGATACTTGCAATGCAAGAACATCACATGCAATGCATGCAAAGAATACGATACATTGCCAACTGCAAGAATACAATCCATTTTGTTATGCAATGCAAGAAATATGATACATTGCAATACAAGATAACGATACAATGCAATGTAAAGAATACGATGTAATGCCAAATGCATAGAATACGATACGTTGCAAATCGCAAGAATATGGTACAAGCATGCAAGAATACTTACAATTGCATACAAGAATAACGATACAATGCATACAAGACTACGATAACATTGCAATGCAATGTGAATACGACTCGATGACAATGCATGACACATACCATACGATGCAATGCAGTCAACACATCAATGCCAATACTTACAAATGGCAATGCAAGACATGGCAATACAATGCCATGCAATACATGCAATGCAATACAAAAATACACAATCCAATACAATGCACTTTCAACGCAAAACAGTACACATAAACAGGAACACACAATGCAATACAATACAATAAAACACAACTCAACACAGTACAATATAGGCAACAATACAACACACCAGGTACAAATACCAACAAAAAGATAAAACAAAACACTACAGTATTAATAAATCCGGTACTAACAGTGACACAACACAACACAACGCACTGCAGTAAATAACGCACACAGTACGAAAGACACAACGCAGTACAATATACACTACAACACAAAGTCAATACAACTCAACACAGCACAACAACCGAATACAACACATATACACACTAAACACAGTACAATACAACCAATACGACAATTTAGATTCAAAAACACAACACAAAACAAACACAATACAACACAACGAAATACAAACACATTAGTACATAAATCCAAACATATGTACAACACGTCACGATACAGTACCATGGTATACATACAACACAAGTAAAAACACGAAAAAACTACCACCGCAACACAAAACATCACAGTACATAATGCAGCGCATCACAATACAGCACACATAAATGGCAAACACAATACAAACAAATACCATACAACCATCACAATACAACACGTCATAAAGCACGCATCACAATACACACCACAATAAAACAACAAATACAAACGCATCACAATACAACACAGACAAAAAGCAACCGCAGCATCAATACAACATCAACATAAAAAAAAAAACCAACCCAATACAACACAAATACTAACACAACACACACGACGTACAAACACAACATAAAGCAAACGCAATCACAATACAACACCAACAAAACAACATAATGCAACGCATCACATCACAGAACACAACATAAAGCAACAGCATCACATTACAACACAACATAAAAAAACCCAACACAATAACAACACAAATACTATACAACGCATCACAATACAACACCACGTATAGACATACAACCCTCAATCCTAGATTCTTCTTCCTTCATTTTCTTCTCACACCCTTCTTCTTCCAAGTCCGTCGGATGAGACTATAAACCGCGGCCCCCGGTGCAACGCACGCAAACAACTTGCGCACACGTGAAATCCTGTTCCTGCATTACGTAGTGTAGGCCCATTGTGTGCCGGGGGTAAGAGATGACAGAATTTAGAAAAAACCGCAACACACACGGGGTCTAGATGTAAAAAAAAAAAAAAGCACATTAAGTCTTCTACATATATCCTCGAAAGAAAAAAGAATAAATAAAAAATACATAGGTATCGTCGCGTTTAAAAACACATTAAAAACTCTTTTTTCCTTCATTTTCAATTTTTCCTAACCCCATTTTCTGGTGTAAAAAAAAATGAGCATACCTTACCCCCCCGCTTCCATTTTATACAGAAGTGACCTGTTTTGTTGCTTAGTACTTGCTAATCGCTGGACGTCATTCTGTTAATTTAAAAAGTCCTTCGCGACTTTCAGTGTGTCTGCCTTGGGAGACTTTGAAAATACAGTTTATATAACCATGTTATAGCCCTCACTTCTGGAAATTCTTTGTGGCAGAGAATGTAATTGTGTGTGATGTAGGGGGTTGTGTGTGTGTGTGACTCTGTGTGTGTGTGTCGTGTGTGTGTGTGTGTTTATTGGTGTGTGTGTGTCGTGTTGTGTAAGTGTTTGTGTGTATGTGTGTGTGTGTGTTTGTGTGTGTGTGTGGTGTTTATATGTTTGTGTGTGTGTGTGTGTGTGGAGTTTTTTAATTTGGGTGTGTGCGTGTGTGTGTGTGTGGTTTTAATGGTGTGTGTTGTGTGAGTGGATGCTGTGTGTGTGGTTGTGTGTGTGTTGTGGTGGAGTTTTCTTATGTTGTATGTGTTGTGTGTGTGTGAGGTTGTTTGTATGTTGTGTGTGAGTGTGTTGTGTGTGTGCCTGTCTGTCTGTCCTGTCTGTGAAAGTGGCCGGATGGAAAAAAAAGAGTATTGATTACTTATCTGTAATAAACCCTTTGGGAATAAAGACTATCAAATCAATCAATCAATCAATCAATCACCAACCAATCAATCAATCAATCAATCCTCTCTTCTCCTCACCTTTCCCCTCCGTTTTATAGAACATTAGAAATTGATTTTCTTTTTTCTAAGCCACATTTTCTGGTGCCAAAACCCGCGATTGTATAGAAGGTGACCGTTTTGAGTGGCGTTACAAGCACTTGCTAATGGGGCGGCTATTCCTCTTTCTGGTTAATAATCAAAAAGCTCGGACTTCAGTGTGTCTTAACCTGGTGACTTTTAAGATAACAGTTTAGTTTATAACAGTATTAAAAGCTCCCAAAACTCCAACACTTCTCGTGAAATTCTTCCGTCAGTGAATGTTATCTCTGTTCCTATCTGTCTGTCTGTCTGCCTGCCTCCTGCCTCTGCCTGCCTGCCGGTGCTGACTGTCTGTCTGTGTCTGTCCTGCCTGGTCTGTCTCCATTCTGTCTGTTCTGTTCTGTCTGTCTCTTTTCTTTGTTCCGTCGTTGGACTTGTTTAGTGATATTTTATTTTGTGTTTTTTTTAGAATTTTGTTTGTTTTTTCGAATAGTTCCCTAAACACTGCAAGGACCCCGATGGAAAAAAACACCACGTAGTGACTTGCTTATCTTGATATCCTTGAAAAATAAAGATGCATTCATTCATTCATTCATTCAGCCAAGCATTTTGGTTTATATTTTGTGCTACGTATTAAGATTTTAAAAGCGGTACCACATTTCTAAAGAGTCAACGGAACATTCCTCTCGAAGCAGTTGCTTAGAGCCATGATCTATCGCACAGATACAAATTTATCTAAATATTAGTTTTATGCGGAAGCAATAGGCGGAAAGAAAATACTTTAAGTCTATAAGGTAAACAATCCTATATGTGTACGTCTGGTAAACCAATAAACATGTTCACTCCTGTTTATCTCGCAATAATAGCAAGAAATTTGAGGCATAACATGTTCTGTTTTTCTGCATCCCCCTTTTTAATACTCAATGTCCATCTGGACTCTGATGGTATTTTCAGTATATGTGAAATGTAAACGGGTGAGTTGACCGACTGTCCTTAAAAATGAACTGTAGTAGGTATGAGATGATACCATATGATTCACCAGTTAACAACGATTTGTAGAAAATTAGATAGGTGCTGTTTATATAAGATATTTTCTATTTCTTTTCTATATTGTATAGTGGCTCAATAGGCCAATGTGCAATTAAAAATCATTTCAGAGTTCAGAGTTCTCATCTCTCGAACAGAGAGGGTAGATGTGTAAGACGTTTAAAAAAGCTATTTTGTAAAAGAGCCAGTATTTAAAACTTTATAGATGTCTACTGCTTTTACAGTGTACAATATGCACAAGCTAAGAGTTAATGTTTTACCTCCTAACCAATAATGTAATAGATCAGTGATAATATACCGAGCATAAATTGGTGTCTCATATATGTAAACGGAACTTTGAAAATGAAGCCCACTTTTTATTGGGAAGTTACATGTACTCAAACTAAAGCGAAAAGTTTTAAAGCAAATTATCAATGAACCCGATTACAGATATTGTGTTCAAAGTAGAACTGAATGAGTACCAACAAGAGTTTAGTGTCTAACTACATTTTTCATTCTACACTAACAAAAGGCAAATAATGTTGGCGCAATACTTTATTGGAAAGACGCTACGATTATTGATATACTCAAAATGGAATGTTTTTCTTTGAGGACAGCATCTCTTGTCTAATGATATTGGGTTAGGCTAATGATTTAAAGGTTTATAATCAAGAAATAGAAAAAATGGTGTTTTTCTTTTGTATTTAGTCATGACCAGTTACTCTGACCATACATCTTTTAGTCATTATTTTGCTATGTAATATGTTGGTGGTTTTCCTCTTCTCTAATCTAAGTCATCCTAAATCATTATTGGTTTTGTGGCAATTTGCTTTGCAAAAATGATATGATGAACCCATTGTTCTATCCCAAGCCCAACAAATGAATGTGGTCCAAGCCAATGAACATTAAATCATTTCAGTGTTCAGTGTTGTTTCTCTCTCTCTCCTCTCCTCTCTCTCGTCTCTCTCTCTCTCTCTCTCTCCCCTCCTCATCATCTCTCTCTCCTCTCTCTCCTCTCTCTCTTTTTCTCTTACTGTCTAATGCCGTCATTGCTGCAAAAGGGAAGTTCTAATGGATCAATGTGATGTGTAGGAATTAACATATAAACATTTTGAAGAACAGAAAGAAGATCAGCGACGCAGAGAAACACACACGCACACGCACCCCCGCACGCACACACCTACCCACACACACATACACACACACACGCGCCGCGCCGGCACACACACACACACATCCACCCATCAAACGCCACACGCTTCCCCCTAACACACACACTTCATCCCCCACTTAGCTCAACCACCAACCCCCCGCTACACGCCCAGTGCGCGCGCGCGACAACCACACACACACACACGCGCTGCACACACACAAACGTCACAACAAATCCACCACAAACCACATCTCCCCCTAACACACACAATCTTCATCCCCCACTTCACACCCCCAACCCCCGCACACAGCGCGTGCGCGCGCCAACAGCACACCACACATCACACACACACACAACACACACAACACACACACACCACACAACACCAACACACACACACACACACACCTCCCTCGCCCCCCTCACGACACACACTTTAGTTCACCCCATACCCCCCCTCCACCCCGCACACAACACATACACAAACAAACACACACACACACTTCCAACCCCCCCCACCAACCCCCCCACCCACACACACACAGACACAAACACACACACACACCACTTCAAAACTCCCCCCCCACCCCCCCCCTTCTTCCCCTACACACATACACCCGAAAAGGGAGAATAAATAGTAACAGACAGAATCGTTAGCCCCGGACAAGAAAGGAACAAACCACATCTACCCGGGGTGTGTGCGTGCAATGCATGCACGCTGTGATTACTGTGAGCATGAGGGGTACTGTGGCCACCATAACACCGATAAAGGGTTAGGATTGTCAGGATAGACAGGTGGACAGGGTCTGGAATAGTCCATTCCTCCATGGACGCAGACTTCCATCTGGCCA
>CM054140.1:19269495-19274495 GCA_028751875.1 Rapana venosa | reverse complement strand
GAAAACTCTCCTATCATAGCAAGGTGCACTTCCTACAAGGACAAAATCAAAATTCTCAAGGCAAAAGGCAAACTGAGGGAAGTGTGTTTGTTGGAGAGGACTTTACTCTACGGATCAGAGAAATTCGAAAGAAACTGTCACCCCACCTGAAGCCGCCAAAGCTCATAACAAAAGGGCAACAATGGTGTACGACCATCTGCTGATCGAGGGCAAGAAGTTTGCTCTTGGTGCTGATGACAACGCTCTTGTGGAACTTCGCTAGGGACACGAACGCCGGCCTCAGAAGAAAACGGAATGCCAGACTTTACGCTTAGATGGGGTGGGAGAAATCAGGGGGAGGAAAATACAGAGTTGACACCGTTTGAAGGTAGGGAAGGGAGTAGTGTGGAAAATCCACGTGCAAGTGAACATGTCAACACTGAAGCTGACAGTGCGAACTCAGAGCGGCCTGCTTCTTTTGCAGTTTGTCGTGATAAAGCCCTCGGTGCATGCGCACCTGTGTATGACAGAGAAATATTTGTTATGATTGTAAAAAAAGTGTAAATGCGTGCGACTGTGTTTTTGTGCAGAAATCTGTAGGCAATGTTGTTTAACTCCCCTTCTGAAGATATGCCAAGAGCAGGCTGTAGTAAACAATATTCTTTTCTTCACTGGAATGTCAGTGGTTTACTTTCTAAGTTGTATGATCCTGATTTTGTGGAGTATGTGTGTTCTTTTGATTTCGTTTGCTTTGTAAAACATTTGTTGAAAGTTTTCAGTCTACATTTTTTTCTGAATATACGGTGTTTGTTAAGCCTGCTTTAAAACTTACTGATCGTGGTCGACGATCAGGGGGGTAATTTGTTTTAATTAAAAATAGCCTGATGAAGCAGTGAAAAGTGTTGATGTAAACTATGATAACATGTTGTTGTTTCTCATCGATAAAAAGCTGTTGCATCTGCATAGTGATATTTTAATGTATGTGCATATGTACCTCCTGAGAGGTCACCCTATTATACTGTCTTTGATATTGATAACGCATTGCTCAGGTTGAAGAGTGTTTTTTGAATATCTTTGTTTACATAATGATGTTTCAGTACTAATGTGTGGAACTTTAATGGAAGGACAAGCTGATATATTTCCAGACAGCATGACGATTCTCAACAATTTTCATTGTTCGACAAATTTAACCAGGAAAAATTAAACAATGTTCTGAGGACAAGGTATTGAATTCATATGGAAAACTGATGTTAAATATGTGTGCTGCACTTGAGTTATTTATTTAAATGGTGTTTGTCATAATGATACTGATGGTCGTTTACCTTTGTCAGTGACTCTGGGTACAGTGTCAATGATTATTTTGTTGCTTCATGTAATCTGTTTGATTTTGTTGAATCCTGTTGTTCATTTGTGTGAAAGAAAGAATGGAATCTGACCACACATGCCTTTAGAGTTTCACATAAACATGCAAAACATATCAGATGCACAAGGAAAAACAAAGAGAAAAAGGAATGGATTGAAAAATTTGTGTGGAATGATGACTGTGCTGGTGATTATTGTAATGAAATGAACTCAAATAGTGTGCAACAAATATTGTCTTATGCATTGGAGATGCTTGATGTAAATGTGAATGATGCACTGATATATTTAATGAAACTATGAAACATGCTGCTGAAGGCATGAAACAAAAGGTTAGTGCTACAGGGAGTAAAATAAAAAATAACTGGTTTGATACAGAGTGTAAAAATGCAAGAAAAAATGTAAGAAAATTATTAAGGAGATGTAAAAAATCATTGGGAGATGATGACCGACATCGATATTGTATAGCTAGAGAGAATATAAAAACATGTATTTAGAAAGAAAAAGTATTATAAATGATTCTTTGTTAAACAGGTAACTGATTTCAGTTAGTAATCAACAGAAGTTTTGGAAAATGTTAAAGCCATACTTAAAAAGCGTGTGTATAATCAGAATAATATTAACAATAATGAATGCATGAACATTTTAAAAACGTACTGGAAAAGGAAATCACAGCTGATGCTGATGACCAGAAAGATGAGTTACACCCGACAATGAGTATACACAATATTTAGATCGCCCTATCACAAAACAGGAAGTACTAGGTGCAATAAGAAAATTAAAAAATGGTAAGTCTGCTGGACCTGATGGATTGATAATGAATTTTTTAAAAACCTAGGAGACAGTGCAGTAGATTTTCTTGTTAAATTGTTCAATGTTTTGTTTGATCAGGGATCTAATCCACAAAAATGACAGAGTCAATAATTATTCCGCTATACAAAAAAGGCGATAGCAATAACCCAAATAATTATAGAGGAAATCTTTATGTAGCGTAATGAGTAAGCTGTATAGTTCTATTGTTAACAAAAGATTATCAAATGGTTGAATTAAATAATATAACAGGGGAATACCAGGCAGTTTCAAAAAGGGTTACTGTACAGTTGACCATATATTTACTTTGTTTGCTGCTGTTCAGAAACAATTTATAAATAATCGTAAATTGTATGTTGCCTTTGTAGATTTTCAAAAAGCTTTTTGATTCGATTTCTAGAAAATTGTTGTGGCCTATTTTAACTAAAAAATGGTGTAACAGGGAAACTTTATCTGTGTGTGAAAAAAATGTATGAAGATGTAAAAGCAAGAATAAGGTTGGTGCTAAGTTTAGTGATTTTGTATCATGTACTCAAGGCTGAAACAAGGGGATGTATGTAGTCCTGTCCTATTTTCTTTATTTAATAATGAATTAGCTCTTGAAATTGTTGGAAAAGGAAAACATGGTGTTACATTTGATTTTATAGAATTATTTACTTTGCTCTTTGCTGATGAATATTGTTTTTGTTGTCTGAAGCTGTTGTTGGTTTGCAGAATCAATTGAATAGCCTGTTTTATGCAGCTCAAAGATTAGAACTTACAGTGAATATGGACAAAACAAATATAATAGTTTTTCGTAAGGAGGTTATTTGGCAGCAAGGGAAAAATGGTTCTACGGAACTTCCAAAGTTTATCAATTGTGAATGCATATAAATACTTGGGTATCTACTTTTCTACCAAACTAAGTTTTTCCCTTGCTTGTCAAGATCTTGTTAGCAAAGGAAAACGTGCTGTCATGAATATTCTGCGTTTGTTATATAAGTTTGAAAATAATTCAGCACGTTTATTTTTTAGGTTATCGATTCGCAGATCAGCCAATATTTCAGTATGGTGCTGAAATCTGGGCCTTTCAAGCAGGGCGGGAAATTGAAAAATTACATTGTTTTGCCATGAAGCGTTTTTTGTTTGTTGATAAAAAACTCCAAATATTTACTTTATGGTGACCTTGGAAGATTTCCAATATATTTAAAACTCGTATATTAAGTGTATTAAATATTGGTTAAAATAGTCAGTAATGCATGAAGGGAGACTACCTGCCCAAGCTTATAAAACACTAGTTGATCTAGACAGGCAGAGGTAAGAATAACTTGGGCAACAAATATCCGCAAGTGTTTAGATAGTTTATGGTTTTCATGTGTGTGGAATAATCAGGCGTAGGTGTATCAAAAGTTTTCTGATTTGTTTTAAACAGCGCATAATAGATTGCAGGTGGCAAGAATGGACCATCATATTGAGAATAGCGATCGATTTTCATTGTATAAGCTTTTGAAAATAAATAACCTTACAGAACCATATATTGAAATGAATGTAAACAAGTTTATTAGATGTGCGCTGACTAAATTTAGATTTGGTGTCTCTGAAATAACAGTTCATAGTCAAAGATAAAGAAAAGGTGCGAAAAACTTGATAGTCCTATGTGTAGACTTGATGAAGAGATGAAGTCCATTTCATCTTTTCTTGTCCAGCACTAGATGACTTAAGAAGAGACTATATTCCTGAGAAATATTATCGCAGACCAGCTCACTTTAGACTGATTTTGCTCCTGTCTTCCAAAAATGAAAATGTCATGAAAAATCTTGCTATGTAATATCTACAAGTCTTTGAAAAGGAGAAGTAGTTTGATCTCATAACACAGAAAAACACTGTAACATGGTGTGTTTGTACTAAATTGTAGTAAGTTGGATACAGATGTTTGTGTGCTTGAGTAATAACATTATTATATATGTGTCATTTTGTAAACACCTTCAAATGGGGCTATGGCCTTTCTTGAATAAAATATCGTTATCGTTATCGTTATCGTTATCGTTATCTCTCTCTCTCTCTCTCTCTCTCTCTCTCTCTCTCGCTTTAACAAAACCTTTTGAGCTAGCTGCATGTCAGTGATAATTATTAGAAGTAGAAGAAGAAAGAAAGAAAGAAAGAATGAAGAAGGAGAAGGAGGAGGATGAAGACAGAAGGATGATGAAGAGGATGAAGGGAGAAATAAGGAAAAATAAAGATAAAGAAAAGAAAGAAAAGGAATAAAAGAGAATTAGAAGGAGAATAGGTTGTTTCAATCGAA
Source organism: Rapana venosa (assembly GCA_028751875.1). Taxonomy (NCBI): domain Eukaryota; kingdom Metazoa; phylum Mollusca; class Gastropoda; order Neogastropoda; family Muricidae; genus Rapana; species Rapana venosa. Next base: position 19,270,066 of record CM054140.1, on the reverse strand, counting down.
CTATTTTGCTCTCTCTCTCATCTCTCTCTCTCTCTCTCTCTCTCTCAACATCACTCTCGTCTGCTCATCTCTCTCATCTCTCTCTCTCCTCATCTCCTCTCTCTCTCTGTCTTCTAGAGCTTGTGTACTATACTATCTATAACCCCATTTATTTCCCACTATTTTGTTGTCTTTTTTCTTCTCTTTCGGTCTGTGTCCGTCTGTTTTTGTGTCTGTCTGTGTGTGTGTCTCTCTCTTTTGCTTTCTGTCTGTCTGTCTGTCTGTCTGTCTGTCTGTCGTCTGTCTGCTGTCTGTCTGTCTCTCTCTCTCTCTCTCCTCTCTCTCTCATCTCTCTCTCTCTCTCTTTCTTTGACTGTCTGTCTCTATCTATGTCTGTCTGTCTATATGTTTGCCCCCCCCCACCCTCTCTCTCTCTACTCCTCCCCACCTCCCCTCTCTCACTCAGTAGCCATTTAATCTCTTTTTTATAACTATGTTCTATTCTATCTACGTTTCTTTATATAATCGCTTTTCTCATCCTTAACCCCCCCCCCCCCCCCCACCTCCACCCACCCACCCACACCTCCTCCCC
>CM054140.1:19256589-19263995 GCA_028751875.1 Rapana venosa | reverse complement strand
AAAAACCACACATTGCGAATTGTTTTTGTAATACGATGCCATGCAATGCAGTATAATTACAAAGCAACGCAAGAATACGATACATTGCAATGCAAGAATACGATACATTGCGATACAATACGATACATTGCAATGCAATACAATACATTGCCATGCAAGAATACGATACATTGCCATGCAAGAATACGATACATTGCAATGCAAGAAAACGATACAATGCAATGCAAGAATACGATGCAATGCAATGCAATGCAATGCAAGAATACGATGCAATGCAATGCAAGAAAACGATGCATTCCAATGCAAGAAAACGATACATTGCAATGCAAGAATACGATACAATGCAATGCAAGATTACGATGCAATACAATACAATACGATACACTGCAATGCAATACAATACGATACAATGCAATGCAATGCAATGCAAGATTACGATACAATGCAATAATACGATACATTGCAATGCAAGAATACAATACATTGCAATGCAAGAATACGATACATTGCAATACAATACGATAGATTGCAATATAACAATACGATGCAATACAATGCAAGAATACGATACAATGCAATGCAAGAATACGATGCAATGCAATACAATACAACACAACATAATGCAACGCAGCACAATACAACACAACATAATGCAACGCAGCACAATACAACACAACATAAAAAAAACAACCCAATACAACACAAATACTATACATCACAATACAACACAACATAAAGCAACGCAGCACAATACAACACAACATAAAAAAACAACTCAATAACAACACAAATACTATACATCACATACAACACAACATAATGCAATGCATCACAATACAACACAACATAACGCAACGCATCACAATACAACACAACATAATCCCAGCGCATCACAATACAACACAACATAATGCAACGCAGCACAATACAACACAACAAAAACAAACCAAAAGAATACAAATACTATACAACACAACATAAAGCAACGCAGCACAATACAACACAACATAAAAACAACAATTCAATACAACACAAATACTATACAACGCATCACAATACAACACCACGTATATACATACAACCCTAATCCTAGATTCTTCTTTCTTTCATTTTTCTTCCTCACATTCTTGCAGTTCTGGCTTCTTCCAAGTCCTTCGGATGAGACTATAAACCGAGGCCCCGTGTGCGAACGCACGCAGAACATCTTGCGCACACGTTAAATCATGTTCCTGCTTTTCGTAAGAGTAGGCCATTGTGTGCCGGTGGGAACAGATGACAGAATTTAGAAAAACCGCATACACACAGGATCTAGATGTAAAAAAAGCACATTAAGTGCTTTATTCCATTATCGTCGAAAGAAATAGAATAAATAACAAAGAAAATAAATAGTATCTTCGCGATTTAAAACATTGAGATCTTTTCCATTGTTCATTTTTCTAAGCCACATTTTCTGGTGCAAACCTTACCCCCCTTCCATTTTGTATAGAACTTGACCTTTTTCTTGCGTTATACTTGCTAATGGACGTCTTTCTGGTTAATTTAAAAAGCCTTGGGACTTTCAGTGTGTGTTCCCTGGGTGGCTTTTAAAATACAGTTTTATACATGTTACCCTCACTTCTGAAAAATCTTTGCGGCAGAGAATGTTATCTCTCTGTGTGAGTGACTCTGTGTGTGTATGTGTGTGTGTGTGTGTGTGTGTGTGCGCGCGCGTGTGAAGTGTGTGTGTGTATGTGTGTTTGTGTGTGTGTGTGTTGTGTGTGGTGTTTTTATGTTGTTGTGTGTGTGTGGTGTTTTATGTTGTGTGTGTGTGTGTGGTGTTATTTTTATGTTGTGTGTGTGTGTGTGTGTGTGTGTGTGGTGTTTTTAGTTGATGTGTTGTGTGTGTGGTTTTTTGTGTGTGTGTGTGTGTGTTGTGTGTGTGTGTGTGTGTGTGTTTTTATGTTGTGTGGTGTGTGTGTTGTGGCGCGCGCCTGTCTGTCTGTCTGTGAAAGGGGCTGGATGAAAAAAAAAAGTATGTGATACTTATCTGTAATTAACCCTTGGGAATAAAGACTATCAATCAATCAATCAATCAATCAATCAACAACCAATCAATCAATCAATCAATAAAATTAATCAATCAACCAACCAACTAATCAATCAATCAACCAATCAATCAATCAATCGATCAATCTTTCTCTCTCTCTCTCTCTCTCTCTCTCTCTCCTTTCATGAACATTAGAAATTGATTTTTCTTTTCTAAGCCACATTTCTGGTGCAAAACCCCCCCCCCCCCCCCCCCCCCCCCCCCCCCCCCCCCCCATTGAAATAGAAGTTGACCTTTTTGCTGCGTTATACTTCTAATGGACGTTTTTCTGGTCAATTTAAAAAGCCTTCGGACTTTCAGTGTGTCTGCCTGAGTAACTTTAAAAATACAGTTTTGTTTATACATTATTACCCTCCACACTTCTCGTGAACTTCTTTGCGGCAGAGAATGTTATCTCTGTCTATCTGTCTGTCTATCTGTCTATCTGTCTGCCTGCCTGCCTGCCTGTCTACCTGCCTGTCTGTCTGTCTGTCTGCCTGCCTGCCTGCCTGCCTGTCTTTCTGCCTGCCTTTCTTCTTGACTGTCTGCCTGCCTGCCTGTCTGTTTGTCTGTCTGCATGCCTGTCTGCCTGTCTTTCTGCCTGACTTTTTTCCTGTCTTTCTTCCTGTCTGTCAGCCTGCCTGCCTGTCTGTCTGTCTGCCTGCCTGTCTGTCTGCCTGTCTGCCAGTCTGTCTGTCTGTCTGTCTGTATGTATGTCTCTTTTCTTTGTTCCGTACTAATTTTGGTTGTTTTGTGTTTTTTATTTTTGTTTTGTTTTGTTCGATAGTCCCTAAAAACAGCGCAAGGGCTGGATAAAAAACCGTGTATGTGAATGCTTATCTGTTATCCTTGAAAAATAAAGATTATTAATTAATTAATTCCCTCATTGATTCATTCATTCATTCATTGATTGATTCATTGATTCATTCATTCTCTCTCTCTCTCTCTCTCTCTCTCTCTCTCTCCTCTCTCTCTCTCTCTCTCTCTCTCTCTCTGTGAAATGTGGGCGGAAGAAAAAGAAGTATGTCAGCACTTGTATGTAACCCTTGGGAATAAAGATTATGAATCAGCCAATCAACCAACCTCTCTCTCTCTCTCTCTCTCTCTCTCTCTCTCTCTCTCTTTCTCTCATACTGTCTAATGCCGCCATTTGCTTGCAATTGGCGGTAGTTTAATGGATCAATGATGTGTGGACTTAACACTATAAAATTTTGAAGACAGGAAGAAGGAACAGCACGCAGAGAAACACACACGCACGCACGCACGCACACACGCACGCACGCACACACACACACACACACACACACACACATGCACAACACACACACACGCACGCACAACCAACACATCCAACACACATTGTCACGTGGTTCTTTGAAGAACTAACTCTTTGTTTTGAAAACACTCCAGTGGACGTAGAACGCTGACTGAAATGCCAAGAGTTGGTTTCTCCTATCTCTCGTGAATCACATCCAAACAGAGCACAAGTTGACTCAGGAATCAAGTTGGACTTCTTTTATTCTACTAAATCATTTCAAAACAATATTCATTTCCAATACAAGAGTTCGAAAACAAAAAGGGAAAAATCCTTTCCATAAACACTGTGGATCAACAGCCGAAGTTCTGTGACTACACTCACTACATAAGAGCTCAATCAGTTAAAATGACTTCTACAGTCCTCATAGCTCTCCTTCTATTCCTTCAGTTCTCTCCCTTTCTTCAGGCAATCTCCGCTTGCCTCCCCTTGGCTCTCAGCCTTTCCTACTCTCCTTCTATCCCATCTTTCTTCCTTGGACTCTCCGGACTGACTGTCGTCCCTCTCACTCTCTTGGCCTCTCCTCCCCTCCATCTGTCCGTTTCCCACGCCCTTCTCCTCTCCATCTGTCATCTCTCTCTCAGACTCTCCTCCCTCCAGTGTGATTACAGCCCCTTGTATATATACAGTGCCAGGGCCCCTCCTACTAGCCACTGGAAGGTTCTGGAAACTTAAGGAAGTCTCCGACCATTACCAACTACACAAACATCTCCGGCTACCGTGAGGCCATCTGGAAACTGTTAGAGCCTCTTAGAATACTGTAAACTACACCATTCCGGAAAAGCCTAGAACTTCATAGAATACTGTAAAATATTCTGGAAACTTCATGACCAACCAAACACATGCAAGCTAAAGGTAACAACATTTCTTAACCAAAACTATTATCTCATCATCAATGCATGCATCATTAAGCCAAGAATGCCATTCATAGCAGTCCTAAAACTCTTCTCAACAAAAACTTAGAATCTGTTTGTAACACACATACCACACAACACACACGCACACACACACATGCACACACACACACACCCACAAACCCACACACACACCTCCCCTTCACACACAAACTTCACCTCCCTTCACACAAACACACACACACACTCACCTCCCCCTTCACACACAAACTTCACCCCCCCCCCCCTTCTTCCCTACACACAAACACCCGAAAATAATAATAATAATAATAATAATAATATATGGAATTTATATAGCGCTGAATCTTGTAAAAAACAAACAAATCGAAGCGCTTGCACTCAATCATTTACAGGCATGCAACTCTCCTTAAACATAATGAGAAATCCATGCGCGCGCACTACGCACACGCACGCACACCACAACAACACACACACACACACACACACACAAAACACGGAACAACACTTAGACGTGAAAGATTCTGTTGAAAATTAGGGACAGATATGTGGGGGGAAAGTCCTCAGAGGGAAATAAGTGTGTTTTTGAGGTGGATTGAAGGAATCAAGTGAAGGCTTTGACGAGTGAAAGAGGGAGGTCCATTCCAGGTGGATGGACCAGAAACAGAGAAGGAGCGTGCGGGCCAACAGTGGTTTGTTTGAATTCTGGGTGATTCGAAAGCACAAGTATCTGCGGTGAACGAAGGGAACGGGATGAAGAGTACAGGTGAGACAGTTTACAGAGATAAAAGGGTGCAAAATTTGTGAGCTTTGAAACAGAGGGTAGATATGATTTTATTGCAGTCTTTGTGAGACAGGCAACAGTGAAGAGGATCGCAGAGAAGAGGAGTGATGTGTTCAGATTTTTTTTTTTAGGACCAGTCGAGCTGCAGAGTTTTGTAATGGTGTTGAAGAGAGTGGATAGATGATGCTGGTAGGCCACCAAAAGAGAATTACAGTAGTCTAAACGTGAAAGAATAAGAGATGTGACAAGCTTGGAAGTTGCATCAGGGGACAGATACTTGCGAATCGCCTTACGCGTCCATAATTGATAGTAGCAAGACTGGCAGGTCTGGGTGATGAATTTTTTCATAGAGAGTGTGTTGTCAAGAACTACTCCTAAATACTTCACAGAGTTGGACAAAGGAACTGACGTATTGCCGAATTCTATTGAAGTTTTTGTGATAGAGGAAAGTTTATGTTGGGTCCCTATGAGCATGGCTTCGGTTTTATCGGCATTAAGTTGTAACTTGTTCTGAGTCATCCTGTTTTGAATGTCTTGAAGGCAGTGGGACATATTTGTCAAGAGGGAAGGCAAGTTTTCAACAGTATCGCTGCACTGAAGTTGAGTATCATCGGCATAGAAATGATGATCAATAGGGTGGTTGTTTATTATATGTGAGAGTGGAGCAGTGTATAGAGTAAAGAGAACAGGGCCCAGGACTGATCCCTGCGGGACTCCACATTCCATTTTGACAGGTTTTGATTGAATTTTGTTTACAATAACTTTCTGGAACCGGTCTGTGAGGTATGAAGTAAACCAGGTGAGGGCTGTGCCATAAATACCAAACGTATTTTGGAGGCGAGAAAGAAGAATTGAGTGATCTATGGTATCAAAGGCTGCAGATAAGTCAAGAAGAGTGAGGATGGAGATTTTTCCTGCATCAGAAGCAAGTAGAATGTATCTAAAGTATGGACTAGGGTGGTTTCGGTGCTGTGGCTGGGGCGATAGGCAGACTGAAAAGTGGGAAGAAGATCATTGGAATGAAGGTGACTGTTGAGCTGTTTGAGAACAACTTTTTCTAGTACTTTAGAGATAAAGGTAAGTTTTGAGACAGGCCTATAATTCTTCAGAATGTTGGGATCGAGGTTCGTGCTTTTTCAGTAGAGGTGTGACTATTGCTGTTTTAAGAGCTGATGGAAAATTTCCTGACTGAAGAGATGAGTTTACTATTTTAGTGATAATAGGCACAAGTTGTGGAAGGCATGTGAGAAAACAAGGAGCAGGTATGGGATCAAGGTCGCATGATTTTATAGTCATTTCCTCAGAATTGTCATGATTTCTTTTTCACTTGTGGGATGGAAGGAAAAGAGAGGAGTGCCAGTGAACTGGGGGTCAGGAGGCGCAGGCTGGAATTGAGTTTGATCAAGTCTGGAGCGTATGTTTCGAACTTTCTCTGAAAAGAAGACAGAAAATATGGATGGAAGTTCAGACAGGCTGTGGGTGTTAGGCAGAGGAGTTGTTTTTGCAGATCCAAGGAGATTTGAGGTGAGGGAAAAAAGAGATTTTATGGATGTAGCACAGAGAATTTGGGAAGAGTAGTAGTCTGTCTTTGCTGAATGGATTAAGAGTTTGACTTTGTTTATTTGTTTTCGGAAAAGCTGTTTGTTGATTTCGGTTTTTGACTTCCGCCACTGCCGTTCTAGTTGCCGAAAAGGAGAGATAAGATAGAAATCAGACAGGCTTAGCCCCGACAAGACAAGAACACCAACATCTACCCGGGTGCGTGCGTGCGTGCATGCATGCACGCTGTGATTACTGCGAAGGGTACCACGGCCACCAGTAACACGTGATTATAGGTAGGATTGTCAGGATGAGACAGGTGACAGGTCTGGAATAATTCCAATCCTCCAGGGACGCAGACTTCCATCAGGCCAGCTGATGTTTCTCTGTGTGTCTCTCTGTGTGTCTCTCTCTCTGTGTCTCTCTCTGTGTCTCTCTCTGAGTCTCTCTCTGTGTCTCTCTCTCTCTCTCTCTCCTTCTCTCTCTCTCTCTTTCTTTCTTTCTCTCTCTGAGTAAACAACAGTAAAGTAAAAAGGTAAAGATGTCCCATGCATAACCTCTAATAAGGTCGTCGGGGAGCGAGGCGTCAGAGACCTCAACTTCTCCAGGAGCCAGCATATTGAGGGCAGTGGCGCCCATCTCCTCTCCCTCGCTGCTTTACCTTCCCTGACCCTTAAAGAGGGCAGGTAACCCATTTACAGCTGGGTGAACTGGGGGAACTGTACTGAAACCCAAAGCGCGCAAACGGTCACCCGTCCAAGTGGTAACCACGCTCGACGCTGCTTTAACTTGGCTGGGGGGAAAGCGAGTGCTCCGACCACTGAGCTATGC